>CM062295.1:109169884-109682826 GCA_031216915.1 Pictodentalium vernedei | reverse complement strand
TTTTCATGTGGATTTAATCATTTAGGTGGATGTTAATTCGAATCAGACAAAAATAGTTTGTATTATTATTTTATCTGTTATTTGCTGCTTCTATTGTAATCCCACTTGCGTGAATGAGACGTGAATGGAAAAATTAATCTCGCAAAATTTTGTTGCCCAAACCTTCCAATACTGAGGTTTCGGGATCCAGGACAGAAAAAAAAAGTCAGGGCCGAAAAAAAAAAATCCCCGAGAAGGGCCCTCTCGGGGCCGGGGTCGATCGGCCCCGACTCAAGGCAAGCCCTGATTAGTGTGCGTATTGACCACACGCTCTTATGTAACTTGCTGACTTTCTTTTATGCGAGTGGCACGTCGCTCCATGTTGTAAATGCACAACAGCAACAGAAAATTGCATTATAGGTATAACATCGACTTTCGCGATTTTTAAAAAATTGCTTCGGTTCGATTTTCGGTGTTCTTGTACACCGAAAGTCGCACCGAAAAAACCGACACCGAGACAGCTCTAGCATCATCCCCTCCCAACCTTCTATCCATGTGCCAAATATGCAAAGTGTAGCTTGAACCATGTTGGTGGGAGGGGTGGTAACATGAAAATAGAGAAAAAAAGCTTAAAAAACACAACAAAAATCTAAATTTTATAGTAAATTTCCTTTCTTATTATACCTACCACAATTGTTTACTACAGGCTTGCACTACAGTGGAAGTCCCTAACTCGGATAAAATACTCTCTATTTTTGTCTTTCCCAAGCAAGTTGGGAAAGAAAAGTGGTGCAAAAGCACCAATAAAAATAAGCCAAAACTGGGTCGAGTGCAACCGGCGCAGACCCAGTACGGGACGCTCTCTCCCAAGTACAACTCCACGACTTCCGTTGCCAGTGCGCATATACCGTCTCTAAAGACTCATTCTTTTTGAATCCGTAAACGTTAGAGTTATGTGATCAGCGGGGAGAAAAGATTCTTTACCCGTAAAGAAGACGGGAGGGCCTCCATGTAAACAATTGTGGTAGGTATAATAAGAAAGGAAATTTACTATAAAATTTAGATTTCTTATCAACCTACTCACAATTGTTTACTACAGGCTGAATAGACAAAAGGCTGGAGGGAATCGCATAACCAACCCCCACATAACCCTAGTGCACTGGAACCGTGAAGCAGAAGGAAGAGGTCCCGAGGCTTATCAACCACAATGTCGCAATCATTGGTAAAGGACAATGAAAAGAGACATATGAGCCTGTGTGACACACAGACAGAAAAAAGGGCAGTAACATCACAAGGCTGAAACTGACCTTCAAGAAGCCTAATGGCTATGGCAGACAACAGCCTGAGCAGAAGAAAGAGGACCCAAGGCAAAAAGGTCCTCCGACTGCTCCTGCAACTGGCGTAAATAAAAGGTGGAGAAAGTAGAAGCATTTCTCCAGTAGGCTGCCTGCATAACATCCGACAACTTGACGGAGTTAGAATAAGCCCAAGAGGTAGACAGTGCCCGCACCTCGTGGGCAGAAATACGATTGGTAATACAATCGCCAGCTGCTAAACGACTATAAGCCGTACGAATAGCAAGACAAATCCATCGAGAAATGGATTGAGGAGAGATCTTCTGTCGACCCGGAATGAGAGACAGAAAAAAAACGTTTTCTGCCCTTCTGTATGAAGCGTGTCCGATCAAGATAAATGCGAATAGCACGGACCGGACAGAGCAAAGGGCGAGTACCCTCAACAGAGGGAAGAGCCCTGATACAGATAGGAGGAGGAGTAGTATCTGGTAACTGATTCTTAGCCAAAAAGGAGCAATCAGTGGTAAAAGTAACACTGTTGGGAGAACTCCTAAAAAAGGCCGGGTCAACCAAGAGGGCGTGAAGCTCACTAACCCGTCTGGCCGAAGCAAATGCCATCAGAAAAGCCGTCTTGTATGTGAGAAATTGCATATCCACCTGGGATAAAGGTTCGAACGGCGCCCCCCCCCCCCCAAGCAAAGCAGCACCCACGAAAGATTCCATCGTGGAGTAAGCTGCAAAGTCTGAGGCCTTTTCAAAGAAAAGTGCCGAACAAGCTTGGAGAGGTAAGGATTAGTGCCGATACGACGCTTCCCCACATAAGAAAAAGTCTCTGAAAGCATAGACCTGTAACCCTTGATGGTAACAGGCTGGAGACCCCGAGAATCAAACAGATATACCAGAAACTCCGCAATCTGTGAAATCGAAGGATTGGCATAATCAACAGAGTGATCAGCACACCATCGACAGAAGACCTTCCATTTAGCTGCATAAGCTAAACCAGTGGAGTGCCTCCTTGAAGAAGAAATGCACTCCACTGCTCGTCTCGAAAAACCTCTACGGAGGAGACAGGACCTGACAAAAGATATGCGCGAAGGCACAATGAAGTCGGGTCGACGTGAAACCTCCTCGGGCGACCTTGACAAAGAAGGTCGCGACGTAGCGGGAGACGTGCCGGAACTGCCGCCATCAGCGAGCGGAGCTGATTGATCCACACCCGCTGAGGCGACAGGGGAGCGATCAGAATGATTCGACAACTGCAGGTTCGAATTTTGGCGAGAACCTGAGGAAGAATCGGAACCGGCGGGAAGGCGTAGCCGACTAGACCGTTCCAATCGAGTGACAGAGCGCCCACGGCAAAAGCCAGAGGATCTGGACACGGGGACACTAAAGTGTCCACCTGATGGTTCCAACAAGTCGCAAAGAGATCGATGTGGGGACGTCCCCAGAGATCGCAAAGCGACTGGAACACTGCCCTGTGAAGCATCCACTCGGTGGAAATAACCCTGCCCTGTCGGGACAGGGAGTCGGCTAGGACGTTCAGACGACCGGGAATGTGACGAACAACCACTCCGGCGTGAACCTCCTGAGCGAGCAGTAAAAGATCCCGAGCTAACTCGTACATCGGAAGCGAGTGCGTGCCGCCCTGGTTCCGAATGTAAGCAACCACTGTCGAATTGTCGGATAGTAGAAGGACCTGGCGATTCGACAGGTGAGGGATCCACTGCCTGAAACTCAGAAGAAGAGCAAGAAGCTCCTTCTGGTTGATGTGTAGAGCTGCTTGATCCTGGTCCCACATCCCGTGTAGGGAAAGACCGAGAGGATCCAACGTCGCACCCCATCCGAGATCGCTGGCATCTGCCGTCAGAACGCGATCAGATGTGGGTAAGTCCAGCGGAACACCCTGCGTAATCCACTGAACATCTGTCCAGGGAAGAAGGTGAGGATACAGAGAGTCCGGAAACGGAAGCACCTGATCCAGAGAATCTACATTCGGTCTCCAACGACTGAGCAGAAAGTGTTGGAGAGGTCTGACACGCAGCCGACCTAGAGGAATGAGATCCGTCACCGAACCGCAGAGACCGATCAGCCGGAGAAAACTCCGGGCGGTCGCGGACCTGGACTGGGACAGAGTCAGAGCAAAAGCTGAGAGAATCACAGCCTTGGCCTGGGGAACAGCCACAAAATTGAATTTGGTTTGGAAAGACATCCCCAGATGACAAAACGACTGAGAAGGGACCAGGTCCGACTTCTCCTCGTTGACTCTGAATCCTAGCGACGTGAGCAAGCTCAACAGAGTGGCGACATCCGATTCCAGTAAGGCAGCATTGGAATGCCTCTGGAGGATATCGTCCAGATATGCCAAAGTAGTCACCCTGGACTGTGTGCGATGGAACGCTATCACATGTGACATCAGTCTGGTGAACGCCCAAGGAGCCAGGTTGAGGCCGAAAGGCATGGCCTTGAACTGGTAAACTCGCCCCAGAAAAGCGAACCTGAGATACTTCCGTGACGCCCGATGCATCGGAACGTGGAAGTAAGCGTCTCGCAGGTCGATGCTGGCTGCGAAATCTCCCTGGTGAATTGATTGGCGGACCGACCTGAAAGTCTCCATGCTGAACTTGGGAGCAATGATAGACTGGTTCAGGATGCTCAGATCGATAACCGGTCGGAGTCGGCCGTCCTTCTTCGGCACCAAGAACAGGCGGGAATAGAAACCCACTGACTGAACGTTCTTGACGACCTCGATCGCCCCCTTTGCCAGGAGATTGGCAATCTCCAGGGACAAAAGTTCCCGACGTAAAACGTCTGAAGGAACTGTGGTTGGAAGAGGCACCCTTGACAGAGTGGGGTGCCGTCGGAAGGATATGGGCAGCCCGGACCGAACAACATCTAACACCCATGGATCGGATGTGATGGTGGTCCAATGGTCTGCGAACTCTGCTATCCTTCCTCCAACCTGGGACGAGTCGAGGTGAGGACCTTCATTTCGAGCCCCGACGACGCCCGCGAGAGGAGAAACCACCTCCTCTGCTAAATGAAGAATCCTGAGACTTCCCTCGATTCTGCTGACCCCTACCTTTACCCCGTAAGAAGTAGAGGCGGCGGCAGAAGGACCAGCCTTTTGCTTCACAGAGGAAGCAGAAGGGTACTTGTTAGGCTTGGAACGGCCCTTGCCTCCCCGAGAAGGCTGATCAAGCTGACGAAACAGCAGCTGATCTTTGGAATGACGTAGGACGTCATCCCGGACCGTCGACACGGAACCATGGAAAAGTTGCGGACCTGCCAAAGAAGCAGATCGAAGAGTAGCACGCTGCTCCTCGGGAAGGGATCGTCCTGTGTCCAGCACAGCGTCCCTTCGAACTAATTCCAAATTGGCCGTGTTACAGGCATGCGTGTGAGTAAGGTGCATAAGCGCCTTGGACAGCACACGCAAAGGAGCCTGTACCTCGTCAAACTTATCTGGAGGCAGATAAGCAGCCAAAGCTGAGACGACGTGATCTGAGAGAGAAAGCATGCCAAGCATCTCTCTAGATAAGCCCAACGTGGACTCCAGAGTCGTCATTGGAATGACGGCAGACTTGGGCTTGGAAAGCCCGAGGGAAGTGGAGTCCTGATCCAGAACCGTCAAAGTCTGGCAGACTGACGGATTGGCGGAATCGTAGGAATGATAACGCACAGGAGGCAAAAAGGTGTCAACCCTGGTGAAGAACGAAGTCTTCAAAGCCTTGGAATTCAGCTTGGCATCCAATGCTGAAAAAGCCTCAACCACCTGTACCGACTGGCATGGTCGAAGGCGCCCAGAAGCAGGTTGCTCCATAGGCTGTTGGCGCGCGACCGATGATCGCGGCCAGGCTGACACTGTCGGCTGGTTAGCAGGTTTGAGCTCAGGCAGAAACCCAAACACAAAGTCAAGAGCCGCCCCAAAAAGGAGCAATCAGTGGTAAAAGTAACACTGTTGGGAGAACTCCTAAAAAAGGCCGGGTCAACCGAGAGGGCGTGAAGCTCACTAACCCATCTGGCCGAAGCAAATGCCATCAGAAAAGCCGTCTTGTATGTGAGAAATTGCATATCCACCTGGGATAAAGGTTCGAACGGCGCCCCCCCCCCCCCCCCCCCCCAAGCAAAGCAGCACCCACGAAAGATTCCATCGTGGAGTAAGCTGCAAAGTCCGAGGCCTTTTCAAAGAAAAGTGCCGAACAAGCTTGGAGAGGTAAGGATTAGTGCCGATACGACGCTTCCCCACATAAGAAAAAGTCTCTGAAAGCATAGACCTGTAACCCTTGATGGTAACAGGCTGGAGACCCCGAGAATCAAACAGATATACCAGAAACTCCGCAATCTGTGAAATCGAAGGATTGGCATAATCAACAGAGTGATCAGCACACCATCGACAGAAGACCTTCCATTTAGCTGCATAAGCTAAACTAGTGGAGTGCCTCCTTGAAGAAGAAATGCACTCCACTGCTCGTCTCGAAAAACCTCTACGGAGGAGACAGGACCTGACAAAAGATATGCGCGAAGGCACAATGAAGTCGGGTCGACGTAAAACCTCCTCGGGCGACCTTGACAAAGAAGGTCGCGACGTAGCGGGAGACGTGCCGGAACTGCCGCCATCAGCGGGCGGAGCTGATTGATCCACACCCGCTGAGGCGACAGGGGAGCGATCAGAATGATTCGACAACTGCAGGTTCGAATTTTGGCGAGAACCTGAGGAAGAATCGGAACCGGCGGGAAGGCGTAGCCGACTAGACCGTTCCAATCGAGTGACAGAGCGCCCACGGCAAAAGCCAGAGGATCTGGACACGGGGACACGAAAGTGTCCACCTGATGGTTCCAACGAGTCGCAAAGAGATCGATGTGGGGACGTCCCCAGAGATCGCAAAGCGACTGGAACACTGCCCTGTGAAGCATCCACTCGGTGGAAATAACCCTGCCCTGTCGGGACAGGGAGTCGGCTAGGACGTTCAGACGACCGGGAATGTGACGAACAACCACTCCGGCGTGAACCTCCTGAGCGAGCAGGAAAAGATCCCGAGTTAACTCGTACATCGGAAGCGAGTGCGTGCCGCCCTGGTTCCGAATGTAAGCAACCACTGTCGAATTGTCGGATAGTAAAAGGACCTGGCGATTCGACAGGTGAGGGATCCACTGCCTGAAACTCAGAAGAAGAGCAAGAAGCTCCTTCTGGTTGATGTGTAGAGCTGCTTGATCCTGGTCCCACATCCCGTGTGGGGAAAGACCGAGAGGATCCAACGTCGCACCCCATCCGAGATCGCTGGCATCTGCCGTCAGAACGCGATCAGACGTGGGTAAGTCCAGCGGAACACCCTGCGTAATCCACTGAACATCTGTCCAGGGAAGAAGGTGAGGATACAGAGAGTCCGGAAACGGAAGCACCTGATCCAGAGAATCTACATTCGGTCTCCAACGACTGAGCAGAAAGTGTTGGAGAGGTCTGACACGCAGCCGATCTAGAGGAATGAGATCCGTCACCGAACCGCAGAGACCGATCAGCCGGAGAAAACTCCGGGCGGTCGCGGACCTGGACTGGGACAGAGTCAGAGCAAAAGCTGAGAGAATCACAGCCTTGGCCTGGGGAACAGCCACCAAATTGAATTTGGTTTGGAAAGACATCCCCAGATGACAAAACGACTGAGAAGGGACCAGGTCCGACTTCTCCTCGTTGACTCTGAATCCTAGCGACGTGAGCAAGCTCAACAGAGTGGCGACATCCGATTCCAGTAAGGCAGCATTGGAATGCCTCTGGAGGATATCGTCCAGATATGCCAAAGTAGTCACCCTGGACTGTGTGCGATGGAACGCTATCACATGTGACATCAGTCTGGTGAACGCCCAAGGAGCCAGGTTGAGGCCGAAAGGCATGGCCTTGAACTGGTAAACTCGCCCCAGAAAAGCGAACTTGAGATACTTCCGTGACGCCCGATGCATCGGAACGTGGAAGTAAGCGTCTCGCAGGTCGATGCTGGCTGCGAAATCTCCCTGGTGAATTGATTGGCGGACCGACCTGAAAGTCTCCATGCTGAACTTGGGAGCAATGATAGACTGGTTCAGGATGCTCAGATTGATAACCGGTCGGAGTCGGCCGTCCTTCTTCTGCACCAAGAACAGGCGGGAATAGAAACCCACTGACTGAACGTTCTTGACGACCTCGATCGCCCCCTTTGCCAGGAGATTGGCAATCTCCGTGGACAAAAGTTCCCGACGTAAAACGTCTGAAGGAACTGTGGTTGGAAGAGGCACCCTCGACAGAGTGGGGTGCCGTCGGAAGGATATGGGCAGCCCGGACCGAACAACATCTAACACCCATGGATCGGATGTGATGGTGGTCCAATGGTCTGCGAACTCTGCTATCCTTCCTCCAACCTGGGACGAGTCGAGGTGAGGACCTTCATTTCGAGCCCCGACGAGGCCCGCGAGAGGAGAAACTACCTCCTCTGCTAAATGAAGAATCCTGAGACTTCCCTCGATTCTGCCGACCCCTACCTTTACCCCGTGAGTAAGAAGTAGAGGCGGCGGCAGAAGGACCAGCCTTTTGCTTCACAGAGGAAGCAGAAGGGTACTTGTTAGGCTTGGAACGGCCCTTGTCTCCCCGAGAAGGCTGATCAAGCTGACGAAACAGCAGCTGATCTTTGGAATGACGTAGGACGTCATCCCGGACCGTCGACACGGAACCATGGAAAAGTTGCGGACCTGCCAAAGAAGCAGATCGAAGAGTAGCACGCTGCTCCTCGGGAAGGGATCGTCCTGTGTCCAGCACAGCGTCCCTTCGAACTAATTCCAAATTGGCCGTGTTACAGGCATGCGTGTGAGTAAGGTGCATAAGCGCCTTGGACAGCACACGCAAAGGAGCCTGTACCTCGTCAAACTTATCTGGAGGCAGATAAGCAGCCAAAGCTGAGACGACGTGATCTGAGAGAGAAAGCATGCCAAGCATCTCTCTAGATAAGCCCAACGTGGACTCCAGAGTCGTCATTGGAATGACGGCAGACTTGGGCTTGGAAAGCCCGAGGGAAGTGGAGTCCTGATCCAGAACCGTCAAAGTCTGGCAGACTGACGGACTGGCGGAATCGTAGGAATGATAACGCACAGGAGGCAAAAAGGTGTCAACCCTGGTGAAGAACGAAGTCTTCAAAGCCTTGGAATTCAGCTTGGCATCCAATGCTGAAAAAGCCTCAACCACCTGTACCGACTGGCATGGTCGAAGGCGCCCAGAAGCAGGTTGCTCCATAGGCTGTTGGCGCGCGACCGATGATCGCGGCCAGGCTGACACTGTCGGCTGGTTAGCAGGTTTGAGCTCAGGCAGAAACCCAAACACAAAGTCAAGAGCCGCCCCCCAAGTCCGAAGACTGCTGGCCCTCGACCTCAAGCATGTCGGACTCCTCCCCAGAGTCGGAAGACACATAGCCCATCGTGGGCAAACCCTCCGATGCCTCCCATGGTGTCGGGACACCAGAGGAATTGGAAACCGGCCTGTTTCCAATCCCGGAAGACGGCGCCATAGGAGGCGCCTGGAAACCACCCATAGCCTCGCTGGAAGCAACAGGAAGGCTCTTTGAGAGAACCTGAGTGAGTAAGGAGAGGGCCTCCCTAAGCTCACTGCCTGTACCGACCGGTTCGACAGGGGAGCGAACTGGCAAAGTGGCTTCACCTCTGACCCTCTTAACCAGCGAAGGGTCACGATCCTCCAAAACACCCGACGCGGGACGACGGGCGGCAGCCGAAACATCTGAAGGCAGACGTGTATAGGGGTACGATGCACCCCGAGGATCAATATTGCGAGAACTCATGAGAGTCACCGCGGACCTCTGCGGGGCAGAAGGTCCAGGCTGCACAAAAGGCGTTGGTCCCCCAAAACTGGTCGTGTGACCAGAGTGAGTGGACGGAAACGCCACGGAGTTCATAGTGTTTCCACTACGAACATCCGAATCCAAAGACACAACTGTGGTACTCGACGGCGACGAGACCACAGCGATGGGCTCGGCCGGCAGCCCCTTCCGACTTCGCCGAGTTGAAGTCAGGGAAGGCTGGGGCCGATATCCCACGTCTACAGTATCGGACAGTCCTGCAGTCCCCTGCAGCGAAAAGCCGAGGCCGGCTGAAACAGACAACGAAGCAGACGGACTAGCAGCAGTAGTAGATACGTCGAGAGTCGTTGAGGCTGGTGAAATAGTGGAGAGAGCACACCGGCTCGGCTCCGAAGGAGGAGTCACAACCCTAGTGACAGCCTCAGATGTCGACTGGAGGGGGACCGTAGTCCCGGAACCAGGCATCTCTACACCAGAACACTCAACGGCTCCCGCAGTATCCACCACAGGAAAAGACTGCACATCCCCCACGGAGGAGGAATAACTCTCACCAGACAAAGTCGGCTCGGGAGGCCCCGAACGACCACGTTCTCCTATCCCGCGGGAGCGGGAGGCACGGCCACGAGAACGAACGACACGATTTACTGACGCCCAGAAGGTGGAAGACCATGTTCCACAGACACCACACGGCCGCTCGGCCGAACACCCATTACAGGAGGAACACGACGAATGTACATCGTCCACATGCTTAGGCAGCAGACACTGCCCACAAGGAATTGTCCTAGGCATGAAAGAGGTGAGAGGAGCAGAGTAGGTGAGATCAGAAAACAGAACACCCCCAAAGAGAGAAAGGTGACAGAAACAAAGACCCCAGACGGTCGACCGAGAACCACCCAACAGGAAGACTACTCTCAACAGAAAGAAGAAACACTGTAGGAGTGGTACCCCGCTGACACCTAACTCTAACACAATTAGAAAAATTTGCAAAAAAAGCATGAACAATAATTGTGAAAATCTAAGTCCGAACCGCGTGGCCCGCGAAAATCGCGCGCGACCCGAAAGAGAGCAAATAAATATACATTATGGACATATAATAGAAAAAAGAGAATATAAAACACTGTTCCTGAGAATACAAAGGATACACTGTGGTATAATGAATCAGGAATCATCAAACATCGAGCTGGTGAAACACTGATAAGCGTGCAAAAACATCTCGACACGAAGCGGATTTTAAAAAGAATGAGTCTTTAGAGACGGTATATGCGCACTGGCAACGGAAGTCGTGGAGTTGTACTTGGGAGAGAGCGTCCCGTACTGGGTCTGCGCCGGTTGCACTCGACCCAGTTTTGGCTTATTTTTATTGGTGCTTTTGCACCACTTTTCTTTCCCAACTTGCTTGGGAAAGACAAAAATAGAGAGTATTTTATCCGAGTTAGGGACTTCCACTGTAGTGCAAGCCTGTAGTAAACAATTGTGAGTAGGTTGATAAGAAATGGCCGCCATTCTGCTATCTTGGATTTTGAAAAAAAAATTTTGAGCGTGCATCATCCCCTCAGAACCATTTATCCATGTACCAAATATGAAAGGTGTAGCTTGAACCATTTTGGTGGGGGGTGGTAACATGAAAATAGAGAAAAAAAAGCTTAAAAAACACACCAAAAATGGCCGCCATTCCGCCATCTTGGATTTTGAAAAGAAAATTTTAAGCGTGCATCATCCGCTCAGAACCATTTATCCATGTACCAAATATGAAAGGTGTAGCTTGAACCATGTTGGTGGGAGGGGTGGTAACATCAAATTAGAGAAAAAAAGCTTAAAAAACACAACAAAAATGGCCGCCATTCCGCCATCTTGGATTCTGAACAAAAAATTTTGAGCGTGCATCATCCCCTCAGAACCATTTATCCATGTACCAAATATGAAAGGTGTAGCTTGAACCATGTTGGTGGGAGGGGTGGTAACATGAAAATAGAGAAAAAAGGCTTAAAAAACACAACAAAAATGGCCGCCATTCCGCCATCTTGGATTTTGAAAAAACAATTTTGAGCGTGCATCATCCCCTTAGAACCATTTATCCATGTACCAAATATGAAAGGTGTAGCTTGAACCATGTTGGTGGGAGGGGTGGTAACATAAAAATAGAGAAAAAAAGCTTAAAAAACACAACAAAAATGGCCGCCATTCCGCCATCTTCGACTTTGAAAAAAAAATTTTGAGCGTGCATCATCCCCTCAGAACCATTTATCCATGTACCAAATATGAAAGGTGTAGCTTAAAGCATGTTGGAGGGAGAGGTGGTAACATAAAAAACAGACAGACAGACAGACGGACGGACGAAGTGCAATCCTATGGTCCCCTTACGGTTCCCGTAGGGGACTAATAACAGATGTCCTACTAGGCACATCGGGAAATAAGTGTTGATATTTGAAAATTAAATCAACTAAATCCTTTCTTTGGTCAGGCAGTAAATAATCTATTTTATTTTGTACATCTTTCAGGCCTGACATCCGAGTTCTGTAACTTCAGAGGTACATTTTCGCCGCCTTCATGAATATCCTTTACAGGATTTTCCAGCTCATCCATGTGGGTGACTGTTGAGACTGGTATAGAGTTTGGTTCTCTCTCATAATATGTTTTCAACATATTTATATGGCACAGATGAGTATTTTTGAGTCTATCGGGAGTCTCAACAACAATAATCAGTATCACTGATCTTGTGCTTAACAATATAAGGGCCTGAATATCTTGCTTGTAAAGCATTGCCCTTTAAAGGGAATAATACTAGCACCTTGTCCCCAGGTTTAAAGGCGCGAAATTTTGCCTTTTTATCATACCACATCTTCATATGACTCTGGGCTTTCTGTAAATGTTTATTTGCCATTTCTCTGGCCTGGTGCAATTTTTCCTTAAAAGTGGACACATAGTCTAGAAGAGAAATTTCAGGTGGCTCTTCTTTCGAGCCATTTCTCCTTCAAAGCAGTGAGTGGACCCCTCACTGAGTGTCCAAACACTAATTCAAAAGGGCTTAACCCCAGAGATTCCTGTACAGTCTCACGGACTGCAAATAAGATGAGATGTACTCCTTCATCCCAATCGTTCTCATTATCCTCCCCATAGGCGTTTATCATGGTCTTCAGTGTTTGATGAAAGCATTCTAGAGCTCCTTGACTTTCGGGATGATTGGCACTTGATGTGTACTGCTTAATTTTGAGCTTATACATCACCTGCTGAAAAAGGTTTGACATAAAATTTGAGCCTTGGTCCGATTGCACTGACCTGGGTAGACCGAAAGTTGTAAAAAATTTTATCAAGGCCTTAACTAAAGTCTTAGTTTTAATATTTCTTAGAGGTATAGCTTCAGGAAATCGAGTAGAAGCACACATGATGGTAAGAAGATATTCATTTCCAGATCTTGTTCTAGACAATGGGCCAACACAATCAATAATAATTTTACTAAATGGCTCCTCAAAAAGCAGGGATTGGTTGAAGGGGAGCAGGAGGAATCTTCTGGTTGGGTTTTCCTACAATTTGACAGGTGTGGCAGGTTTTACAAAATTCAACAACATCCTGTCGAAGCTTGGGCCAGTAAAAACATTGCTGAATACGAGAGTAGGTTTTCCTAACTCCCAAATGTCCAGCCATTGGATTTTCATGAGCCAGGCTTATTATTTCATTCCGGTATTTAGTGGGGACAACTATTTGATAAATAACCTCCCAATCACTATTGGAGGGTACTTCTGGTGGTCGCCATTTCCTCATAAGTACACCAGATTTTCTGAAATAACAGACAGGGGAGTTTTGGGCTTCAGCCTGTGTTAGAGCCTTTTCACATGGCTCGGCAAGGTCAGGATCACTTTCCTGTTCCTGAATTAAAGAAGTTCGGGAAATGACATTCAAGGAGGTCCCCCTATCACTCTCAGGTGTAGTGGCCTCTTTACAATTTCTGGAGGAGTCATCACACTGACTCAGAAATGTCTGAGACAAATCAATGTCTTCAGAATCCGTAATTCTGTGACTGTTCTTATCCTCAGCTTTGCTGTTTGAATCAACAAAATTGAGGTTGTTATCAACCTCAGCTTTCTTTGCCATGGACCGAGTCACAGCACATGCTGGAAAGGCAAAAGGAAAACATTCCTTCAAATTAATAATACTTTCATCTGTGCTCGGCTTATCCACACTTGAGGCTCTACAGTGACTTTGTCACCAGCTAAGTCATTTCCCAATAATAAAGAAATACCTTTTACAGGTAGAGTAGGTCTGATTCCTACTGTCACAGTCCCATTTACTAAACTACTTCTTAAATTTATTTTATGAAGTGGGACATTTAAAGAGTTTGACTCAATACCTGATATAAGAACTTGTGCCCTTGAAGCACTTTCTTCAGAAAATGGCAAAATGCCTTCTAACATTAAAGACTGAGTAGACCCTGTGTCTCTCAGTATTTTTATTGGTAAGGAACAGTGCTTATCCCCATCAAGGGAAACAAAGCCTTCAGAAATAAATGGCTTATAATTTTCTAAAGCATCTTGCTTTATTACATAATTTTCAGGGCATGGTGCACATGCTAGTGCATTCTGTGAAGTAGAGGACTCATTTTTCCTTTTTAACAGCCAGCAATCAGATAATAAATGCCCTGGTTTCTTACAGTAATTACAAGTTTTGGTTGAACTGTTGGGTCATAATGGTGTAGGGCTGGCATTAGATGACTTATTCTCATTAGGCTTCCGATTAAATTTAGGTGGTGAAAAGTTTGGAGGATTGGAAGGATGATTAGAAGGATGAGTTTTATCTGAAGTTGGTCTAGGTCCACTTTGGAAAGAATTCTTGTGAAGCCAAAAATTTGTAGAGTTACGACTCATTTTATGAGTTAAGGCATAGTCATCTGCTAGTACTGCTGCTCTATTTAATGTGTCAACTTTTTGTTCATCCAGGTGGGCCTTTATATTTGAATGTATCTTTCCTTTAAACTCTTCAATCAGCATCATTTCTTTTAATTTCGAGAAATCTTTCCCAATTTCTTTGGAATGGCACCACCTGTCAAATAAATTTTGCTTTTCTCTGGCAAATTCCACATGAGTTTGATTTTCGTTTTTATAATAATTTCTGAACTTCTGCCCATAGGCCTCTGGAACAAGTTCATATGCCTTCAGTATAGCCTCTTTAACAGTATCATAATTATTACTTTGCTCAGAAGATAGAGCGGAATAGATTTCTTGGGCCTTCCCTTTTAAAACACTTTGCAATAGCAAAGTCCAGACATCCCTTGGCCATTCTAAACTTGTTGCCACTTTTTCAAAATGTAAAAAATATTATCAACTTCTTTTTCTTGAAAGGGGGGAACTAGCCTAACATGTTTAGTTGCATCAAATCTACTTGGGGAAATTACATTTGAGCCTTGACGCTGTGATTCTAATTCTTTTATTTTTATTTCCTTTTGAATTTCTAATTCTTTTAAGTGCATTTCTTTTGGAGTTTCTATTTCCCTTAATTTTAATTCCCTATCCTCTTTTTGAGCTTCAATTTCTTTTAATTTAATTTCATTTTCTCTTTCTTCTTTTTCTTTTTGAGCCTGAATTTGTTCCCTTTCTTTTTGAGCCTGAATTTCAATTTCCCTCATTTTTTGTTGCATTTCTAACTTTTTTAATTCCAATTCTAACTTTTTGAGTTCAAGGGCATCAGTATGTTGTGGTTCAGAGGGGGGAGTTTCAGACTGAGGCAAAAGACCTTCTTCCATATAATGATTAACAATGAGCTGTTTAAGTTTATGCTTGTTCAGACCAGGGGTGGCAGGGAATTTTAGATAATGAGCAAGTTGGAATAAATCCTCCTTCTTAAGAGATTCTAAAAGGGCCAAACTAGGAGAGCTTTCAAATTCAGATATAAATTCTGTCACAATAAACACCATGATGAAAAGGTTTGCTGGTTCTCAGAATATAAATAACAATACTGAAATTTTAAATGTTTTAAAAGTGAGCCAAATAATAATTGCAATATGCAAATAAAGTTTTCTCGTTATCTTATATTCAATCCCGGACGAGCCCCCAATTTCTGTTACGGTGTGGAAATATTGTTATTGGTAACAGAAAGAAATCTGAGAATCAGCAACAAAAACTATGAATTTATCTATTCTGAAATTTAATTAAAAAAAATTAATAAAAAAAAATGATACAAAGATCTTTTACACTAATTGGTTTACAGAAAATAAAAAACAGTGGTGCTTATCAATTATAGAATTAGTCCAAATTACAGTTTGACAGAATCCAGTAATCTAGTGATGAAGTATCTTCTGAAGAAAGTTACC
This sequence comes from Pictodentalium vernedei, assembly GCA_031216915.1. Taxonomy (NCBI): domain Eukaryota; kingdom Metazoa; phylum Mollusca; class Scaphopoda; order Dentaliida; family Dentaliidae; genus Pictodentalium; species Pictodentalium vernedei. The sequence goes on along the minus strand of CM062295.1, from coordinate 109,667,422 downwards.
AGCTGGTAGATGTAGTATTAAATCCAAGAATGTATCTTCAGAAACAGTATCCCGTAGATTTGTAATAAAATTTTCACTTAGAAATTTCAGCAGTCTCCAATAAAAAATACCAAAATGCTCCACAAAATTCAAATGGAGTAAAAATTCAAGACGTATTGGCGCCACAGGTAATTTCCAAATAATCAGTAGAATCCTGGCTTTTCACAAAATATTATTCTGTTTCACAGAAAGTATAAATTCTCTTTTCCAAGACGAACAAATTCTCTTCAAAATTCTCTTTTGGAATCAATCTTCCAAATTCTCAAAGAAGCACTGCTTCTATAATAAATGCACTGTTCTGAAACAATAATAATCTCCAATGGAAACAACTGAAGTGAGTCTTTCTGAAATGCTTTCTAAAAGTGAGTTTTTGAATTCTGTTGACAAACCTTTATATAGTAACCAGATAGAATGTTCCAGAAGATGAAAATTCTTCAAAATTCTAAGGGGATTCTGTTAAAGTTCAAGTAAACAAGCTTTGTTTGTTTGTTTGTTGGTGGTTAACGTCACATATTTATGCACCATGGCTAATCGTGACACAACATGGAGATGAAGTCAAGTTTAGTCAATCGTTGATCAACATGTTGCCCATTTTAGAGGACTTTCACCACAAGCATTGGTGACTGGGTCCTATTTTACTAGTAAAGCGGAACTGGTTTACCACAGTAAACAAGTGCTGCTTACTTCCCGGGGTTCCCACGGGGAAGTAAACAAGGTTATTGACCTACTTAAACAATTGAACAATCAACAGCTATATGTACAATATATTGGTGTAACAAAGATGTAAACAAAGGTCACTCAGTGCAAATGAGTCAGACCAGTCAGAGGATGCAGAAATAAAAATATCTATGTCATTATAATTATTCACTAAGGATATATCAATCTCAATATAATATGGGGGCTATAACATATGCCCCCCATAGAACACCCTGACACAACGATGGCATTTTCTTTTTACCATTCAAGTCTATATACCTCCTAAGCATGCTTCATACCAAATAACAGTTCTCTGTTCCGTGTGGTTTGGAAAGTATGGGCATTTGAAAATATTTCTATTTTTTAGCTCCTGGCATTCCCACGGGGGCACAGGAAAAAATTGCTTTGCATGAATCAAGTCCTTATGACTCAATAACACCACATATGAAATTAGGTTCAAATCCGGCCATCGGTTCAGAAAATATAAATTTTGGACCAAGCCAAAAAAAATCTTGCCCATTCCCATTACAACGGCAAACAAGTGCGCACGTATCACTGAAGCAAAACAATGTCCCCTACCAGACTAATGAGCATTAATAATTATACAAATGTTATAACCTATATGTGATCAGCATGAATTCCGTTGAAGCATTTCCAAAAAAAAGTCCAGAAAACTGATATTTTGGCGCTTTTCCATATTTCCAAGGGCCATAACTCACACAAGAATAATGCAATCAACATGAAACTCAAACTTGAACTGTAAGTCATTGTTCTATAGTAGGTTACCAAGAATGAAATCATTCGGTTGAAGCATATCCAAAAAAAGTCCGGAAAACTAAAGTATGACTGACAGACTGACTGACAGACTGAAGGATGGACAGAGTGCAAATGAAACTTGATCTGTAAGTCATCGTTCTATAGTAGGTTACCAAAAATGAAATCATTCCATTGAAGCGTTTCCAAAAAAAGTCCGGAAAACTAAAGTATGACCGACAGACTGACGGATGAATGGACAAAGTGTAAATGACACTTGATCTTTAAGTCATCGTTCTATAGTAGGTTACCAAAAATGAAATCATTCCCTTGAAGCGTTTCCAGAAAAAGTCCGAAAAACTGATATTTTGGCACTTTTCCATATTTCCAAGGGCCATAACTCACACAAGAATAAGGCAATCAACATGAAACTCATCAAACTTGATCTGTAAGTCATCGTTCTATAGTAGATTACCAAAAATGAAATCATTCCATTGAAGTGTTTCCAAAAAAAGTCCGGAAAACTAAAGTATGACTGATAGACTGACTGACAGGCTGACGGATGAATGGTCAAAGTGTAAATGACACTTGATCTGTACGTCATCGTTCTATAGTAGGTTACCAAAAATGAAATCATTCCATTGAAGCGTTTCCAGAAAAAATCCGGAAAACTGATATTTTGGCGCTTTTCCATATTTCCAAGGGCCATAACTCACACAAGAATAAGGCAATCAACATGAAACTCAAACATGATCTGTACGTCATCGTTCTATAGTAGTTTACCAAAAATAAAATCATTCCATTGAAGCGTTTCCAAAAAAACTCCGGAAAACTAATATTTTGGCGCTTTTCCATATTTCCAAGGGCCGTAACTCACACAAGAATAATGCAATCAGCATGAAACTCAAACTTGATCTGTAAGTCATCGTTCTATAGAAGTTTACCAAAAGTGAAATCATTCCGTTGAAGCGTTTCCAAAAAAACTCCGGAAAACTGATATTTTGGTGCTTTTTCCCACATCTCCAAGGGCCATGGGCCATAACTCACACAAGAATAATGCAATCAGGATGAAACTCAAACTTGATCTGTAAGTCATCGTTCTATAGTAGTTTACCAAAAATGAAATCATTCCGTTGAAGCGTTTCCAAAAAAACTCCGGAAAACTAAAGTGTGACTGACAGACTGATGGATGGACGGAGAGCAAACCACCTATAGTCCCCTCTGGCGATGCCGGTAGGGGACTGATAATGATCCACGAACTTCGTTTGAACAAACTTGCTTCTACACCTCAAAAGGAAGCTCCATACCATATATCAATTCATTGTACCTACTGGTTTATGAGAAGACTTTTTAAGAATTTTGGTGGATTTTCCCCCACCCCTCCCTATTAGGCTGGGCAAGTTGATTTGAAAAAAAACAAAATGCATTGTCAGAACAAGCAAACACCTCAAATATAACTAAAATTGGTTCAGCGGTTTAGGAGGGGCAGGCACAGACGACAGATGGCAAGCAATCACTATAGCTCATCCTGAAGTTCGTTCACCTGAGCTAAAAGCCTTATGCTTCCCATGGGCATACCACTTGGAGGGGGGGGGGGGGGGGGGCAACTGTCCTCCCAAATTCAGGCAAAACAGTGGGGAAAATTCAGGCAGAGCAAGAAGAAAACAAGAGGCCCCACGGGGCCTAAAGCTCTTATCTTGAACAGAACACAATATAAACAGAGTCCAAGAATGAGTCTCTATTAAGCAATCCATCTCCATAGGATACACTGTCAATCCTTGAGTCCCACAGGAGTGACAAAAATAATCTGAGCATCATGCCTTTTCTTCAGTTGATCATAATGTAAAATGTAGAGCTCCCTGATGAAGCCCCTTGATACAACCTATGTGGATTAATCTTAGTTACACATCTCTAGAGGGTACTGAATACAAAATTTTTAATTCTTCAGCAACATGGCCAATTCCGGCTCCCAGGCCATAGGGAGCCCAAATATTAACCCAGGCTCTCGATTTGAACACAGTTGAATCTGACTTCCCTAGAGATGTTGTGTACGAAATATGAAAGCATTCTGACTGTTGGATTGAAGAAGAGAAATTTTAAAGCAATTTCTTCATATTGCACTATGTTAAAATTTGGGCTACCATAGCGAGCCCAAACATTAACTTATGGATCCGATTTGAACAAACTTGAATCTGCACCCCCCCCCCCCCCCACCCCCACCCCCCTACAGATGTTGTATACGAAATATGAAAGCATTCTCACTAGTGGATCTGAAGAGGAAAATTTTTGAAGAAATTCCCTCATACTGTATTAAGGTAAATTTCAGGTTCCCATATGGAGCCCAAATATTAACCCACGGCAGACGAATTGAACAAACTTGAATCTGATCCCCCCTAGAGATGTTGTATACCAAATATGAAAGCATTCCGACTGGTGGATCTGAAGAAGAAGACTCTTAAAGAAATTTCCTCATATCGCACTAAGTAAAAATTTGGGCTACCATAGCGAGCCCAAATATATACCTAGGGATCTGATTTGAACAAACTTGAATCTGACCCCCCCTAGAGATGTTGCATACCAAATATGAAAGCATTCTGACTGGTGGAATTGAAATAGAAGATTTTTTAAAATTATCCCCCATATTGAACAAAGTTAAAATTTGGGCTTCATATGGAAGCCCAAATATTAACCTAGGGACTTGGTTTGAACAATCTTGAATCCGACCCTCATAACAATGATGTATACCAAACATTAAAAGATTCTGACTGGTGGTTCTGAAGAAGAAGATTTGTAAAGAATATTCACCATATTACCCTGTGTTAAAAATTTGTGCCCCCGCATTAATTAAGCCCAAATATGAACCGATGGGCTTTATTTTAATAAACTTGTATCTGAGCCCAACCCCCCCCCCCCACCCCCCTCTCCCTATGAATGAATTTTTACAAATATGCTGACTCAGCATTTTTTCGATGCCCATTACAGAACACCCTAACATAAACGATGGCAATTTTTTTTTACCATTCAATTCTACTGGTCCTAAGGATACTTTATACCAAATAACAGCTCTCTGTTCCATGTGGTTTGGGAAATATGGGCGTTTGAAAATATTTCTATTTTTAGCTCCCAGGATTCCCATGGGGATGCAGGATTTTTCTTTTGCATGAGTCAAGTATTTATGACCCAAAAACAAAACATACCAAATTTGGTTCAAACCAGACCATAGGTTCAGAAAATAGAAATTTTGGGCGGGGCCAAAAATCTTACCCATCCCATTACAAAGCCAAATATTGCTTCACAAACGTTGTTTGAACAAACTTGCTTGTACACCTCAAAAGGAAGCTCCATAGCAAATATCAAGTCATTGTACACACTGGTTCATGAGAAGATTTTAAAAATATTTCGGAGCATTTTTCCCCACTCCCTCCCTAAGGGGCTGGGCATGTTGAGTTGAATAAAAATGCAATGCCCCTTCGGGACCATCACTCACACAAACTTTCACTTGAATTGGCCTGGTGGCTTTGGAGAAGACCAAAACATGGTGTCGACGGACGACAGACGGAAAGCGATGAGATTAGCTCAGCTTGACTTTGTCAAGATGAGCTAAAAATCAGACAAAGAAAGCAAAAAGATTAACAGATTAACAATGATGGGCATCTGATGGCAAATTAATTGCTGGCTAATAGTCAACCAAATACCTGATAAACAGCCTTCTTAAATTTGCCCCCCCCCCCCCCCCCCCCCCCCCCCAAATTTCTTCAGGAGACAGGAACGTTTTTATTTCTCTGAGTTAATTGTCAAGTTTGGTCGAGTTTGGAAATCGGGAGATGGACAGGCTCACACCAAGCATCTATTCACGATCAAACCAAGAAAACCTAACATGCTTACTCTGAAATTAATTTATAGTAACGTGACATAGATCAGCATTACAGAGGTCGCTCTTCCCTGTGCATGATCTGTTCTTGTTGAACACCAGATCCAAATCGTCTACACTAAATCTCATCATGGAAAAAATATGCAAACAGTTTTATCGTCAACGTATCAAATGTGCACAGTGCGGAAAACAAATAGACTCTGATTTCAAAGAAAAACATGTTAGGACTGTTCATGCAAGTGATGTCAGACTGAGTTTTACACCAGTGCCTGAAAAATCACAACTGACACTAAGTGCTTTTTTTTTAAAAACAGTCAGAGATAAATCTTTCAGATCAAGAAGAAGGCAGTGATAATGATGAAGGTAATATATCTATAACCCACACAACTTCCCAAACTATTGCCAAGAACAGCTTTGTTGACAGTGACGATCATATCACAAAAAAACTGGAGTCTCTGTAGAGCCGGGCTCCCCAGAATCAGATAATATTTCAAGTAACGAGAATGACGATGAAATGAATGTGAACCATGAATCTATAATGGCCCCGCAAGACAATATCACTGAAACTGGACGAAATCGCCCAATTTTTGACACAATATGATCCAAGGAAATTTGGTAAGGAGTCTAGTTTGAGAGTTTTAAGAGTGAATGGTTTAAACTTTATCCTTGGCTTACCTATGACATTGACAAATGTCAAGCTTTGTGTTACCCTTGTAAAGTGTTCATGCATAATAACACTTTTTCTTTTGAAAACTGGAAAAAGACAAATCGGCTCACAAAGCACGCAAAAATTGTTTATCATGAGCAGGCCATGATCAAGTGGCTAGACTATCGCAAAGCACAAAGTGCCAATGTTAGGTCAACTAAATACTGTGCACAAGCAGCAAGTAGCACAGAACCATGAGAAATTGAAAATTATCATCAAAACTCTGTTGTTCACTGCCCAATAAAACATAGTTCAACAAGGCCATGAAGAGGACCACAGTAACTAAGGCAAAGTTTCCGATATTAACCGTGTTAAACTTTTGGAACTTCTACATCTTCAGTCCAGGGATATTCCTTGGCTAGGAGAATAAGAGGCCCCAGGGGGCCTGAGGGTGCCCACTTGACATGGTAGCCTAAATATCAACCCAGGCAATTGATTTCAATAAGTTGCATCTGCCCGTCCTAAGAAAAGCTTATACCAAATATCCAAAGATTCTGATCGGTGGATCTGAAAAATGAAAGTGTCAATGACACTGTAGCTCAACTTGTCAAGACAAAGACATGTACATGTATAGTATGTGACACAGCAATGACAAACATCTAGGTAATGACCTGATAACAAAGGTACATATAAAGTATTGTAACGGTCTGTACATAAATACTGGCCGTTGCCTGTAACAAATGTATAGGTAAAGTATTGCAAAGGTGGGTGACAGTCAGATGCTAAACTAGAAAAAAATCTTTGAGTCCCAGAGTGGGTCTGACTGAACCATAAAATATTTGTTCTCATAGCACAGTGATAACAAAGGCACCCCAAAACACACTCATTCCTGTCCTAAGGTGAAAACAAAGGTACTTAAGAAGTTTCGTGAAGATCAGTTCACAAATATGAGCTGTGTAGAAGTTGTGACAAAAAACTGATTGGACCTAATTTCAGTACAAAATGGCCACTGGCAGCCATCTTGAATTTTGGACCGAACTCAGAAACACTCGTTCTCGTCCCAAGGTGATAACAAAGGTACCCAGGAAGTTTTGTGAAGATCGGTTCATAAATACAGCCTCTAGCCCAAGCCGTATTGACATGTGCACTTACTTTGTATAAGTAGCACTAAATAAATCAAAGTTCATCTAATTTGCATAATTTCTGCACAAGAAAAAAACCTGTACTATATGTGATGTATTCCATGTTACTAAACATTCATACAAAACTTTATTCAAATCAGAACTTTCATACAGAAGTTCTGTACAAAAGACTGATTGCACTAATTTTGGTACAAAATGGCTGCTGGTGGCCATCTTGAATTTCGGACCACACCCAAAAACACTCGTTCTCATCCCACGGTGATAACAAAGGTACCCAAGAAGTTTCGTAAAGATCGGTTCATAAATACGGCCTCTAGCCTGAGCCGTATAGAAGTTGTGACAAAAAACTGATTGGACCTAATTTCGGTACAAAATGGCCACTGGCAGCCATCTTGAATTTTGGACCGCACTCAGAAACACTCGTTCTCATCCCAAGGTGATAACAAAGGTACCCAAGAAGTTTCGTGAAGATCCGTTGATAAATACAGCCTCTAGCCCGAGCCGTATTGACATGTGCACTTACAGTATATAAGTAGCACTAAATAAATCAAAATTCATCTAATTTGCATAATTTCTGAACGAGAAAAAAAAACGTACTGTATGTGATGTATTCCATTTTACTAAACATTCATACAAAAATTTATTCAAATCAGAACTTTCATACAGAAGTTCTGTACAAAAGACTGATTGCACTAATTTTAGTACAAAATGGCTGCTGGTGGCCATCTTGAAATTTGGACCACACCCAAAAATATAAATTTTATAGTAAATTTCCTTTCTTATTATACCTACCGAAATTGTTTACTACAGGCTTGCACTACAATGGAAGAACCTAACTCGGATAAAATACTCTCTATTTTAATCCTTCCCAAGATTTGGGAAAGAAAAGTGGTGTAAAAACACCACGAAAATATAAGCCAAAACTAGGTCGAGCGCCATCGCCGCACACCCAGTATGGGACGCTCTTCCATAGTACAAATCCACGACTACTGTAAAACAATACGCAGTGCGTCGATTCGTCATTCTTTTGATTCCGAACAACACAGGAGTTATGTGATCAGCGGGGAGGAAGGATTCTTACCCGAATAAGAAAACGGGAGGGCCTGCATGTAAACAATTTCAGTAGGTATATAATAAGAAAGGAAATTTACTATAAAATTTATATTTCTTATCAACCTACCTCAATTGTTTACTACAGGCTGAATAGACAAAAGGATGGAGGGAATCACATAACCAACCCACACATAACTCAATAGCACTGGAACCGTGGACAGAGGAAGAGATCCCTAGGCCTATCAAACCATAGCATCACAAACATTAGAAAAGACAATTAAAGATGAGGCGTATGGTGAAGTGCAACACACAGACAGAAAGAACAGTAACAGCACAGAGCTGGAACTGACCCTGAAAAAAGCTGAAAGGCTGGGATAGACAACAGCCTGAGCCGAAGAAAGAGGGCCCCAAGGACCTCTATCGGCTCCTGCAACTGTCGCAGATAAAAAGAGAATTTAGCATTGCTCCAGTAGGCTGCCAGTATAACATCCGTCATCCGACAAAATGACAGAGTTATTAAAAGAGGAAGACAATGCACGCACCTCGTGGCAGAAAAAACAATTGGTAATACAATCACCAGTAGCTAGACGAGCAGAAGCTGCACGAATAGCAAGACAAATCCATGGAGAAATGGATGGGGGAGAGATCTGGCATGTGAGAGAACGCATATTCATCCAGGATAAAGGCGTGAACGCCCCCCACCCCCAAGCAGAGCAGTGCCCAAGAAAGTGACCATCTTGGAGGAAACTGCAAAGTCCTAGGCCTTTTCAAGGAAAAGAGCTGAACAAGCTTGGAGAGGCAAGGATGAGTGTCGAAACAATGCGGTACCACATATGAAAAAGGTCTCCGAAGCATGGACTTACACCCATTGCTGGAGGCCCCCAGAAACAAACCTAAACCAGAAAATCCGCAAACGGTGTGATCGAAGGAGTGACAGAAGCAACAAAGTGATCGCACACCATCGACAGAATAACCTTCCACTTAGCCACAGAGGCTAAACCAGTGGAGTGAGTGCCTCCTTGAAGAAGAAAAGCAACTCCACTGCATGTCTCAAAAAAACACTATGGAGGAGACAGAACCCAATAAAAGTCATGTGCCAAGGCACAATGAAGTCTGGTCAACTTGAAACCCCCTCGGGTGACTTTGGCAAAAGAAAGTCGCGATGTAGAGACATGCAGGAATCGCCGCAAACAGCGAGCGGAACAGATTGACCCACACCCACCGAGGAGACGGGTGTGATCGAAAGGATTCGACGACTGCAGGTTCATATCTGGGAGAGAACCTGAGGTGGAATCAGAACCGGCAGGAAGGCGTAGCCGACAAGACCGTCCCAAAGGAGGGCCAGAGCATCCACGGCGAAAGCCAGAGCATCTGGACACGGGGACACGAAAGTGCCCACCTGATGGTTCCAACGAGCCGCAAAGAGATCGATGGAACCCGCCATGTGGAGCATCCACTCGGTGGAAAAGAACCTGCCCCGTTGGGACAGGGAGTAGGCTAGGACGTACAGACGACTGAAAATGTGACGAACAACCACACCGGCGTTGACATCCTGAGCTAGCAGTAGCAGATCCCGAGCCAATTCGTGTATTGGAACCGAGTGCGTGCCGCCCTGGTCCCGAATGTAAGCAACCACTGTCGAATAGTCGAACAACAGAAGGACCTGACGATTCGACAGGTGAGGGATCCACTGCCTGAAACTCAGAAGAAGAGCAAGAAGCTCTGATGGCAGATGTGTAGAGATGCCCGATCCTGGTCCCACATCCAGGGAAGGGAAAGACCTAGAGGATCCAAAGTCGCACCCCATCCGAGATCGCTGACATCTGCCATCAGAACGCAATCGGACGAGGGAAAGCCCAACAGGACACCCTGCGTGATCCACTGAACATTCGTCCAGTGGCGAAGGTGAGGATAAGAGAATCTGGTAACTCAAGCACCAGATCCAGAGAATCGACATTCGGCCTCCAACGACTGAGCAGAAAATGTTGGAGAGGTCTGATGACATGCAGCCGACCTAGAGGAATGAGATCCTTCACCGAACCGCAGAGACCGATCAGCCGGAGAATACTCCGTGCCGTCGCGGATGTGGACTGGGACAGAGAGCAACAGCTGAGAGAACCACAGCCTTGGCCTGGGGAACCGCCACCAAATTGAATTGGGTGCGGAAAGCCAACCCCAGATGACAAAACGACTGAGAAGGGACCAGTTCCGACCTCTCCTCGTTGACTCTGAATCCAAGCGACGTGAGCAAGCTCAACAGAGTGGCGACATCCGACTCCAGTAAGGCAGCATTGGAATGCCTCTGGAGGATATCGACCAGATATGCCGAAGTAGCCACCCTGGACTGTGTGCGATGGAAAACAGGCCTCGACAATTGAGGCGAACGGACGTACCGTTCGCCTAGAGGTTACGCAAACATAAAAACCTGCGAACAGACGTCCGGTTAATCAAAACCATAAATCGGTTAACCATTTTTTTTTAAATAATCAAAGTCCGAACGTTCGCGGTACGCTATTCGGATAAGTGTGTGAGACAGAGAAATATGAATCTGCAGTGAACTAGTTTGATTAGTGGATTTCTGGGGCTCTTAATTTCGAGAACTTTGCTTGCGTAGGTCAACTGTATAACACTGGTCGAATGGACGTTTTTTTTCACGATGCATCCGCAGTTGGTTCTGATCATTTTCGTTCAAAAGTTGAAAAAAAACGGTGTTTGGTATTTCTAACAACAATCTGCTTTCTCTTTGAAAAAATTTGTCTTTCGCTAAAAATAAAATCACATCGAAACTTTTTTGGTGAATTTTATTATTTTAAAAACGTGGCGAAGTTTATCTGAGGAAAATTGATGACTTACACTTCAGACGAATCGCGCATGTGTTGTGAACGGGTCCAGATCATTTCGGCCCCGGGACAATTCGTCTGCTACTTGGTGGAACGTTTCGTCCCCGTGACAGGGTGGGATGTTTCATCCCCAGTTGGGGACGAAACGTTCCACTTCAATACCAAATTATTGAGAAGATATGGGATTTATTTTTTTTCATAAATCATTGGTTGCTCGTAACCAATGATGGTCCCTCATATGGCATCGGGGTTAGATTTTATATGCATAATTAGATATCACATTAACATACTATAATCCAAACAAAGATTTTGGAGTTTTTATAATCAATACACGATCGGATAGGTTCTTCTCTACCACTGCATTGCCTTCCGGTGGGGACCCACTGCCCCATCGTTTATCTTTTCCCAGTGCTTGACTAATTCTGATGCGACACGGTCTTTTATCTTCTGTACTTTCCCCATCCACTCCCCAGGGACGAATCGACCCGATTCCTTGTGTTTCGTAACTAAGTTCAACAAAAATGGCTGGAAGTGGGAGAAGTCGAGAGACAGTCAAAATAAAAACGTTTGAGAGTTGGCCCTTTCGGAGCGATTTTAAGATCTTGGAAGTGGATGACCAAAACAATATTTTGAAATGGCAATGCGCAGTTTATTGCGAGCATCTGCCGTCGATTCGTTTGGAAGCTCGAAGGAGAAATTTGAAAGGGGCAGCACTGTCGGTCATCCTAAACTTTTCCGACGGGACTGAATACATTCATAAGGCGAATGTTTTGAGACATGTGTGGTCGGGAGGCCTCCATGACTGGGCAAAACAAACTTTTTGTAATACCCCAGAAGGTACAACAGCTAGAAATAGCAACCTCAGTCAATCTACTCGCTCTGCCTCATGCAGTAACGTCTCTGCCAGCTGCACAAGCCAGTCTGAACATCATCAGCCAAAGATCGATCAGTTAGTACAAAAGAATGAGAGGGAGGCGTATAAATGTTTATTCAGAACTGCATTGCACATTGTATGTCAGGAAAAAAGTTTTCATGACTTTGTACAGTTGATTCATCTTCAGAAGGAAAATGGGGTGAAGTTTTTATCAACTGCAGGGAAGGAAAATGACAAAAGATGCAGAGAATTTGTGGACATTATTTCACAGTGTATGCTTGATGACATTGCAGAAAGCTTGAAGAGGGCAAATTTATTCTCATGTTTGATGGATGGATCACAAACGAAGAAGACAGGGGCAGAAAAGGAGTTACTTTTTGTGAAGTTAGTTGTTCGGGGAACTCCAATAGAGCTGTTGCTGAAATGTCATGAACTCACAGACCGTGGTGCCGATGCGATTAAAGCTAGTATAGACGAGGTCTTTTCCTAAAGACTATTGTGTGCCTAATGATCACTTTGAAAAACTTTTAGTGGGCGTGTGCAGTGATGGTGCCTCTGTGAATATGGGGAAAAATACAGGAGCTTGTACACAGCTGAAAAATGATGGTCGAAACTGGTTAATCATAATTCACTGTAGCAATCATCGACTGGAATTAGCCATGAAGGATGCCTTCCAATCTAGTCCACAGTTTTGTGTCATAGATGAAATGATGTGCAATTTATATTATCATTTTAAAAACAGTGGTAAAGCAAAAAGGATACTGAACAACATAGCTATAAGTCTTGGGGTTACATGTATTGCAATCCCTAAAAGTCATGGGACGAGATTTCAAAGTCATAAATATAGGGCATGTAAAGCTTTGCTGATAAACTATTTACCTCTTTGCATTTTTTTGTGAAAATATGATAGAAGTCCCAGGTGCTTGTAAACCTGATATGGCAGCTAAATTGAAAGGGTATTTGAAGAAATTTATCTCGTATGGGTATTTGGCCTCACTAAACCTGTATTTTCATGTTTTAAAACAGACCTGTCACATGTCACAAATTATGCAGGACCCATCAGTTGTCATAACAGATGCCCGAGATGTAATAAAAGATTCCAAACAAAAACTGGAGGAGATTACACATGATGTGACAGATTTACCATTCAAACTTAAGTCAAATGAGGAGACAGACTCTGCTGCCATTACAGCTGAAGCGACAAATCTTCCTGCCTCTCTTCATTTTATAGAACATAAGATGACTGAAAAGCAGAAAATAAAACTTTCACAATACACTGTTGTCCACCAAGCTGACTATGAACTGAAATGTGTAAAACAAGGGCAAAAAACTGTTCAGGAAATAAAAAACAAACTTATACCAAATATTATCAAATCAATTGATGATCGCTTTCCCCAGTTTACATTAGAAGCTGTTGAACAGAAATCACTGTATGACTCACTTGGACTAGTTGATCATACACTTCGGGATCACGCAGACAGGAACTTAGGCATTGATTCAATCAGCTACCTTTCTGTGCACTTTAAGGACTGCCTGGATCATCATCATTACGTAAAAGACTTGGCTGTGAAACAGTTTAGGGAACTAAAGGATCTTAAATATCGGCGCTACAAAAACTTCAAAAACAAAGTGAATTTCTGGGTAACTGTATTCACATACCATTACAATACCTTTCCTCATTTTTTACTGCTAGTTGATCTCTGCCTAGCCCTACCCTGGTCATCTGCTACTGTTGAGCGTGGCTTTAGTGCGTGCCGGAGAATATTTTCCCCTGCTAGAACATCACTCAAAAAAGGCACTCTTGACAGGCTTTTGATAATTCGCACAAACCTGCCAACTCTAATGACTTTAGATTCAGACTACAAAGAAAAACTCATTAGTGCCTCAATCGACAAGTATCTTTCGCATACTCATTATCAAAGCAAACAAAGAAAGAGAAAGCTCAATGAGACCCTGGCAGAAAAACAGAAAATGACAAAAATTGCTAGTCAACATACAAGTGAAAATCCATCAGAAGGAATTCTACCCACCTCATTTCATGCTGTGCAGAATGAACTGTTATCAGATGACATTGACTTTTCAAACAATGAACAGGAGAATGTTAGAGAAGGCTGAATTACAGACCTGATCTCATGACCTGTGTTGCAACTGTTCAAGTGTTGTCTTATTGAGTTGAATAATTCTGAGTAAATTAAACTTTTTTTTTCAAAATAAATGCTAAACCTTCAAGTTCAAATTTCCAAGACACCTTTTCATTTGAGGACTTCTCTTCACGTTGTCAGAAATAGATGGTCTAGTAAGACACAGTGCTGTTAATCATTTTCACATAACTGGATGAGCGCTCACTGCTGAATTGGATTTGATGCCCAACGTAATTTTTCATTTTTGGTTGCAATTTATTTGCTCCATTAACATTCACATGATAGAACTATAGGGGGCAGTCAGACTCATGTCTTCTATTGTAAGTTTTATTAAAGCAAATCATATCAATTATAACAAAACTGTTTTTTTTTCTAAACTGAAGTCTGAATGGATACAAATTATGACGTGTTTTTTAACAATAAATAAAAAGAGATCAAGTTTAGCACCCTGACTTATTCCTGAAGTCATAGGTTATGATAGTGGCTGAGCTGCTCACACAAAGCACTCAACCAGTTGGGAAAAGTGAATAGAAGCAATTGATGCTATTAGTAATGATTTTAGCATGTCTGATGTCATGAAAAAGTATAGAGAACATATACGGTCCTGCAGGGACCAGCCTAGGGGGGAATTTTAGGGAGACTTCAAGTCTCCCTCCAGAAAAAATAGGGAGACTGCAGAGTCATGTAGGGAGACTTCATAGGCAAGTGGGGAAAATTAAGAATATTCATGTACCACCCCCGCCGCCCCTTCATATTTTCAATTTATGGTCCTCCATTAACGTACAAATAATCCAGGTCCAGTTGTCTATGATGCATCTGTGCCAGGTTAAAAAAATCACTATGTAATTATTGACTGAAAATCCCCCACTGCTACCTTCTCCTTCATGACCCCTCACCTCTTCTTCGTGCCAATCCCCCATCACCCTCCTGTGGTTGCCTTTCAACAAAGTCTACTAAGCTAATAATTTCCTAAGTCTGAAAGTGTGAACAGGACCAGATGTAAGAAGGTTGCTTGGGAGGTACTTTGTTAGTTAATAAACAAAATACATTCTGGGGTCGAGTATTTTGTAAAAGAAATGTCATTCCGCATCATTTTTATGGCATTCCGGTGTCATTCCGCGTCATTTCATGTCATTCCAATGTTTAGGAGGACCCTTTTTCAAGATCGTCCACATGCACACTTGTGTCCTGTACAAAGCTTTTCTTAACATCACTAACGTTTTTTTTCATGTGTTTCAATTCCATTCGTGTTTTTTCTGGGAATAGACAGCCCAACAGTTAACAGTCGTCAGCAAATCGAAATGAAAATAATGTGTTATAAAATACGTCCGTTGTGTATACATTTTCGGCATCCTAAGCGACGTAACCTACTTTCAAACTGGGTCGTTTGTTGAGTCGCGTAAGTCACCTATTTTCGTTTCGACACTTGAAGCTCCGACTCACAGGGGTCTGGAAACGTTATTTTAGTGATTTAGGGTATATATGTTTAAAAAAGGAGAAAGGGTAACAACAGGCGAAATTTGGAAACTTCAACCAAGTGTCGACAAGTTTAAAAAATTATTAGATCTCGATGTACTTGGTTCCTGGCACATACCAGTTCTATTCTATATACATTTCCCTATTACTTAAAACAAATTTCGTCGAAATATCTTCAGTATTACTAGAGATATTCAATAAAATGTTAGCAAAAAGAATGCTATTTTCTGATTTGTAAATAAGGTTGTCCAAACGAAACCCGAATTTTTCGACACAAATCAGCGATATAAATGCACATAGAGACATTGACCTACGCTTCACTGTGGCTCTTTGTGTACCTTTTTGAACACTTTCAACGACTGCCCAACACCAGTCGCCTATCTATACTCTGGGGAGATATTTTTTCAACATTTGCAGGTTTTTCAGCCTTCTTCCTCGTCATCATCGCCATATTTTAACACCTCCGCTCAGAATAGAAGCGAACTTGAAAGCCTTACCGCGATTGGTTACAAGTGAACTGAGATCAGTGACCTCACCTACTTTCGATTTCTCAGTTCACTTGTAACCAATCGCGGTAAGGCTTTCAAGTTTGCTTCTATTCTGAGCGGAGTTGTTAAAATATGACGATGATGACGAGGAAGAATGCCGAAAAACCTGCAAATGTTGAAAAAATATCTCCCCAGAGTATAGATAGGCGACTGGTGTTGGGCAGTCGTTGAAAGTGTTCAAAAAGGTACACAAAGAGCCACAGTGAAGCGTAGGTCAATGTCTCTATGTGCATTTATATCACTGATTTGTGTTGAAAAATTCGGGTTTCGTTTGGACAACCTTATTTACAAATCAGAAAATAGCATTCTTTTTGCTAACATTTTATTGAATATCTCTGGTAATACTGAAGATATTTCGACGAAATTTGTTTTAAGTAATAGGGAAATGTATATAGAATAGAACTGGTATGTGCCAAGAACCAAGTACATCGAGATCTAATAATTTTTTAAACTTGTCGACACTTGGTTGAAGTTTCCCAATTTCGCCTGTTGTTACCCTTTCTCCTTTTTTAAACATATATACCTTAAATCACTAAAATAACGTTTCCAGACCCCTGTGCTCCGACTGGAACGCAACAAAATAGAAATAAAAAAATCCGCCAAAAGCGACAATGGACAATTGCTTGTCGTGTGATTTCAAATAAATGGACATTTATTTGACGAATTAAAATGCCCATTTATCACACTCGAGCACATTCGATTTTTGAAAATACTCGTTTTCATGTAAACCTCGCATCACTCAGTGTCACTCAGCCTTTTCTCATTTTGGCCAATTTTTAGAGGGCGACTTGTAATCGCCCCGACTATTTTTCTAGGCGACTTTGGGCTTAGAAGGGCGACTTAATCCGATAATCGCCCTAGTCGCCCTCACGGCTGGTCCCTGCGGTCCTGTGGCATTCATTCAATCGTGTCTGCAAGTTTTGTTTATTAATGTCCTGTGGCCGTTACAAAAAATGGAGAGTCAGTGTCCTCTGGCTTTTTTCATTGAAAAATGTTGAAGCATGCCAGACTCTGGCATGCTTCAAAAGTTTTCAATGAAGAACATATGTATTGAATTTCAGGCCTGGAAATTTAGTATGTGGTTGATTTTGATTGTCCGTGTGCAGCTTGAGTAATTCCGATTCGACGCGGCCGGTGTCCAGTGACCTCGACCCATGACGATCTCGTCCCAAAGTGATCTCGACCCGATTTGGTGACTTCGACCCACTTTTGGTGATCTCGACCCAGAGTAACTACGACCCACTTTTAGTGATCTCCACCCACTATTTTTCCCGTTCGCCTCTTCCTTCTAAACCAGAATGCCAGGACGAGGACGACTGGATAGAGATCATGTTACAGGAACACGAGATATAAAAGGACCTTCACAGACAAACGATGGACAGGCAATATGAATTATTCATACAAAAAGTCGAAGAAACCAAAAAACTAATAGACGCCAGAAATCAACAACAACAAAAGACTCAGCAATCACCCACAACCACTCCAGACTCGGCTAGGACCAGACCCTACAAAACTCAGCAACCACCATCAGGCAGCCCACCAACAACACCAACTACCACTGTCTCACCTTCCAAACCTCCACCTCTGAAAAAGAAGCAGAAAAGACACAAGCGCCGCTAACAACCCACAACAAGAACGATCATTATTAGTCACGTGTGTATTTAATCACGTAATTTTTTCAATCAGAAACTATAGGTTTTTCACTAAGCCTTTTCAGTTGATTTAATTTTGATAGGGAAACGAATTTAGAAAAATAAATTAGTCACGTGTGTATTTAATTACGTTATTTTGATGGCGGGATTAGCTAAAAGAAATTGCATGATACAAAGTAAGCTCTTCGAGGTATGGAACAGTTACATTCATGGTGAGGTGAAAACAAAACAATTGTTAAAAAAGTTTGTTCCAACTTAAACGGACCTACAATGTAAAACATTGACATTTGTGTAAAAAAAATTAAAAATATTTGCAGAGTGGCATGTTTGTAACCGTCTATATTTATGAACATCGCATGTATCAACACGAATAAAGCCTTGATTTTCATCAAAGATAATTCAGGTTATATTTCGTCCAAACTCCCAACATTACCATATATATATCTAGCCACTTCCGACTTTACCATATCTAGTCACAGGAAAACGCTACAAACGATTTTTAAGAACAAAATAATATTTAAAATAACAAAATCATAACTGGATACCCCCATCATACTATGATCAGGGTAGTCAGTTACGATTTTTTAACAAATAATATTTTGTACATAAAAATCGTTTGTAACGTGCGCCTGTGATTATAATATCCAAAGTGGGTCGAGATCACCCCCTGGCCATTACCGCAGTTCTGAACGGGAAAAATAGTGGGTCGAGATCACTAAAAGTGGGTCGAAGTCACTCTGGGTCGAGATCACCAAAAGTGGGTCGAAGTCACCAAATCGGGTCGAGGTCACTTTGGGACGAGATCGTCATGGGTCGAGGTCACTGGCATTCACGCTGCCGACACTTTCGCCCACGTCGACTTCCGACGCCAGAAGTACTTTTAATGGGTATTATGGCCAGTCAGCGGTTAAAACCAGCTATGGTGAAGCCAGTCAGTGTGCAATGTCATCGTCGGCATCTATGTTCTTTGCCACTCTGTACCAAGCAATGTTTGAAGTTTTCTGTGGTGCTGTCATTGCATGATCCAGGCCTGGCGTTATTAGGCAAGCGATTTCATCGCGCGCATACTGCTTGCCTAATTTTAATTCTGCGTGAGCGTTTTTTTCGTGTGCCCAACTCGAATGTTTATCTGTGTGCATTGGGTAATCCATCTTTGAGGACATACCATTATGTGACCTTTTCTTTTCCAATTGTAAGAAAATTTCCCAAAATGGTGTGTCCAAGGTTGGGGAGGGGGGAGGGAGGGAGGGGGGTTGCAGAACCGGCATATGCCCCCCCCCCCCCCTTATTTTTTTCCAGAATTAACCATTTCTGGCGGAACAGGCAACAATCCCCTTGTGAATTATTACCATGGTCGGCCCTGTGCGTAAGAATGCCCCCCCCCCTCCCACCTAATTTCAAATTCTGGATCCGCCCCTGGTGTCCTATGGTCAGCCTGTATGAACAGCAGAATATAGGTAAATTGGGTTTCCATACGATATCAGAGCCAATAAATCTCAAGCATTATCGCGTTGTTGGAAAGTCAAACTTTATACACTCGTTCGATCAACTGCACCGGTCAGTTGCAATTTCTCGAATAGAATCAATGCTAAATATTAGTATGTATGCATGTTCATTAAATCTGTTTTGTGGCAATTTGTTGACAAATGCCTTCGGGCATTCTCCAAAAAACTGTCCAGGCCTGAGGATTTCTCGGTAACAACAGTCAACACAGTCAGATGCTCAAAATTCAATTCATGCATTTTTATCAAGAACATGATCCAAGTGAAGTAATCAAATTAACTCGCAAAGCATTTGAAGTACACTTATTGGCAGAATATTATAAATGGATAAAAGCAACATTATCAATATCATCGTTACGGTTATGTCACACTCCACATTTTATTTGTATAGAACTCTGGGTAAACATAAGCTCATCAATAATGCTGATTTTAATGTATATCGTACCACATCTTACAATTTATTGTACCGTGTACAGTATATTCTATGGTTTAGTATATTTTAACAGCGAGTCAACATTATGATAGTGTCAGAAATCCTTGGTTAACCAACAGGTTAACAATAAAAAATTGCGTAACCCTTAAAAAAGGTTAATGAATTTAAAACATGTAACCTATTGACAGGTTAACCAAAATCCTGAATTGTCAAGGCCTGGGAAAGCTATCACATGCGACATCAGTCAGATGAAGGCCCAAGGAGCCAGGTTGAGGCCAAAAGGCATGGCCTTGAACTGGTAAACTAGCCCCAGAAAAGCGAACCTGAGATACTTCCGTGATGCCTGATGAATCGGAACGTGAAAGCAAGCGTTTCGCAGGTCGAAGCTGGAAGCGAAATCTCCCTGGTGAATTGAACGGCGGACCGACCTGAAAGTCTCCATGCTGAACTTGGGAGCAATGATAGACTGGCTCAGGATACTCAGATCGATACTGGTCGGAGTCGGCCGTCCTTCTTCGGCACCAAGAACAGGCGGGAATAGAACCCCACTGACTGAATGTTCTTGACGACCTCGATCGCTCCCTTTGTCAGGAGATTGTCTATTTCCATGGACAAAAGTTCCCAACGTAAAACGTCTGAAGGAACTATGGTTGGAAGAGGCACCATGGTCCGAGTGGGGTGGCGTCGGAAGGGTATTCGCAGCCCGGACCGAACAACATCTAACACCCAAGGATTGGATGTGATGGTGGCCCAACGGTCTGCGAGCTCTGCTATCCTTCCTCCAACCTGGGAAGAGTCGAGGTGAGGACCTTCATTTCGAGCCCCGACGAGGCCCGCGAGAGAAGAAACCACCTCAACTGAATGAAGAATCCTGATACTTCCCTCTAGTCTGCTGACGCTTACCCTTACCCCTGGAGTAAGAAGTAGAAGCGGTGGCAGAAGGATCAGCCTTTTGCTTCACAGAGGAAGCAGAAGGGTACTTGTTAGGCTTGGAACGGCCCCTGCCTCCCCTAGAAGGCTGATCAAGCTGAAGAAACAGCAGCTGATCTTTGGAATGACGTAGGACGTCATCCCGGACCGTCGACACAGAACCATGGAAAAGTTGCAGACCTGCCAAAGAAGCAGATTGAAGAGTAGCGTGCTGCTCCTCAGGAAGGGATCGGCCTGTGTCCAGCACAAAGTCCCTCCGAACTAATTCCAGATTAGCCGTGTTACAGGCATGCGTGTGAGTAAGATGCATGAGCGTCTTGGACAGCACACACAAAGAAGCCTGTACCTCGTCAAACTTATCTGGAGGCAGATAAGCAGCTAAAGCTGAGACAACGTGATCTGAGAGAGAAAGCATACCAATGATCTGAGAGAGAAAGCATACCAAGCATCTCTCTCGATAAGCCCAACATGGACTCCAGAGTCGTCATCGGAATGATGGCAGACTTGGGCTTGGAAAGCCCGAGGGAATTGGAGTCCTGATCTAAAACCATCAAAGTCTGGCAGACTGACGGATTGGCGAAATCATAGTAACGATAACGCACCGGAGGCAAAAAGGTGTCAACCCTGGTGAAGAACGGAGCCATCATAGCCTTGGAACTCAGCTTAGAGTCCAAGACTGAAAATGCTTCAACCAACTGTACCGACTGGCACGGTCGAAGACGCCCAGAAGCAGGTTGCTCCATAGGCTGTTGGTGCGCGACCGATGATCGCGGCCCGGCTGACAATGTCGGCTGGTTTGATGCTTTGAGATCCGGAAGGAACCCAAACACAAAATCAAGAGCTGCCCACAAGTCCGAAGACTGCTGGCTCTCGACATCAAGCATGTCTGACTCTTCCCCTGAGTCGGAAGACACATAGCCCATCGTGGGCAAACCAGCCGACGCCTCCCATGGTGTCGGAACACCAGGGGCATCAGAAAGCGGTCGGTTTCCAATCCTGAAAGGCGATGCCATAGGGGGCGTCTGGAAACCACTCGCTGCCTCGCTGGAAGCAATGGGAAGGCTCTTTGACAGAACCTGAGTAAGGAGAGGGCCTCCCTAAGCTCACTGCCCGTACTGGCCGGTTCGACAGGGGAACGAACCGGCAAAGTGGCTTCACCTCTGACCCTCTTAACCAGCGAAGGGTCACGATCCTCCAAAACACCCGATGCGGGACAACAAGCGGCAGCCGAAACGTCTGAAGGCAAACGTGTATAGGGGTGCGACACACCCCGAGGATCAACATAGCGGGAACTCATGAGAGTCACCGCGGACCTCTGCGTGGCAGAAGGTCCAGGCTGCACAAAAGACGTTGGTCCCCCAAAACTGGTCGTGTAGCCAGAATGAGTGGACGGAAACGCCACGGAGTTCATAGTGTCCCCACTAAGAACATCCAATGACACAACTGTGGTGCTTGACGGCGCAGAGACCACTGTAGAGGGTCCAGCCGGCAGCCACTTCCAACTTCGCCGAGTTGAAGTCAGGAAAGGCTGAGGCCGATACCCCAACGTCTACACTCCCAGACACCGCAGCAGACCACTGCAGGTATAAAACTACTGTGCTCAACGGCTGAGAGGACACAGTAAGGGGTTCAGTCGGCAGCCCCTTCCGACTTCGCCGAGTTGAAGTCGGGGAAGGCTGAGACCGATACCCCACAACCACACTACAGACATCCCTGCAGACCCTTGCAGGGATAAGCCAAGGCCGGCTAAAAACGGTGCCCAATGACGTTGTAGACGGAACAGCAGTAGCAGCAGATACAACGGGAGCTGTTGGAACTGGCGGAAAAGCGGAGAGAGCCACCAAGCTCGGCCTCCAAAGGAGGAGTCACAATCCTAGTGACAGCCTCAGATGTCGACTGGAGAGGGCACATAGTCCCGGAACCAGGCATCTCTTCACCATAAATCCAACAGCTCCCGCAGTATCTACCACGGTAAAAAACTGCACATTCCCCACAGAAGGGGAATAACTCTCACCAGACATGGTCGAGTCGGTAAGCCCCGAAACGACAGCATTCCCCACCCCCCGCTGGTGCGAGAGGAGCTGCACATCCCCCACGGAGGGGGAGCAAATCTCACCAGATGTGGTCGAATCGGGCGACCCCAAAACGACAGCGTTCCCCACCCACCACGTGAGCGGGAGGAGCTGCACATCCCCCACGGAGGGGCTCAAACTCACACACCAGACGTGGTCGAGTCAGGGGGTCCCAAAACGACAGTGCCTCCCCCCCCCCGCAGGGGCGGGAGGAGCTGCACATCCCCCACGGAGGGGGTAAACTCACACCAGACGTGGTCGAGTCGAGAGGCTCCCGAAACGACAGCGTTCCTCACCACCCTTGGGTGCGGAAGAAACGGCCACTAGAACGCACCAAGGCGAGGGCAAAAGGAATTGCCCTAAAGGGACCGAACTTGAAATAATAGAGGTGAGAGCAGCAGAAGAAAAAAGGTGAACTCAACAGAAACAGAAAGTAGAAGTACACCCTCAACTACGAGAGAAGGTGGCAGAAAAAAACTGGTGGTACACGACAGAAACCAGACGGTCGACAGGGACAAAAAAAAACAGAAATTGAGCCCTCAACAGAGTGAAGAAATCCTGTCCAGACAGTCCCTGATTGACACCTAACTCCAAAAAACAATTAATTCATCAACCGAAAAATTAATTGTCGAATCGTGTGATGTCGAAAACAAATCATTCGCGAAAACGGAATAGTAAATAATATACAATGAGGATGTGGTTGAAAATATAAACGAGAATATATAAAGCACAGTCCTGTTATTATATGATCTTCAGATCCATAATTCCAGTCACAGGAAAACCATTATTGACGAGTTAAAATATCACTGTTACTGAGCAAGATGGCACACATCCACCACATGTGCGGATAATCAAAGGAATGACGAATTGACGCACTGTTTTACGGTAGTCATGGATTTTAGAGCTGTAGGTTAACCGAAACCGAACCGAGGTTTTTAGTTTTTTTAAAAAACCGAAACCGTCGACATCCCGTAATCTAAGGTTTTTCGTTTTTTATTAAATACTCTCTTGCCAGCTCTTGCTGCAGAAATTCACAGAATGTAGCCTTCCCAGAGTAGTGAGAGTACCCAGACACTGCCAATGGCAGTGTCTGGGTACTCTCACTACTCTGGGAAGGCTACATTCTGTGAATTTCCGACATTTCAGTTTAGTTGTGTTTGCAGCTTTCCTCAAGTTACATGTAGGTGTCAGACCTCGAAAAATGGCCAAGCACAATAAAAGTTCTGTATATTTAGGTAATTATTATATTGGCCTTCCTGATTTTTCATGTATTATAGCTTATTTCGGGCATTCATTGAGTTTCACTCAATTTCACTACCATTCGGTTATGACTCTGGACATAAGAATGAGTTTTATTGAATTTTACTTGGCCTCATGAACAAAATGGAACCGAGGTTTTTCTCCACCTGAAAAACCAAAACCGAAACCGAACAAGAAATTTAAAAACCTACAGCTCTAGTGGATTTGTACTATGGAAGAGTGTCCCATATTGGGTGTGCGCAGATGGCACTCGACCCAGTTTGGGCTTATTTTTTCGTGGTGTTTTTACACCACTTTTCTTTCCCAAATCTTGGGAAAGATTAAAATAGAGAGTATTTTATCCAAGTTAGGTTCTTCCACTGTAGTGCAAGCCTGTAGAAAACAATTGAGGTAGGTTGATAAGAAACACCCGTTCTCATCCCACGGTGATAACAGAGGTACCCAAGAAGTTTCGTAAAGATTGGTTCATAAATAAGGCCTCTAGCCTGAGCCGTATAGAAGTTGTGTACAAAAAAACTGATTAGACCTAATTTCGGTATAAAATGGCCACTGGCAGCCATTTTGAATTTTGGACCGCACTCAGAAACACTCGTTCTCGTCCCAAGGTGATAACAGAGGTACCCAAGAAGTTTCGTGCAGATCGGTTGATAAATACAGCCTCTAGCCCGGGCCGTATTGACATGTGTACTTACTGTGTGTAAGTAGCACTGAAAATATCAAAGTTCATCTAATTTGCATAATTTCTGCACGAGAAAAAAACCTGTATTATATGTGATGTATCCCATGGTACTAAACATTCACACAAAAAAATTTTCAAATCAGCGCTTTCATATGGAAGTTCTGTGCAAAAATCTGATTGTACCTAATTTTGTACAAAATGGCTGCCATCGGCCATCTTGAATTTTGGACCGCACCCAAAAACACTTGTTCTCGTCCCACGGTGATACCAAAGATACCCAAGAAGTTTCGTAAAGATCGGTTTATAAATACGGCTTCTAGCCCGAGCCGTATTGGCATTTGCACTTACAGTGCTGAAAGTAACACTAAATACATCAAAGTTAGTCTAATTTGCATAATTTATGTACAAGAAAAAAACCTGTATTATATGTGATGTATCCCATGGTACTAAACATTCATACAAAAAATTATTCAAATCAGCGCTTTCATATGGAAGTTCTGTGCAAAAACCTGATTTCACCTAAGTCTGACAAAATGGCCGACAGCAGCCAACTTGAATTTCGGATCGGACACAAAAACACTTGTTCTTGTCGGTCCCCACGGTCATAACAAAGGTACCTAAGAAGTTTCGTAAAGATCGGTTCATAAATACGGCCTCTAGCCCGAGCTTCGCCAAAGTTGAGCTAATGATTTTAAAAGAATGTTCCCACAGGGAGCCCAAATATGAACCCAGGGACTTGGCTTGAACAAACTTGAATCTCACCTCCGTAAGGATGCTGTATACCAAATATCTTAAGATTCTGACTACTGAATCTGAAAAAAAACTATTTTTAAAGAACATTCCTCATATTGAACTAAAGTTATAATTAGGGCTTCCACAGGGAGCCCAAATATGAACCCAGGGACTTGGATTGAACAAACTTGAATCCCCCCCCCCCCCCCAAGGATGCTGCATACCAAATATCAAAAGTTTCTGATGGGTGGATAGTAAAAAGAAGATTTTTAAAGAATTCTCCTCATATTGCACTAATCTGAACATTTGGGCTCCCATGGAGAGCCCAAATATGGACCCTGGAATTTTAATTTCAAGAAACATGTGAATGAATCTTTATATGTGAAATATGAAAGCCTTTGGAGCAGTAGTACTAGTATGGGGGAAAGAAGATTCTTTAATGTTTTTCCCATTACTCACAGTGTTAAAATATGATGACTCAGCATTTTTTCAAAGTCATGGAAAAGTATCCAATGATAAAACCGATGGCAATTATTTTTTTGTTGACCATTCCTTTCTGCTGTTCCTAAGGAAGCTTCACACAAAATAAAAATTCTCAGTGCCGTGTAGTTTTGAAGATATAGGCGTTTTAAATTTTTTCTATTTTTAGGTCCTGCGGTTCCCATGGGGTGATGGGAAAAAAACATTTTGGCATAAATTAGGTACTTATGACCCAATAAGCCCTCATATCAAATTCGGTTCAAATTAGCCTCTCAGTTTGGAAATTAGAAATTTTGGTACAACTTGGGCTCCCACAGGAAGCTCAAATATGAACCCCGAGACTTGGCTTTTACAAACTTATTTCTCACCTCCCTAAGGATACTGTATACCAATTATCAAAAGATTCTGACTGGTGAATGTGAAAAAAAAGAGTTTTGAAGAATATTCCTCATATTGAACAAGGTTAGAATTCACATAATTAAGGACAACTCATTCAGTTAGCAATAATTCTTCTTTGTGTTGTATCGAAATAAAAACGTTCTACAAACGAAAAATGCACTAAGTAAAAACAATACAAGAATGAACACTTAGCTCCCTTGCATCGCTATTCTTTTAATTTATGCGCTGCCTACAATGAAACTACACGCCATGATTCACGAACCACGACCTAGTTGAGTCTTAACTGTCTCAATCATGTTGTGTCAAAAGTGGTTCTGTAGTCACCAGACATGCTCCGATTCACTCCCAATACGGACGCTTTCTCTGTTTCACAAATTAAATAAGGTGGGCATTTTAACTTTAATTTAAGACTTGGAAAACTCAAGCTGCGTTAAATTAGAATCACTTTTATTCACACACACGGACACACACATGTGAAGTATGATTACTTGACGGCAAGTTGACGCCTGATAACTGATGATTTTTTTTTGTAGACGATATTACTGATGATATTGAATTTTAACCGGGTACTGTCGATTAATCGGGAAACCGCCCAACACTACCCTCCCATAATAACGGCAAATATAGCCCCTCGAACTTCTCTTGAACAAATCTGAGTCTACACCTCAAAGGAAGCTGCACACCAAATACCAAGTCTCTGCTACAGCTGGTTCATGAGAAGAAGATTTTTTAACATTTAAGCACACTTTTTGGGCATGGCCCTACCGATTGGCGGGCAACTTGATTTGAACAAAATCAAAATGCAATGTTACAACAAACAATTATCTCAAATTTCACTTGAATCAGTTCAGTGGTTTTGGAGAAGACACAAACACCATGTTCACGGACGACAGCCGACGGACGGTGGGTGATCACTACAGCTCACCTGACAGAAAGTCAGGTGAGCTAAAAACTGGCAAGTCAGTTAGATGCACATATGCAGTAGACCTCACCTTATCCAAACCAAATTTTTTGATATCCTGGCTGAGGTTGTTTTAGGCAGTATAGCAAATGGTATAGCAAATGATATGAAAATGTGTTCCGGATATTCCAAAGTCGTTGATGAAACGTCAGCAGGGTTGAGCAAGTTGCAATGTGCCTCAGATTCTTCGCAGAAGGAGAAAGAAGGGGGTCTTTCATCGGATTTTATGCAATGTCTTCTACTGAAGGAAGTGTTTTCTATGAGATAGCCAAAATGCACTCAGGAAGCTGGAGCTGAAACTTGACAAAATTGTTGGAATGTGTTTTGATGGCGCAGCAAATATAAGCGGTGTTCATAGAGGTTTGGCAACAAGAAATTAGGAGTGTTCTCCGCTTGCCATCCGTGTCCACTGTTATGGGCACCTTCTGAATCTTGCTAACAAAGATACAATGACGGAAACTGAACCACCCAGCAATACCTTAGGAACTATTCAGAGCCTCTACAACTTTGTAGAGCTCAGTCACAAATGACACACATTTGTTGAAAGCATCAAACAAATCTCAAAGACACTCAAATCTCAAAGGGAAACAAGGTGGTCGAGTAGATATGAAGTGGTAAAAGCCATGGTAGAGCAATTACCTCTTACTGTAAAGGCATTGCTTGACATGACCAATAATCATGACCCCAAAACATATACGGATAGCAGTGCATTATTGAATGCCATATATTGACTTTTTAATTGGATTGGTTGTGCTGAAAATAATACTGTCAAACACAAACAACCTCATCAAATACATCCAGGGAAAGACTGTAGATGTTATTACAGCTAGAACAGCTACAGCAACCAAGGAAACACTCTCTCGATAACTGCCAAAATGAAGAAAACTTCCAAAGAGTTTGGAAATGTGCTGAAAAGTTAAGTGAAACTATAAATGAAAGTGTCAATGACACTGTAGCTTTACTTGTCTGTGTGTTATGTTTGATGAAAAGGATAATGTTCAATATTTATGAAAGGATTAAGAAATAAGACAAGAATTGTGATAATTGAGAAAATGTTAATTTCTGTTCCCTGTATGCTATGTTTCCAATAAAAATAATATGAGGTGCAGACTGTACTAAAGAACTGAGGGGTGGGTTAATGTGGCCCTCACAGTTAATGTACAGTTAAAAGTAGAAGTCCTGTCACGAACTGTGCGCTTATCTAGGCTTAATTGCGCGTATGAATTGCGCGCAGTTGCCATATCGAATGGCATCCAAAGCACGGCAGGTTCTCCTCGTTACTCATAGCAAACACGGGCAATGTTTCTGCCAATGGACCTCCGGGTTACCCGGAGGTCCATTGGCTGAAACATTGCTTGTGCACAAGCCATATTTACAGAATTTGATAGCCTTACTATGGTCATATCGCGTAGATTAACGCGCATATCGACGTGCTATTTGTGCGCATTTCAGGACAGGACTTTTAGTTTTAACTGTATGTGGTCTCACAGTTAATGTATATCAACAAAAGTTACCAATTTACAGTGAAATTATTCCAAAACGAGTCATCCTATCAAGTTACAATGAAATCCCTTCATAAATATGGCTTGTAGACAGTGCTAAAGGTTTTTGGGCTTCTGAGCCTGTGTAGCCATCACGGTTGACCGATCGCAACCAAAAGGGGATGTCCTCATCTAGACATTATACTGAGTCATCCTACCAAGTTACAATGAAATCCCTTCATAAATATGACCTGTAGTCTGTGCTAAAGCTTTTCGGGTTTTGGGCTCGGGCTGCTGTCATGGTTGAATGATCGTGACCAAAAGGGGACATTCTCATCTAGGCATTATCTGGAGTCATCCTACCAAGTTACAAAGAAATCCCTTCATAAATATGACCTGTAGACTGTGCTAATGGTTTTTGAGCTTTGGGTCCCTGTAGCCATCACAGTTGACCAATCGCAACCAAAAAAAGGGGACGTTATGAGTCGAGAAGCTCTCTGTGAGAGCTTCCCAAGGGTTGTATTATGAACAGAGGAAAAATAGGATTAACATTTTCTTGTGATTATCCTACAACTTATTTCCACTGGCTGGTAAGTGCTTGCCATCATTTTTAAATTATTGAAAATATTTTATGTATAAATCTGTATTTGATTAAAAAATATAAAGGAAAACATTGCTCATCACCGATGGTCTGTGCATATTATTATCTACAAAAGAAAGACAATAAATGAATTATAATGATTATTGGTGTTCTTTGTTATCTTTTCAAGTGTTTTATTTCCCCAATATATCTGTCTCGCCAGGAATAGGAATGTAATTAAAAGTTCCATTCAGTGGAAAATCTGTCACAATGAGGTCTCAATTGGGAGACTGCCAATTAGAACCTTTTCGTAACGGATTTCTCCAAATATGGAGGCCGAAACGTCCCCTTCTAAGGGTTGTTTCGGCGATGTTTTTCCCCGAGAACTTATCGTCTCCAGTTTCAACAAAAATATTGAGGCCGAAACGTCCCGAGGCCAAACTGGTGATGGGCCGAAACGTCCCGCTCCCGGGGTATATATGGACCATTGATGTTGTACATATGGACCGTTGATGTCGTACGTATCAACTTGGGTTCGTATGGAGTTGATTGACCCTTTCTGAACTTTCTTCATAAAAACAAAACAAAATAGCAGCATTTGGGAATTGTAGATAACATGTACTGGAATTAGTGTTAGTGCTCATTCCCCTCATGAATGACAAAAAGATTTCTCTGAGTCTGTACTATATTTTGGTATTTAAGTTACTAGGGTTATTTCTTTTTAGCCATTTTTGGACTTTGGTGGAAATTTCCCTGAAATTTTACAAGTTAGGTTGGATGACACCTAAATGTTATTGAACTACAATATCTACATTGAATTTGAAAGGTATTTAATATTTACTCATTTTTTCATGCGGTGTTTTAGTTACAGTTAAAAGTAGAAGTCGTGTCACGAACTGTGCGCTTATCTAGGCTTAATTGCACGTATGAATTGCGCGCAATTGCCATATCGAATGGCATCCAAAGCACGGCAGGTTCTCCTGGTTACTCATAGCAAACACGGGCAATGTTTCTGCTAGTGGACCTCCAGGTTACCCGGAGGTCCATTGGCTGAAACATTGCTTGTGCACAGGCCATAATTACAGAATTTGATAGCCTTACTATGGCCATATCCCGTAGATTAACGTGCATATCAACGTGCTATTTGTGCGCATTTCAGGACAGGACTTTTAGTTTTAACTGTAACTGTATTTTGTCTCTGCCTCTCAGCAAAGTGCATTTCGACAAAGCCAAAGGGTCATCATCCAGAATATTACAAACCCCTTTCCTTCTTATTTATTCATTTGGGTTTGACAACATTTTCGACAGCCCATGTCAGCTCATGCCAGAAACCTTTTGAGGCAACAAGTTTGGTACATGTTGATCAACATGATTGCATGAATGATGACTGATGTCGACAAGATAACAAATATGTGTGTGGCAGACGCCATCTATCTCAGTTCCAACCACATACAACTCACAAAATTGCATCCAAGATTAATTTGAGAGTATAAAGTGTCCTTGGCTTGGAATGAAGAGTATAGTAATTTTGGGGGAGGTACTGTCTACTGATGATATATTGCAAAAGGGTGGAGGGAAAATCATCAAACGTCAAACGACTGGACGCAATGACGAGATAAATATGATGCAACACTAATTGTTCAATTGATAATTTCGCATTCTATGTCTCAAGACCATGTATACCATCTAACCTACGTCATGCCGTCCATTTAATACACTATCTGTTGCATTCTGAGATGAATTTCAAATGTTTATACCGAGAACGACATTTTTCATTGCAGTCGTTCCGATGAAAACACGGAAGATGATGAAGGACAAATCAAACAGCCAAACGGATGTACCTACACACAAAATAATTCTTCCTCTGGGTATATTTATTTCTAAGGAATTACCTCCGTGTAACTTCATTAACATGAATAATTCTCTTTTTTAATTTAAACTTTATTCTTACCGGTTTTTCAATAGCAGGTGCCATTTTTGAAAATAGAATTTCTGAAGCGTATTGCTAAATAATTTACATTTTTGGTGAGCAAATACGCACTAGTTACGACGAGTGAGCCCCCTCGCAACCAGTGAACTTGTTGTGATGCCAATTGATCGACTTCACTTCAGCATGTCCGTTCATATACAGCGTACTAGTTAGTATCGTCGACGCTGTACACATCAGGCCCGAAGCTAGTGGGGGTCAGGGTGGGAAGGGGGGGGGGGGGGCGGGCGTTTCATCCGGCATCAGACATGTCTGTGGGAAAATTTTGTTATCTGTTGTAAACATTGTTGGTGGCTGGAATACGAAGTTACCAATATTTTTTCATAGAGAGAGAGAGCTGGGGGGCGGGGGGCATGGAAAAAAAATTGGGACACAAGGCGCCAAAAAAAAAAATTCCGACCCATCGGCACCCACCCACCCCTTTTTTGAAGGAAATAATATTTTTTCCCACCTCGAAGATTAGAGTAAATGGGATTTTAATTTCATCAGTCTAATCTGAATTTATTAAGTATTATCAAGGGCAGAAATTGTAGAGGCAGTTAGTTCAATGTTGTATTGAACCTGCCAATAGTCATGTGATTAGAGTGATTCTTTGGTATCGGAAATGCATTCCTCATAAACTGCGCTGTTGCATCTTGGCCGATACGAGTTGCGCTTCATTTGATGGAGCAGTTAGTAAGCTTTAGTCAGACAGTAAGAGAGAATTTCAACCATGTGTCCCATTTACTACAACCAAGGGGAAAACAATGGGTAACGTGTGTGACATAAAATTATATTTTAATGCACCTTCGTTACCGATGTTTTTTCCCCTCGGCAGTATATGGGCCACATGGTTGGGTTTCTCTCTTACTGCATGACCAAAGACAATTGAAGCAATACTCATATCGGCCAGCCTAAAACAGTGCAGAGTTTATGGGGGATGGATTTCCGATTTGTCTGTTTTGTGTCACACACGTTGCCAAGAATCACCCTGAGTCTCAAACGCAGTCATTCTGGCTTCTCAGTCTAAGAACGTGTCTCATATACCGGTACTATCAATAATTCCACTAAATTGTTTCACCTCAACAAGTCAGAGTCAGGGGTGTATCCTTTCGCCAATCCTGTTTGCATTGTACACCAAAGGTTTAGATGAACTCCTGCGTAGCGACGATGGGGTAGCAGTTGGGGACTTGAAGATCCCGGGGCTATTTGTTTGCAGACGATATGGTTCTAGTGTCAGAAAGCGAAGAGGGGCTAACGAAAATGCTGAGAATTGTTGGGAAATATGGGAGCAAATGGAGACTCGAACTTAATGAAAGCAAGAGCAAAGTTATACCTGTGGGCCGCAAAGTGGACCCCACTCGAAGGTGGATAGTGGGTGAGTTCTGCATCCCGGAAGGGAGCAGCAAACTTCTCAGTGTAGGAGAGACAGGTGATTACGAGTATTTGGGGGTAAATATAAACATTACAGGAAGAGGCATCTACCGAAACCACTCAAATAAATTGATTCTGAAGGGGAAGCGAATCCTTAACCAAATGAAGCTTATAGGGAGAAACAGTTTCAATAAGGTTTTTCGTTGGGAAAACCATTTGGGAAATGGTGGGGCTGCCAAGTATAACATACGGTACGGAAGTGGTACCCCTAAACCAGACGGTCGTAAAGAGCTTGGAAATCCTGCAGAACGATGCAGGCCGATGATAACGGGGTCGAGTAATGCCACAGCGCTATAGAAGCAATCAGGGGTGAGCTTGGGTGTATGAGGATCAAGGACAGGGTAGACATGTTGAAACTCGGCTATCTTAATTATTTGGTAAATCTCCCCGACAGCCAATGGTGTAAAGTAATGTTCCTGAGAATTTCCAACTCAAATATCAAAACGGGGTGGATGGTCCAAGTGAGGGAGCTAGTAGAGAACTACTCATTGGAGATCTCGGACCTGGATGTTGGGGCAAACGAGGGTAAAAAATTCGTCAGAGAAAGGGTCATGGAAGATTGTAACCGTAATTGGCGAGAGGGGGTGAAATCAAAGAGGTCTTTGGGTGGCCTGTGTGATAAAGACAAGTCATGTTTTGAAGAGTACATTGACGCCACCTGTGGGGTGGGGGGCACTGTTGTTCAAGCTGAGGTCGCGATCCCTGAAGCTGAGGGGAAAAAATTGGGAAAGACGGCGAAAGGGAGTACCAGATGTGTAACTTGGGCATGGTGGAGACCCTGGAACACTTTCTTCTAGAATGCCCAAAGTACCAGTCTAAAAGAATGAGATTCACTGGGAGTATAATGGGGAAGTGGGATGGGAGAATGAAGAACATGTGATTAGGGGAGACTCAAGGGAGAGGGTTAATATGCTAATCGGACAGATTGGGAAGAATGGGGCAAGGGATGTCATCAAGCTGTTCGTCCCGAGTGTTGGGAGGAGAGGAGAAGCGTGGGAATAGGGAGGCAGTTGGGAGTACATGGGTAATTAACCAAGGCCTTCTCGTACGAGAACCGCGACAAATCAGCGGCTGGCCAAAGTGTTATTATTATTATTAGATGAGAAAGTGAGAAAGAAATGGTGATCATGTGAGTTGAAAAGGTCTGCCATATCTCTCCAAATTTGGTCAGAGATATGGTATCATAGATTTTTTGGGATTTCCGAAAACGACTCCACATGATGCTAAACAAATCGTTTTTTTTCCAGACGAGTGGAAGTGCGGTAATATAACCCCAGTATTCAAACACGGTGATAGTCACCTTACTCAAAACTACCGTCCAATTATTCTGTTGAGTTGTTTGAGCCAAGTTTTCGAGAAATGTGTCTTCAATAAAGTATTACATTTTCTGCAAACTCACATGATTCTCACTCCCCTTCAGTCCGGATTCCTTCCATCCGACTCAACTGTCCTACAGCTAACCGGTATTTACAACTCCTTCAGCTCAGCGCTCGACGAAGGTAAAGAGATACGAGTGGTATTTTGTGACGTTAGCGAAGCCTTTGATAAAGTCTGGCACAAAGGTCTCCTATTCAAACTCGAACAAATTAGCATCACTGGCCCCCTCCTAAAATGGTTTGAATCATACTTGTGTGGCAGAATGCAGCGCGTCGTTCTTAACTCGGTCTCATTACCATGGAGACCGGTCTTAGCTGGGGTGCCTCAAGGTTCTATCCCTGGATCCTTGCTTTTCGTGATTTACAAAAACGATATCGTTGAAAATATTACAAGTAATATTTGTCTTTTTGCAGATGATACAACACTTTATTTAATTGTTGAGGACCCCAAAAGATCTGCTGAAATCATTGGCGCCGATCTCCAACGACTGGAGGAATGGTCTGATAAGTGGCTCGTCAACTTTAACCCAGCTAAAACAGAAACTCTATTAATCACTCGTAAAAGTCACCAACTAAGCCATCCGCCTCTAAAAAATGTTTAATACTATGATCAAAGAGGTCACATATCATAAACACCCTGGACTGACGTTTGACAACCGTGGAACGTGGACTGTCCATACCGCAGAAATAATAAAGAAAGCCTGGAAGCACATCGATATCCTACGTCGTTTCAAGTTTAGACTAGATCGAAAAAGCCTCGAGAAACTTATTTTGCTCTTGTTCGCCCAGTACTCGAATACGCTGATACCGTCTGGGATAACTGTACTGTGGGGGAGGTAAATGAGATTGAAAAATACAGGTCGAAGCAGCACGTCTGGTGACAGGGGGTACTAAAAGCACAAATAAATGTCGTCTCCACATCGAAACTGGCTGGCAAACTCTCGAAACAAGAAGACAAACCATAAGCTCATTCAGTATTTCAAAATGAATCACGACCTGGTTTCTGCTTATATGTCCAATTTAATTCCTCCCTCTTCCTCAGAGACCCATAACTACAACCTCTGTCGTGACAATCTTATTCCTCCGTCCAGTCGAACAAACGTACACCACACGTCATTCCTCACATCTACGACGCGGCTTTGGAATAGTATTCCACCTGATTAGATTAAACATATTTTATTTGTTTATAATCAACAATAACGGATTGGATAACAAGTGCCCAGCACTTAGATTATACCCTTTCCTTGAAATACGTTTACAATTACAAATTATGGCATGTTTACAAGTAGTTACATGAATTTATATGTAATGGCGAAACAAAACGTATGTATATATTGAATTAATTTTGTGTATGTACAAAGTTAGAGAAGAAAGCTGATGGGTACTCAACTTTGCAAGAGACAGAACAAAGAAGTGAGGGGGGGGGGGGGGGGGGGGGGAAGCAAAATGAAATGCCACACTACAACACTGCTGGCTTGGGTCAACAAGCCTATGGGCCACATTTCGGCAATACCGCTACTCCGACGGAGTCCACACCACTACTTTTGCCAGGACAGACAGGACAAGCAAGCGAAAAGAAATGAGCCATGTGAGAGATAAACAGTAATGACCACTGACTTTAAAGATCAACAGAATAGGAAAAGGATGCTTTGAGACTCCTGTGCTCATCTAGCGGTCTGGTCTTAAAACCGCTTCGTGGTTTTTATGAAATTTTGTACACTGCGAAAAAGGTGAATATTGACGGAATCCGGTAAGTTTGGAATACCATAAAGAAGATCATTGGCCGTTCTTATTATGCACAAGATTTCTCTGTAGAACAAGTCTTTCGTCTGAGTAGTTACTGCAGTTGAAGAAGTAATGGTTCGCGTCTTCGATCTCATAACCACATGAACAGTTAGGTGTATTTTGAATATAGTCAGAGTATTTATCAAAATTTAGGTCGCTACAGGAATTTCGCAGCTTGCAGTGTATTATATTAACCGCCCTATCACCATTGTTGAAGTACGTAGGTGGTCTACACACGCCTGTATTGAAATATTTAACAAAGTTATTCAGTGAATCCGACTGTCTAACTTCTAGAGGTAGTGCATTCCATTCGGAAATGCAAGAGGGAATAAATGACCGCTTAAATACTTCGGTGTGTGTAAGTGGTAGTTGAAAATTGGAATGGAACCGGGTGCTATACGGAGAAATGTCCTCAAACGTTCTGGGTAATAAGTCCGATAGGTATCTGGGGGCCTGCTTATTTGCAATTTTGAAAAATGTGATCATTTTGTGGAGATGGCGTCTATGTCTAAGGGTTTCCCAGCCAAGTTCTGCAAGTAGAGTAGATACTGGGACAGATCTCGTTGAGACCGGATATTATTCTAGCTGCATCGGCGTGGATTCTATCCAATTTTGAAAAAGTAGGTAATCCGATGCACCAGCCCATACCACATCCGCGTATTCTAAAATAGGGAGTATAAATGATTTATATAGAATTTCAAGGCTTTTTCTACCAAGGATATACTTAAGTTTTCTTAGCTGGGATAGCCTGGCGTTGGCCTTTTAAATAGTCTATTAATTTGGCTATGCAGTTTAGGTCCCCCTGTAAGGTCAGGCCGAGGTGGGTGTGTGGCATTGCGAGTTCAAGTGGCGTCTCACCAAACATTACAGCATTATTTAGGTTAACCTGTTTCTTGGAGAATAGAACAATTTCGATTTTTGAAGGGTTAAACGTAACTAACCATGTATTTGCCCATTCGGAAATGGCTTTGAGGTTTTCATTGGACTTTGTAGCAATGCCATCCGGTTCGTGTCCACTTTCTGTTAAGCTTGAATCATCCGCAAATAATCGACACACATATGGTGAATCCAGATTTTCATAAATGTCATTGATGTGTATCAAAAAGAGGAACGGACCCAAGACAGAACATTGTGGGACACCACAATTAACAGATAAGTACTCGGAGGAAATTGAGTTACAAGTTACCCCTTGTTTACGATCAGACAAATAGCTGCTGGTCCACTCGATGAGTGGTCCAGATATACCGTTTTGTCTCAGGTTATAAATAAGTCCTTTGTGCCACACTCTATCAAATGCTTTTGATATATCACAGAATGCTCCGAGAGAAAACTGGTTCCTATCAAAGGCCAAGCAGAGATTATGATATATTTCGATGAGTTGGTAAACGGTGCTATGCTGGGGCAGGTAACCAGACTGATATTTAAAAAATAAATTATTAGCACAACAATGTTCGTACATTTGGTTAAAAACAACCATCTCCATAACTTTACTGACACAGCTAGAAGAGAGACTGGTCTGTAGTTATTAGGATCATGGGCATCTCCCTTTTTAAAAATTGGCACGACTGTTGCCAGCTTTCATTCTGATGGGTAGACACGTAAGGAGAATGAGAGCCTAAATAACTGAACCAATGGCTTGCATATTGTGGTTTTGGTTTCTTTTATGG
The DNA here is from genome assembly GCA_031216915.1 of Pictodentalium vernedei. Taxonomy (NCBI): domain Eukaryota; kingdom Metazoa; phylum Mollusca; class Scaphopoda; order Dentaliida; family Dentaliidae; genus Pictodentalium; species Pictodentalium vernedei. Next base: position 109,629,954 of record CM062295.1, on the reverse strand, counting down.
CTGCCAATACCGTCGTGTCCAGTTGCTTTTTTGGTATCTAGATTGCTAAGAACCCGGATCACTTCGTCTTCGGAAAAGTCAATTTCAGACAGGCTCTCAGAACATTTTGGTCTGAAATCAGGTAAGCTATGTCCGACCATCATCATTTATTTTACTATTTGATAGAAATGTTTTATTGAGCAGATTGGCTTTGTCCTTGTTATCTGTTATCATAACTGTGCTGCCTGCATCATCTTTGTGGTTTAGAAAGGGGACGGAAGGCTTACTCACAAAATTATTTAGTAACTGTTTGACAGTGTGCCAAAACACTTTAGGGTTTCTACTCACTGCAAGTGAAGTATCTAGATTTGAAAAATAAGTAGATTTAGCCTTCTTTTTCATATTATTTACTTTGTTACGGGCATGTTTATATTTTTCAATTAATAGGGTTCGGTCTTTCAAAGCTCGTTTACGAAGACGATCTCCCGGACGAATTTCACGGCGAAGAGCCGAGTCAAACCAGGGTTTATCATTAGGACGGATGACTACCCTGTGAGATGGAATACATTCTGTGGCAATATAAAAAAAAATTGTTGCAAATTTGTGGTATGACGCATCAAGTGTAGCAGTGTCGGAAATAAAAGACCAATCTGTTTCGGATACCAGAGTGTTCATTTTGGGGAAATCAGCCCTGATGTAATTCCAAATCTGTCGAATTTTCGTTTCGTTCTGTGTTATGCCTGTCACTATAGCTGCTGATACATCCTTATGGTCGGATACTCCAAGTTCGTGGACTTCTGAGTTTAAAACCACAACACCATCACTTACTATTACAGGGTTCCAATAAAGTACTTGAGGTTGGTGTTACACGAGTCGGTTCTTTGATGGCGTTATGGAGGTTGTAATAATTTATAATTGCATTTAAACGACTAGAAGGGTTAAGAAGGGTCGCTATTCAAATCTCCGGTGATTATCAGGGACGGGTTTATACTGGGTGAGTCTTCAATGGCGCCTTCCAGCTTCTCCCAGTATTCGTTACTAGAGAATTGAACTGATCGATATGCTAAACAGAGTAAGAACTTGCGTTTTGAGGTAATCTCAAACCATAAGACCGACTGGTCAAATTCTAGTTCCGGTAAACGTTTGGCATATATTTCATTTGAGAAATAAACCGCGACACCGCCACCGTGTTGGTTCCTGTCCTTTCTGACTGGTGGGAGGTAACCCGGGATTAGCACATTGTCGGAATTAAAACTGGGATCGAGGTGCGTTTCGGTGAAGCAGACTATATCAAAATAGTCTATATCATATGTAATATGATCGAGCTTATTTCTGATGCTTCTGATATTATAATTGAGTATAGAAATACTGGTTATATCTACTGATTCAGTTCTAGATGGCCCAGGGTTAACTTCAATGTCCCCAGACAGGAGAATGATGCCAAGGAAGACACACAGAGCCAATGAGAGCCAATGAGAGACGGAGTTTAACGGTGCGGATCTTCACAGAGTACTGAGTTCCGATCGGTTGTCTGGTCACACAGTATCTACACACGAGAAAATTATAATGAAGTCCGATTGCAGACCTGTGCTGCTCTATGTTAATACCCATGTTCAGGAGTTAAGTGACACCTGAAATAAGAGGAAACTCTTCATTATCAAACTTTAAGACCTATCTGAACAGCAACAGACAACGAATACCAAGCTTCTACTATCATCATACTTCACGTTATGCCCAAATACTACACTCACGCTTGCGACTAAATTTCAGCAACCTCAACCATGACCTGCATGGCAATTTTCTCTCGGAAACTTCACTGTGTGAATGTGGGGAGCGCGAAACCTCCGACAACTCCTTCTTCCATTGCCCTGCTTACACCCAAACTAGACTACAAACATTAGGTTCCATTCCCCACCCTATTACGACAAATATACTGCTCTGTGGTTGTGAATCCCATAGTCCAGAAATCAATAAGTCTATATTCGAAAAAGTTCAACAGTTCATCCTCCAAAGCAAACGCTTCAATTAGCTGGTCGATTGCTGATCTGCTGGAAGACTCCGCGTTTGGCCCAATGGACAAGTGGGGTGCCATGCTAATGTTTTCATATTATCTACTCATGCTTTATAGTAAGTCCTAAGATGATAAAAATTATTTTTTCTAAGTTATTAGCTTTATTACATATTATTGGAGAGAGCACTCTCCAATGCTTTGTAATAATCTAACAGTGATGACAAATCCTGACCACGAAAAATGATCTAGAACTTAAGCAGTCAACCTATCGGCAAACCATCCCTGTAAACTAAATAGTTAACCGACCATTATGCACGCCACTAAACCACTGGTCATACTTCCTCCTTGGGTCATCCATCCTTCTTCCTACCTCTCAAATCCAATCACCGTATTCTGTCTATTCTCCTCTTACTTAATCCTTTTTACATATATAAATGAGCATTCACATAAAGAACACCAAATACTCCTGTACCAGCTGTTTATAACTAGTTTGTTTAAAACCCTTTACCTAACATGAAAAGCAGACGACACTTGCAAAAAAAATTCTTGAATAACTATTTTTTTTTCATTTTTTGTCTCAAAACATAGGTTATGACCCCTCATTGGAACGAGCTCGAAGAGCTCGTTCCAATGAGGGGTCATAACCTATGTTTTTGAGACAAAAATGAAAAAATAATTAAAATAGGCGATTTTTGAGAATAGCGCTGGCCGGTTTTGACCGTTACGTTGGGTAAAGGGTTAATCATGTTTGGAGACTGCCTTGTATAAGCTAAAAACTTACTGCTGAATCCACTTCGGTTCATCTATCCTTTTGTAAATATTCAATGTTGTTCTTTGCATGCAAAATATGAAATAAATATTGTTTAAACTAATTTGGAAAAAATTAGCGGCCGCTAATTTGAAAAAAAACAACATTTTAACCCTTTACCGGCTTTAGCCACGCAAACGCACAACTGTCAAAATTTATTTTAATTTTTAAAAATGCTTTCCACTTTTTTTAAACATATCATGTGACCGCCTCATTGGAACGTGTTCCACGAGCCCGTTGCAGTGAGGGTCGCGTAATATGGGTTTGTGAAAAGTTTTTGAGAATTTTTTTCTTCAGCTGTTTATAATTTCTAAATTAAGTGGGAGGATACATCCGATTCGCTAGCCCAGGTAAAGCCAACGGGTTAAAGAAGTGTAGTCCTATTGAGTTAGGTTTCAACTTCGTATCGACGGTCAGCAACCCGGGAACACCGTCGAAAAATTTTAACTTCACCCCATCAGACCATGTCTGAAAATGTTAATTCTTGTCCACGTCAGCAAATTTTGAGATCTTGCTTTTCAGTTTTGGGCATGATTTGTATTCACCCTTCCCGAAAAACGACTTACAGAGGATAATCTGTTTTTTACACACCCTCAGTTATTTCCCCAAAACTCGCTCATGTTAAAACTGAAAATAATAGTTAGGCTATGGTATCTTGCCCTGGGAGTATTTCGTACTCCTTCTTAACCGAGGCGTATCTCCATAATTTGACGTAAACATTTTTTACTTTCAGCAAATTTGAGTTTCAGAGTACGCTATTAAAATAAAGAAAAACATTCCACAACAGGCCTTTTTATAACTTTTCTCTTGTGTTGAATGCTGCGGCAGCGTATTTGCGCCTAGGCCCGGGGAGGGGGGGGGGGCGGAAAAAATGTGTGAATATAGGTGGGTGGGTGGGTGGGTGGGTGGGTGGGTGGTCAAATGCCCCCCCAAAATGTGCGACAACAGTTAATGCATTCGTTTCCTTCTTCGCCGTTATAAGGGCATCTTTGTGTCTCAAACTGTCACCAATTGACCTTAAAAGCCCATTTAGAAGCATTATTAACAAAAGTAAATCCCTTATATGAAAGTATTGGATAATTTCACCAAAAAATGGCTTGAAAATGGGGGTGGGTGTCCGATATTGAACGGAAAAAATTGTCCGACAGTTTTCTCCTAAAATATCCATTCACAACATCGCCTAATTCAATCATATTCGAGTTGTTTTTTTTTTTAATGGAACATTCTTTAAAATGAAGCATAGTATATATAATACTATCTAATGAGTCATAACAGCCAGGTGGGACTGATTTTTCAAAATGAAAAAAAATGAAAATATTAATTTTATTTCAACAAAAACAAAAGTCTGATTTAACCAAAACAAAAAGTCTTTTTGATAGTTATCTTGCCATGCAGATGACATAACAAAAACAAAAACACAAGATTTGTTCTTCTTGAGCCAGAACAAAAACAAGTTCCCATTTAATCAAAGTTCCAATATTTGCAACATGTGTACACGGTTGCAGTTTTAGCAGTAGTAAATTAATTATGGGCGCAATAGGCACAGTGCCCACTTATGCCTGCATATGCCATGATTTACAGAAACTAGACCATCTGAAGTGCATAACACTGCATATCAGAGATAAAATTGGGAAAAGCTTATTTAAATTTGATTTAAAATCAGAGGTTTCAGGGAGAAAGAATAACTGAGTTTCATTTGCGAGGTACACACCAAGAAACGAGATTTGTAAGAATGTTGAGCTATACATTTAGTTTGTCTGATCTGGTTTGATTGCGGTTTTACGTTGCTTTCAACAACTATGGCTATATGATGCCTATATCACGGCATTGTTATTCCCAAGATGGATGTAGAATTACTCTAACAGATCCACTCCACTGGACGACCAAAGAAATCCACCAACCAATGTATTTCAAGACAAGCAATTGCGATTTTAGACTCAAATTTCGAAAAATTTTCCCGAGCCTGACTCGCAGCTTGTCGATGATGCTGCGTGTCATATTTGGAGCACTCCCTGCCAGTCTGGCCTCTATTTATTTTACATTTTCTAGATACGCCACTGCGAAAATACTTGGAGAGGAGCATGTGACCAGTCAGCGAAATTTTAGAAGGAACAATCTTTTCGCATTCACTACATGTATCTATAACATTATATGGGGCTGATTTGCCGGTATTTGCTGGAATAATCTGCTGAACTCGTAGGAACTTGTGCTGACATTTTGTCAAAAGCTTTAGCAGGACAAAAATTATGACGTAACAGGGAAATCCCGTGGGTATTCCTTTATCATTATGTGTTCTATGGTAAATTTATGCATACCAGTTTTGCAGGTGTGCTTTACGCATTTCGAGTTGGTGCTCGAGTGCCGAAGTTTTTATATAAAAATGTGTATATAAAAATGTGTGAGAAGAGAGTGGGCCCCGAAAATGTCATAGAAAACATATGCACGAAAGCGTGGGTGGGTAACGTTTCTGTACAAAGCTTCTAGATGGGACGAGTGAAATATTACCAAAGTTCTTTTTCAGCATAAGTAGGCATACATGTAGTATAACACACGCTTATGAAGCGCCCCCCCCCCCCCCCCCATTGCCCTAACTTTTGCCGGTGCAGCTGGCGTTAAATTCCCATAGGAACCGGACCGGACTTTTGCCGGTACAACCTTTTCCGGTGCAAAAACGACGGCATCATTCCGCTGCATCAGGCAAGTGGTATACGTACTACATATATATATATATATATATATATATATATATACTGTTCAAAAAAGTAAGGGATATTTGATATAAGTGAGATGTCTGAAGAAATATATTTATATTTTCATCAAAAAGACAGTTAAGGCATTGCAATGTGACATCTGGTGAATGATTTCAGCGATAGCCGGGCGTCTGACAAGCACACATTCCACGTAAATCCTCCTTGGTTCGCGAGACAAGCCCGAATCCGACGTGGCATATATACTCCTCACCAAACGTCCAATATCAGCATGACTGGTGTTATTCCATTCTTCCTGCAGGGCAGCGGCGAATTCATGGACATTGGTAGCGGGGTGTTGGCGTTGCCGCAGGCGCCTGCCAAGCATATCCCAGACGTGTTCGATTGGTGAAAGGTCTGAACTTAGTGCTGGCCAAGGCAGTGTAGTGATGTTCCGCTCCCGGAGGAATTCTGTAGCGACACGAGCCCTGTGTGCTCTTCCATTGTCATCTTGGAAAATAAATCGACGGCCGTGATTTCGCGCAAATGGCACCACATGAGCTGCTAACATGTTGTCCCGGTAGTATTGCCCTGTGACACGCCCTTGCATGACATGTAATGCTGTTCTGCTTGTCATGGTTATGCCCCCCAACACCGTAACTGATCCACCATCAAAACGATCGTGCTGCCTAACGTATACGTCATGATATCGTTCGTTCCGCTGCCGCCACCGTCTGTTTCGTCTGTCGTAAAAGTCGAGAGTGAACCTCGATTCATCGGAAAACATGACGTTGCTTCACAGACGATTGTCCCAGCGTTGTCGTGCCCCAAACCAATTACGCCTTGCTGCGATGTGACGTTCAGTCAAACGTGGAATTATTCGAGGTCGTCGAGCGTACAAATTCCAGCTGTGAAGGCGATTTCATGAAACAATAAATGTGAATTATTGATTTGAAATTGAAAATTGTATTTAGAGCTGATTACTGTGCATATCACAGTCTAGAATACGTATAAACACTAATCCTCCATTCTAACTGGTAGATTAATAAATGTAGGCCTACGTTGTCATGGTATGAACATTATCAGTTCTATTACAGTTCTCCATTGATCAGTTTGTATTGGGAACCTAGCAGCCTAATAGTCGGCAAAATGGGAATACCGCCACCAAAGGATTCAAAGACAGTCCCAACAGGTATATTTCTCGTCATCGTCTATGATGCCATTGTCCTCTCCGCATGACACATGGACCCATACGCGGCAAGCCTTACACATTATCCAGTCCTCAATGGATGTGAGATCAGAAGCTTCGCCATAAGAAAAGCCACAACGTCCACATTTGGAATTTTTGTCGGTATCTTTTCGCTTTTGTGATTTCTTGGGGAACTTTAATATGATTGAAACAACGGTCTCGGTGGCACGTTCCGGTGTATTCAGTCTATCTACGGGAACAATGGACTGTGGGACCACAATTTCATTCGATTCCACGCGAACATTGGTATATCGTACTGATACCTCACGAAACTCCGAAGCCTCCGTGTAGAATCTCAATCTAACGGTGTTCTTGTCGACTGTTCGATGCAGTGTGTACTAATAGTTCCTTGAAAGGTTTGGAGTCCATCTCATACGGTATTGGTGCCCATCCCCGGACATTGCTGAATTATAGCATCATCAATGATACCAAAAACACATATCTCTGTTTCACAAGACTTTATGGCGTCAGCAAAGATCTCCGCATTACTAACCACCATTTTTTTTCAGACAAAATTAGTCTATGTGCAATGCGCTTTACATTTCCGCCAAGTCCGTCATTTGGGCCCTTTCCATGCGACGTCGCAAAGTAATGCCACTTTATTTGAAACCCGTGATGGTCTTGGAGTTTGGACAGAAGGACAAATATATACTTTTTCTTGTATTGGCTAGACGGCCCGTCTGACCATACGTCAATTTTCTTTACACTTGGAAGTTTGGTCTTGATCACATCCAAGATCTGGGATGTAAATGCAGCAACAGCAGATTTCTCATGATCACGACAGTCACTGACTATATACGATAACGTATGCACACGGTCGTATACCATGACTGTATATACTGTAACCTGCCTTTGCCTCCAGTGTGCGCTTTGTATTTCATTTTGCCAAACACATGTAAAGTTTTCAGCAAAGTCCATTTGCAATAGACATGTGTTGCTTTGCAGTTCAGTAGCACTGGTCTTCGACTTGTTGTAAGCAGCAGCCTGTTTGTCCTTAATGAAGGAATGCCAGAAGAACCTGGGTAGCAGTTTGCCAAGATCGTCGAATGCCTCTGTTGTTGAGCCATGCTTCGCGGTACCTTCTGTATGAAATCACCCTCAGGTTCCATCCACTGAATCCACTTGAATGAGGCTTCCTCGGTTACTTGATTCTTAAAGCGTTCGTTGAACAGTTTTGAGTCCAAACAAACTTCACAATTGTCTGACATACACGTTTCACTGGTTGGGTCACATTTGCATTGGGCAGTGAATGCTTCCTTCGAATAAAGTGGAACCACATCAGGATATTTTCTGTGTGGAGCTTCCAACAGCAGAAATATGTTCTCGTCATATCTGCAACCACAAACGTTTTGAGGCATTTGTGAGGAGAGGAAGACCCACTTGGGGCTCGACGAGGCGAACTTCGATTTGTCAATATCATATTCTGGGTGGTCAGCTTTAAAACATTTATATGCCTGAGCAACAGTCATTACCAAACGCCTTTTTTGCCTCTTCTCCTTCACCCCTTGTGAGTTTTTAATGCTGATGCAATCAGATTTTCCTAACATTAAGCGGCTAATTGAATCATTTTGGTAGAAAGTGGGGGCGGCATTGATGATTTCTTGTGAAAGTTTGTTTTTCGGTTGAACGTCGACGACATATGCATCCAGCAGATCACACGCTACTGCCTTTAATACCGTTGTTCGTTTCCGTGGGTTGCGTGGTAGTGCCTTCAGCACTCGCGATTTGGCCTTAAACAACGACACTTTGTTTCCGTACTTGTAGCCTGTGCCATGTGTACTGGTAGGAGTTTCATCTATGAAATTTTCGTTATGTCGGTCCCTGTTTACATCTTCTTGGGTCTTCTCACGGAGTGTCCGCAGTTCTACAGGTGACAAATTCTCTCTGGCTTTGCGCTTTCTCTCTCGGTCGGCCTTCAAGTATTGCTCATATTTTCTACGATCCTGCCTCAGTCGCAGCCTACATTCTCGCTGGCGTTCTGTTGCTGTTTTTGCCATTTTGTTACCTCACTGCAAAGAGAAAGCAGAAAATATAGTTTAGTTCAATTCGATAAGAGTAGAATAACAATTATATAAAACATGAAAATTGGACACATAAATATTTTGACCACAATAAAGACAATCTCTTCTTAGCCGGTTACCGTGAACTTACGTTCAAGATGATATGAACCCCATAATCATCAATTGCAAGAACCGACTTGGGGAACTTTCGGCCCAGAAACATCCTGTCTGGAAACATTCGGCCCCTGCCTTTGATGAGCTGCATAAGTTACATGGCATGTAGCTGGTTGATACATTTGACATAGAAGGCGATGAGAGTTCATATCAGGTGAGCCTTGCATGGAAATGTATCAGCCAACTACACGCCATGTACCATATTTATTATATCGAAAGTCCAGGTAAATCAAGGTATTAATAAATCCTCACGAGAAACAAAGAACGGCCGAACGTTTTGTTTTGTAGGAACCGCTATTGGCAACATCGCGCAAAATCATCAACAGTAACAGGCACGGGTAGGTATCCATGATGACAGTAAACAATCATCGCTATTTCGAAGTACAAAATAAAACGTATGGCTACAAGCATAATTATTATCTGAAATACCCTTACAAACACTTTCTGTCACTACTAACTGAAAAGGATTAACAAAACACTTTTATACGTTCGAAAAATCACTTTTAATCTGTTTGAGTAAACAATAACAATAAAAGAACTTGGAGTTGAATGTGAAACGCAAGACGACTCACTTCAGCATAAAAAAATCGACCGAGTCGTAAAAACAGCAAAAAACTTTTGGGACTACAAATATTTTCTGTCCATTTTTTAAATGTTTAATGTCTTAAATCAATAAATACGGTGCCTTGAAAATATTCTTTGTACTCAGATTCCCTTATGTGTATGTGACGGAATTACCAACAGAAAAAATTCCGTCACGATGCAAATTGTAATTCCGTCACGAGCCTGTTTATCATATCAGCTTATCAGAAGCTAGATGGTTTCGATATTTTTTTATTCAAAACATTGGTTGATTTCATTGTGGGTAGATTTTCATCAAATTCCAACAAGGTAGGAATTAGTAACGCAAACAAGATCATAAATTTGTGACGGAATTACATTGACCTCTGTGTCCTCTAGTGCTTTAAGATCAAACATAAAAACAGATTTTGTAAGTAATTTCCAACAGCAGCATAATTACAATTTTTTCTACAGATACTCACTTTCAGAATGATATATAACACTCCATTGCATCCATTAACAGGCCTGCGATGTCACACGATTCGGTCCAATTTTGCCGCTTGATAAACTTCCGGAAAGGTCGGTTTGCGCATGCGCCGCAACACAACAAAATAAAAAATTAAAACGGCAATCACATCAGCGGACGGAACGAATCGCGAACTCGCCGATGATACAACTTAACAATATGTGGCCGATCATTCGAAATTTGAATTCCTTGTCATGATTGCGGTGGAATTCGTGGGGGGCGAACGGGATTTGGGGTGAAACGACCCGGGACCTTCAGATCAGGTATGTCGGGCTTCTTGTACTGGACTGATATGGTAGTATAATATGGACGTTATATACCCCCTGTAGGTCCTTTTAGTCATTGGTACTTCTAATCCACCCAACACTTTGTATTATCCCGTGACTGGTATAGGTAGTACGTAATGCTAGGCTGGACGGTATTGCCTATTGTTGGGTGGGGTGAGGGTAATGTAGTGCGGTAGTGTAGGATGTACGATCTGTATCCCTGTTGGTTCAATGTTGGCACTTAGTACTATTAAATCACTCATTGCGTTATACTGTCCTACAGTAGGTATGGTTAGGACGTAGTGTTTGACTAAAGCTGTATTGTGGGATGGGGTGCGGATAATGCATGGTTGTCTAGTGTCGCAGTATAGGGTGCACAGTCCTTACCCCAGTTGGTCTACTGGTAGGCGATATGTTATCCTACAGTTAGGGTAGGTAGAACCTAATGCTAGATCAAGGTAATGTGGGGTGGGGTGAGGTAGTGAGTGGTTGTCTGATGGGATAGTATAGAGTATACGGTCTGTTCCCATGTTGGTCTACTGATAGTATTTTGTGCTACTAAACCATTGAATGTATGTTACAATCGGGGTTTGTATTGGTACAGTGTAATGCTTGGTTATGCGGTATTGCGAGGTAATCCTTGGTAGTTTAAAACGTTAGTATCGGATGTACGGTCTCTACCCCCTTTCGGACCATTTGGGTCACTGTTAACCCTTAGTACTTTAAATCCACCAGAGGCGTTATACTGTCCTACACTTGGTATTGGTAGAACGTAACGCTAGGTAAAACTGTGTTTTGCTCGGTCGTATGGTACAGTAGTATAGGATGAACTGTCTGTACCCCAGGGGTCTACTATTAGCCCTTATTACAATAGTCAATCTAAGGCGTTGTGGTGCTCCATGATTGGTATTGGTAGTGCATAATGCTAGGCCATGCAAGGTTTGGGAGGGGGGGGGGCGCTGCTGTGGTATGCACGATTGTTAAAAGCGCTAATTTAGGGCGTACGGTGAGTATTCCATTGTTCTACTAGTCTTCCGGTGTGGTGGGGTATGTTATGTAGACTATCACGGTAGTATATAGTGAACGATATTTACCCCTTAGTTATCCCTTAGTACTACAAAACTACCTAATGCCTTGGTCCCATAGGTAGTTCGGAATGCTAGGTCATCTGGTTATGCGGGGTATGCTTGTTTTATAGTATTGTTGTAGAGTATGGATAGTCATATAGAAATTCTAAGGGCAGAGACCGCGTTCTGAGATAGCTAGCAAGCCTGTAGTAGTGCCACAAGACAGTAGTAAACGTACAAGACCCTAAGGGCGGTAGAAGATTATAGTAATGGTTACTATAATTAAAGTTGGTCATAGAACAGATGATAGTGACTGTGAACAAGTGAGCAGTAGTGGCACTGGAGCTATGATGCCATGAGGTGATCTAGAAGGCAGGGAACAAACAGGTATTAGGAACTGTAACTATTCTCTCAAAGGTATCCTCCAAAAGGTATCCTCTACAAGGTATCCTCCAATAGTTCCTGCTTGTCTCCAAATCACAATTGTTTTCCGCCCCCACATGCGAGATGAGTCGTAGAGTCGTACGTAGAGTCACTAGTTCGACCAATTACTCACTAGCTTATTTGCTCGATAAGATTTGAATCGTTCGAGCAAGCAGACTGTATTCGACTGCTAGTAGTAGTGAAGACAAGTGCGATAGTAATACGAACTGGGATCCGCAGAGGCAGTACTGTAATGATAGGTACTACTAAGGCTCTCAGTACATGAGCATGATCTAACATTACGTACTACCCATACCAGCTATAGGACAGTATAACTCCTTTGGTGGATTTATAGTACTATGGAGCTAACAATAAACCAATAGGGGTAATAATAATAATAATAATAATAATAATAATAATAATAATAATAATAATAATAATAGCACTTCTATAGCGCTCTATCCCCACTGAAAAGGTAGGCTCAAAGCGCTTCATAAAATAAGTAACGAGCTGCAGACTGAAAAATTAAAAGAAACAAATTATGTTTTTAAGTGCCAAATGAGTCTATAAATATGGATGTTTTCATGCACTTTTTGTACTGTGTCGAATATGGAACGTTAGACTGTTCCAGATTTCAGGTGCCTGAAAACAGAAGGCCCGTTGTCCCCAGTGTTTTAAGTTAATTTTTGGACAGGTAAGAATTCTGCTATCAGCACTAGAGCGCAGCGAGCGTGTTGGTGTGTATGCTTTGAGGTGTGTAGAGAGGTAGACTGGGAGGTTATCATTGAAGTATTTAAATGCTAAAAGGGCAATTTTGTATTCGATTCTAGCCTTGGCTGGGAGCCAGTGAAGCTTTTTCAGCAAAGGTGTTACATGGTCCCTTTTAGCCTTACGGAATATTAGTTTAGCAGCGTGGTTTTGAATCTTTTGAAGTCGGTTGAGCTACTTCAATGTCAAGCCAGCTAACAAAGAGTTACAATAATCAAGTTTAGATAAGACAAAACAACAGACAAGTTGTGCAGTTGTCTTTTCTGTTAAAAGATGACGAATGGCACTTATTCTTCTAAGCTCTAGATACGAAGAGCGACAGATGTGTCCAACTTGCTCATTCATTGTTAAGCCAGAGTCAATATGAACCCCGAGGTTCTTAACACAGTTTCTGAAAGGGATGACTGAATTACCGACTGCCAAGTGATGGTTAGGGAGTGGGGTGACTTTTGCATGTGTGCCTATCACTACGGCTTCTGTCTTGTCGTCATTTAATTTCAATCTATTTCTAATCACCCATTGTTTAACAGATTTGGTGCAATTTTCAACAGCTTGCAGTGATTCATCAAAATTGTCAGGCACTGAAGGTTTCAAAAGCTGGGTGTCATCAGCATATTTGTGATAGTCACAGCCATTTTGGCTGATTATTGGTGAGAGGGGTTGGGTATACAGTGTAAAGAGTACAGGGCCAAGGACAGAGCCTTGTGGGACACCGAATTTAAGTTTCGGAGGGCGAGAGAGCAAGCCGCCTGTAATGACAGTCTGATATCTCTCAGTCAGATATGATGAAAACCACATGAGGGCATTGCCCGTTATACCAAAAGTGGTCTGAAGTCTCTCAAGAAGTATTTGATGATCAATTGTGTCAAATGCTGCAGATAGGTCTAATAGTGTCAACACCGTTACTTTGCCTTTGTCTGCGTGGCTAAGTAGAGAATGTGTGATGTGTAAAAGAACAGTTTCAGTGCTATGGTTATCACGGTAAGCAGACTGAAATATATCGAGGAAAGAATTATTTGTGAGATGCTCTTTTAACTGAATCAGGATGGTTTTCTCAAGAATTTTCGATAAGAATGGCAAATTTGAAACCGGTCTGTAATTCTTTAGAATATTTTCATCAAGAGTTGATTTTTTAAGAAGAGGTGTTACAACTGTTTGTTTGAACTCAGAAGGCACCGATCCAGACAGGAGTGAAACTTTTATGATTTTGGTTATAATAGGCACCAACTCGAGCAAAGATTTCAGTAAACTAGTGGGAATTGCATCTAGGATGCAACTTTTGGATGGTGACTTTGTTATTAATTTGCGAATGAAGTCATCTGTAACAGGTCTGAAGGTGGACAGTTCATCTCCATCGAATGGGGTATGTGATGTTTCAATAGGACTGTCAGTCAACATGGGGAGTAATAACCAATTTATACTGACCCCAGCAACGCCTAGTATTGCATTTCTGATTGGCGGCATTACGCAGTCATGTCACTGTGTTTTGGGTAACAGACCTGTGATTCTTATAAAGGCTATTCAATGTATACCTTCCCTTATTTATGTCTCCAATGGGCATTCCCGAATTGATACGCCAGTGTCAATTCAGACATGACCATTTGATTCAGCAATATACAAAATATGAAAATAGTACAGGTGTAAACGAATAACAGACGTGACTGACGAAGAGCCATATTTGCCGTAACACGGCGTGGAAAATAACGCGCTGAAAACCAATTTCTATGCATATAAATATACATACTAACTTCATTTACAGTTTCGGAGACCCGGAACCCTATCAGAGCTCTGTATAAAACCCGGAAGCCCTTACGATGGCTTTAAACTAAATCGCATGCAAACGGCCACGTGCTGCCATTCACTAGACGAGTAAAAGGACCGGTCCGTCGTTTTCACCCAATTAACATCCAATTACACCCAATTAATCCCAATTAACACCCAATTAAACCCAATTAACACCCAATTAATACCCAATTAATACAAAAAGTAAAAAAATTGTTTTTTGGGGTGAATTCTAGGAAGAAGACTATAGTGCGCCGATGGAACCCGTTACTTCGTCGGACAGTTTTGAGATCGTTCAGTGTCTGAGTAAAGAATGTGTATATTGATATATTTAGTGTGACTAGGCAGGGAACAGTCAGCCAAACCGAAACATTATATTACTGACTATAAGGCCAGGCTTGGACGAAATATAGGCCTACACAAGATAGGTGGGTGGGGGTGCGGGGCACTTCAATAAGGACCGAGAGCTGAGAGGGATGTTGGATGGGAATATTTCATATGCACTATAGTCGAAACTTGGCCTCACAGGCCGTGATGTAATGTTTTAGTTTGGTAGGCAAACACCCTATGTGCCAAACCGACTGCAAGGCCAGGTGTGGACGAAATACAGCCTATACAAGATGGGCACTCCCACTTATTTCAATAAGGATCCGAGAGCTGATAGAGAGTTGGTGTTCAATTCAGTGGAAAGGCACATTTCATATGCACAGGTCGAAACTAATGCCCCCACAGGCCATAATATAATGTTTTGGTTTGGTTGGCCAACATCCTACCTACGAAACCACAAAATTATATTACGACCTGTGAGGCCTAGTGTGGTCTAAATATAGGCCTACACGGGATGGATGAGAACCGATCTACTGTTTCTATATGTGTTTGTGTACAGATTTGTGTTTTGTTACAAACTCGTGCTTCTGTAAACAATGTTGTTTTTCTGTACAATAAGCCCCTGCTGTATGTGCTCAAATCGTTATTTGTTAAGGTTTTACATTTTATGAAATGGTAATCGGAAAAAAAAGTAACAGGAAAAAAAGTAACAGGAAAAAAAGTAACAGATTTGGGTAGGAAAAAAAGAAACAGGAAAAAAGTAACACTTTCTTATTTTTATAAGGTAAAAAAGTAACAGGAAAAAAAGTAACAGATTTGAAATAAATTAATAAAAGAAATGGTTGTTCTTGTTTCTCCAATACACTGATACGATGTCTTCCTAAAGGCACTATCTCTGCCTAGGCCCACGTAGTAATGTATCATGTTACTGAGTCACTGCTACTGCACGGGAGGCGAAATGTGACAAAAATAGTGTGGGTGGGGGTGGGTAGTGAGGGGGTGGGGAGTGAGCTATCACTAATTCCATGAAGGTCCCGAAAGTTGAGAGAAAGAGTGGTTATGGGTGGCACCATTTTGATTTCATATAAACTGGTCCAAACTTGACATCACAGGCCGTAATATAATATTTATCCTGTGGACGTAAACTTATATTTGACTACGCCACGGCCCAGGAGGTTTGGACAAGATATACACAAAATTAAAAAAAAACATTTAACATTAGTTGGGGCGGAGGGGGGGGGTGAAGTTTCTCCCAAACTAACTGAACGATCTCTACCTGTTCCGACTTAGTTAGTACTAATGGGTCAAGTTCGACTGGCGCGCTGTAGTCTTGCTTCGGGAATTTGTCCCAAGAAACAATAACTTGGCTATCACTAAAAAGTGTATACCGAGGCCGAGTCCGAGTCCGGAATTGGTGTATACAGAAATCAATTATTCAAATATCTCATTAATGCCGAGGTGTTGACGAGATATTTTTATCCATATGTCGTATAAACCCATTTTCTTTCGAAATAGTGAAAGAAAATCCAATTTGTTTCCATTTCTGACTTATATTGTGACAAATGTCTTTCAAACACACTAAAAAGTGTATACAGAAAGACTATTTGGTCACGTGATTTGTCTCTTATTTTGATCGGCGGTGTTATGAATCTTATCTTTTCGGAAAGTTCTGGAAGGAAACTGGCGCGAGTTACACCCGTAAACTTCCGTAGTAATTTTGTTTTGTATATTTCTGACGTGTGTCCAAATTTTAATGTTGTACACAACTTATTTATCGATTTATTATCGATTGAAGCGCCTGAGGCGAAAATCATCAACAGCCGAGTCTGAGTCCGGGAAGGTGTACACAGAAATTAACACTAAAAAGTGTATACAGCTGCCGAAGCCGGATCGCCGATAGAGAGAGAGAGGGGGTATCTACAATTACACTTCAATTGAGAAAGCGCCCAAATTCTGCATGTGATAAACTGAAGGAAGGACAAGACTAGAACACTCCTTTTTCAATAACTTATTCGCAGTGTGGCCAAATTTTAATACTTATTTATCGAGTTTTTATCGATTGAAGCGCCTGAGGCGAAATCGTCAACAGCCGAGTTCGGAAGGTGTATACAGAAATTAACACTAAAAAGTGTATACAGCTGCCGAAACCGGATCGCTGAGAGAGAGAGAGGGTGGGGGTGGGGGGGGGGGGGGTATCTACAATTATCGACAATTACACTTCAATTGAAAGAACGTCCAAATTCTGAATTTGATATTGAATAGATGTTTGCTTGGATTTCGAATTAAACTCACACCGCAGTTTGAGAAATTCGATCTCTCGATCTCTCTCTCTATCTCTCTCTCTCTCTCTCTCTCTCTCTCTCTCGTTGAATCCGGAATTAGAAGTTACACCCGTAAACTTCGGCCTCGGTATACACTTTTTACGGCTATCACTAAAAAGTGTATACAGGAATTTGTGTATACATGAATCAGTTATTCAAATATCTCATTAATACCGAGGGAAGATGTATACAAAATTGGAATTTTTTGTTTGTTTAAATTTAAACTAGAACGTACCAAACCCTAGTTTATAATATATTCAAATAAAAATATTCAACTCTGTGTTTTTTGGATGAAAAGTGATTTTTTTACCACACTAAAAAGTGTCTTCAGTTGCCGATTCCGAGTCAAGTTTACTTGTATGCGGTGAGTGCACCCGAGAAATGAAATGAAGCAGTGCTTATTTACCGAGGTTTACCGGGTTGCGGTTTACTTTTTGGAAAACTCGTAAATATTTTGTTTCGCATATTTCATGTATATTACCGGTATGTAACGAGTTATTACCGATCGTGACGCCTGAGGAGAAAATCATCGATAGCCAAATCCAAGTCAGTAAAAATGTACACAGAAATTACTTATTTAAATCTCTTCACTTTTGCCAATTAAAAGGTGTTGTTAGTTTTTTTATTGGCAATATTTAATCTAATAAAAGTATTCAACCCTCATTCACGTGTGTGTTTTTATTCATAATTATTGTACAATATGGGTGCGAGAATATTCTAAATGTGCTATTTTTGTAGATGAAATCCCTGATTGCCGTATAAATATTTTTGTTGATTGCCCACAAGTAAAGCTCACAAGGTTTTTTTGACATCAAAATTAAAAATGCTCCAGCTTAATCCTCTTTATCGGATTAGGGAAACCCAACTGGGTCCATCTTATTCATGATGAGGCGAAGTCTGTCTACTCCTGCTAATTTTAAACTGTTTCGAGGAAGACCAAAATTGCTCTAAAAACACAATCTCATATAAGAAACTTGGGGAAAGATCATCGTGTATCAGTTCTGAGTTGTTCGTTTCGCGTTCACTGGAAATCAGCAAAATGGCATGTATCATATACTCAAATCATGAAGGACCAATTGATTTGCGTTCTGTCGTTGATGTTTTACAGAATCCTGATGAAAGTAAAATTTCAACGCAGCCTCCAAACAAACCGAAAGGAGGAGAAGTGTATGTTTCCAACAACCGACAGGATGTAACTATCGACCAGTATATGTGGGTCAATAAAGGGGGTTCCAGATTACCCCGCAACAACCCTGTTCTCTTCAGGAGAGACCATAGGCTGAAACAGCATGTAGGTGATAGAGTGGGCGATGCACGTTTTAGGAGAGTGCTCTACCTCCCTTTAGAGAATGATTTTGCTTTGGTGCACTATCTGGGTGATGAGAGTTTGGCTATTGATCGACCACACGGAAATGCCATTTTCAAAGAGCAAGCTTACAGACGATCGCTCAAGTCAACTCTAACTTCAATAAAAGAGCAGTGCAGAGACAGTGAGCCAGCAAAGGTTTATCGGAATAACGTCACAAAAAACGTGAAACCATCAAATCAAGGAATTATGAATCCGAAAAATAAAAAACAAACTGAGAACCAACGGTATGGCGTTAATAAACATCGGAAACTTAGTCACGACGAAGCCTACAACACACTGGAATTAGCTTACAACTTGGAACATTTTGTCATAGAATTTGCTTTTTTCCCTGAACTGAGGTTGGTTCTTGCAAACAAAGATGTGTTAACTGAAGTCGACCGTGTGCTTGGAGCCAGAGATTCGGACCCCGGTCTCTTGTCATATGACACGACGTTTTGCTTAGGAGACTTCTTCGTGTCCGCTCTGGTGATACAACATCCATTTTTTAAACATAATGTGAGCTTTCCAATTGCTTTCTTGGTAAATGATCGTAAAAACCAGAAGTCACATGACACATTTTGGCGAGAAATGGTTAATCTACTTCCAAATTTATCCAGGGGTCAACCCTTAATGGTTACGGATCGTGAGACCAGTGTGATTGTATCAAGTGGAACTTGTTTCCACTCAACTAAATCCTTATATACTTTATTAAACTCCTGAGGTTGATTTCGACGAGACATATAATGTGCTGAGTCAAAAATGGAGTGTGGCGTTCTGTGACTATTTTAAGGAGCATCTAGAAGAGCCTTTCAAAAGTGGTGCATGTAGGTTTATTTTGGAACAGTTCAATATCTTTGATTCGTACTCTGGAATCACCAACAACATCTCGGAGGGGTTTAATAAAGTATATAAGGATTTAGTTGAGTGGAAACAAGTTCCACTTGATACAATCACACTAGCATTCCACCAGCTTCAGCTGTTTTACAGACTCGAAATGCTTAGGGGATATTGTGACATAGGAAACATGGAACTGAAATCGCAACACAGAAACAAGCTGGTCGATCCAGAAACCGTTTGCATGCCAGAAAATGTAGTTAGTCCGTCCGTCAGATATCATAGCCTTCATTCGCGGAGAGATCAATGAACAAAAGGAGTGTCAGTTGGAAGAAATAGACTCAAATATACCATTGAATGCCACGGATATCGGTGATAATGATGAAATTGAAAGACCAGTCTCGACGCAGCGAGCCATTGCAATTAAAGCTCTACATTTGAATAAGGTTATTCACTGCCCACAAGCCAAGGCATTTGTTGTTACAGGCTCCCAAAATGACAAATACACAGTGACGTTGCATCCTGAAAATATGTGTGTCCAGCTTTGGGAACTTGCTGGCATATTTTAGCGGCAAAAATCAGTATCGGAATGGAATGCAATGATGAGAAGAGAATATACAACTTATCTCAACTTACACGCAATGCAAGAAAAAACCCAACAAAAATGCTGGGAAAAAACGCCCAAGGCCATGTGACAAAGGTGACGACGAAAAGCTTGTGTTTCCCGCCCCAGATGCTAAACTGTTTGAGGGTAATGCTCATCCAATAAACTCAACCCCGCTATCTTCGGACTCGGTCAGAGCAAACCAAGTACAATCGATAAGTAAAGTTGAGAAAAAATTAAAATTCGACGAACCAATGAACTTGCCTGAGAAAATTGTTATAGATCTCTCAATCATAGAGGAAGAGCCTTCTCTGCGCGATGGCGAAGCTTGTGAGACCGAGATCACTTGGCTTTCCAATAGTCAAAGTAACTTAAAACTAACAGAATCTCACAAGAGGGAAATAGTGGACAAACAAATGTTGTGTAGTGACATAATGAATTATGCGTCGCATCTCTTGAAAACAAAGTTTCCTGATATCAACGGCTTACAACCGACTGAGTTAGTACCAGTGTACAATGATGACAACAAGCAATGGGATTATGTGTTTCAGTTCAATGACGCGGTTTCACCAGCAGCTCAAATTCACCATACTGGCAAAAAGCACTGGGTATTTTCTATTGTAGCAGATGAGATTTTATTACTGTTTTTAAATTAATTAAATATTTTATTTTAGTTTTCATCTACTGAGCCCCTCTTTCATTATCTAAAAGTCGATTGTGGTTTATATGAAATGTGTATGGATTGTCGTAACAGGCTTCTATAGGTTTTGGCGGGTTTTTGGAGGTCACGTGACAGGAAGGCTCAATTGTTATTGTTTTTCTTCAATGTCAGAAAGTTTGTTCGAATTCATACAATATTATTCACCTGTTTAAAATAATCTACACCTTGATCGTACGTTTGGTTAGTATATATTCCACCTTAGGTATTTATTTTCGATTGTACTTCGTTTATTTATTTCATATTCAGATTCGATCAGTGGATTTTTTCTTTGTTTTGTCATCGTTGTTTACGGTCGTATTTTTGCTTCATACTACCGACTGACGAATTGACTTGACTGAATTGTTTACACTAAACAGATCGCATGAATGGTTATGGGTATTGTTTTTTACAGCTAACATACACAGCACAGAGAGAATGGAGAGTGTTGGATAGTGGTGTAGTGGTGTGACGGCGGAACTCAGATCCACAATCTGGTAAGATTTTGTGTACATACCAGTAAGTTGTTTATAAATAGGTGTGTGTCAGTAGAGGGCTACAGTATTGATGTTTATAGTTAATTTATGTTTTTTTTAAGTAAGAAGGACATTTTAACAAAACATTAGGGATTCAGAGTAAACAGTGTTGGATAAAGTGTTAATCTATACATTTGTTATTGCTAACTCGATTCAAGCCTTGCTTGTGTCTGGCTACAACACCAGACACAAGTGAAGCTTGAAACCAGTTCACTTTGGCAGTATCAATAACACTATTGCATTATTTTTGGGGGGTGTTCTTACTGATCACTCGGCGGATTGTTTTGTTTGGGAAGTAAACATACTGTTGTACTTCAGAATTCCATAGTAGAATTTTAGATGTGTACAGGTATCATAAAATAGTATGATAATGCTTATGGATTTGTTACAGGAAAAATGAATAATTGACAAGTTGTATAAATGTGTATTATTATTGTAATTTCAGAGTTCCTTCAGCTGTTATTAAATTGTTAAAAATTCAAGAGCTGAGTTAGTTGTGGTACAGCCCTGTGGACATTGCCCATTTCCACGTGATGCCCTAGATTAGGTCTGTTTCACTGGCGCCCAACAGTTGGTTTGACACCTACAGAGATGGATGGATTCTTCACACCTTCGTCGACAGAATAGCAGCTAGACATTCTACACTGCAGTGAACTTTGTTTTGTGACTGTGCATTATATTATTTTCATTGGATTTGGAGATATGTGTAGGAATATGCTTTAATTTTTCACGGTGAGGTACGATAGCCTAGGGTGAGTCTGATATATTTTATAGCTTTGACCACACTATATATGTAATTTCTTCAGAGTTTGGATTTTTTCCTCCCAATCAGTGTCTCCGAAACACAATATGTGGTAAACCAGTTTTACTGCATTGTTTTGAGTTGGTGACACGGATTGAACATAATAAGATATAAATATTTTTGTTCCCAACTGTACCTGATACAAATGATTATCTCAGTGTTGTGGTCCAAGTCATAACATGGTAATGAATGAAATTCACTTCGTTCTGCATATAATTTTAATTTGGTGAAGGGATAACTTTTGCTTGTAAAAGCACTGATTTGTTTTTTTCCTTTTTTTTGGACAAAAGACGTTTTTGACATGTAACTTGACTTTGCCTAGTTTACATTGCTCTGTTTTAGCCTTTGTTTACGTTTAGAAACTGCTTAGCCAAGGGTAACAAGAATTACTCATTGTTTACTATGACATTCCATTGATACAGTAGTTGTAACTTTTCATTGGCTTGTAGTATGTGACGTCACATGATGTTTTGATTGTTTACATTTTTCATTGGCTACTCCACTTTTTCTGTTGTGACGTTTCGTGACCTTTCTCCTCATTTGCATGGCTGTTACTTTGAGTTGGAAAAGTCTGTGTAGTTTCCTTCAGTTGCATAGCTGTTCTTGATGATGAATTTAAGCAATTTGTTTGGGTCAGTTTAATTTCAATTTAATTGATTTACCAACACACTAAATTGATATTTATTGTAGGAACAAGTAGTTTATTATTTGTTTTTTTCTTAGGAACTTAGGAATAATGTAACTTTGTTTACATTTGTTGCTATTTCACCTCCATAAAAATGTAGGTCAATTTCTTTGAACTGACTTGTTCACTTTTTAGGAGATGTTTAGACTTGACATTGAATTTACTTCAAAATGACCAGTGCAACAATTCTTTTTTCTGAAATCTATTAATGTATTGTTGACATTTCAGGGAATATATTCTTCGTCGGATATTGAAATTGAAGCTTTTACTAATAATGTTGAAACAGACTTGAATATTTTTTTTTCCTTTCTGTTGATTTTTTTTTTCTGCCAAAGCATAGCCTTACTTGCTGAAAGTAACATTGAACCACCTGAGACTGATTTTTAAATTTTTGTTTTCTCTTCTTTCATTTTTATAGCATGTTTCATGGTAGTTTAACAGCAGCTTTACAGGACAGAATGCATCACTAGAGAAGATTTTGATTGTGTTGTTTTCTCTACAAGTGTCAATTCCAAAACTTATCTTTTTTTCCGAGGACGTTTGCACTGTTAGAGGTGAATTATACTGCTGTGTGGCTGGACACCTGGTGCTGAGGTATCATAAATATTTTGCTGCAATTATTTTTTTTCACAGGTGATGATGGATTTGTACATGTATTTCTTGTAAAGTTATATATATTTTTTTTAGTATTGAAACCGTAGAACAATGGAATGGTGTGGTGATGGCCGATGAACCGATGTTGATGCTGTCAAAGATATACATGTTTGGTTGTCTTTCTTTATGACTAGACAATAATGGATGTTGTTCATATGTTGATATTTTGATTTTGTATTTCAGAAAAAAAAATATATATATATTTTTCTCCAATCTACCATACAATACATTATCCCTTATGGTTCAACAAGCATGTACTCACATTGTATGAGAGTATAGTATTCACCCTTGTATATTATAAACACTTGAATTCTATTGACAATCAAACCAGGAATTTTGATTACTATATATATGTGTGTCAGATGACCAAAACAAAATTTTTGGTTGTTAAATATGTATGACTAACAACATATCAAAATAAGAATGGTACTTGTTGTTTATATACATACCTAGACCAGAAAAGGAATTTTGCTATATGCAATATACATATATCAAAAAGAAAAATGTCAGTCACTAGAGAAAATATTTCAGACGATGATCTGAAATTACTTGAAATGATGAAAGGGTTAAAAATCCCTCCTCCGAAAGTTGAAAACCCAGAGCAGTTTGAAACTTACATGAAGCATTATGTGCATGAGATGCACAAAGCCAAAGCAGATGATGGTGATAAGCCCAAGTATTTCGTGGAGCGACTTCCCAAGATTTCTTTATTTTATGGAGAGCCTGGTAAAGGGGAAGTCAACTACCTTACCTGGAAATATGAGGTAGATTGTTTATCTGTTACAGGTAATTACACTGATGATCAGCTACTGATAGCAATTAGACGCTCTTGCAAAGGCAAAGCAGCAGATATATTGAGAAGAATGGGCATAAATGTAACCTTGGCTGATGTGATGAAAAAGTTCAGCACAACTTATACTATGCTGGAGACAGGAGAATCCATACTCAGGAAGTTTTATGCCTGCAGCCAGGACACAAATGAGAATATCTCAACCTATGCTGCAAGGGTTGAAGAATTATTTTCTCAGGCTGTTGAGTTAAAAGTTTTGACGTCAACCCATGAAGACATTTTACGAAATGTATTATATCAAGGTTTAAAGCCTCATATCCGACAGATCGCAGCATATAAATTTGACACGGTCTTAGACTATGACAAGTTCAAGGTTGAACTTAGGAAAATAGAAAATCAGTTAGATGAAGATGCTACAAAGGAAGTTAAGACCAAGTGTCAAGCTGCAAACAAGCCACAAGAGAAAAGTGAACTTAGTGAAGTAAAAGACTTACTTCTAAAACTAAGTAACAGGATAGATAGGCTGGAGAAAGAAAAGGAGGAAACAAAGCAAAGTGAGGTCAGTAGTGATCCCTATTATTACAAAGGATATAACCAAGGTTATACCAGGGGTTTTTATGGACAACAGAATAGAAGCCGAGGACGAGGCCAATATAGAGACAGAGGTCGTGGCAATTATACACCCACAAGACCTGTCGCTGGTCGAACATTTCGACCGAGATGTTATAAATGTAACAGTGAGGAGCATAAGATAAAGGACTGCCCAAACTAGTGTGTGCCTCTGTTGGGGGTTTGAACCGAGGCACTGTACATAAAAGAACAGAACAAAACCCAAATTTAGTAGGCAGTTCCACTGAAGCTGAGGTAAGTATAAATGGTCTCAAAACCATGGCATTAATTGATAGCGGAAGCTGTGTAAGCATGATAGCTCGACCATTTTATGAACAGTATTTGTCTGCTGCACCACTCCTGCCACTAAAAGACATACTTAATATAGAATGTGCGGATGGAAGTCAACTGCCTTATTCAGGATATATAACTGCCAGTTTATCGGCTACTGGAATACCTGAATGTTCAGAAAAAGAATGCCTCTTTTTAATTACTCCTGAGACAAATTACAGCTCACAAATACCAGTTCTTTTAGGAACTAATATACTTGATTCACTGCTAAGTGATTGTAAATCAGTTCACGGTGAAAATTATCTGCAGAGAGCTAATTTGCATACTCCATGGTATCTTGCCTTTAGGTGCATTTCCCTACGTCGGAAAGAACTTAACCGAAACAAGAATCGGATAGCTATTGTGAGGTCGGCTGAACCTGAAAGAATTATTATCAGACCAAATCAGTCAGTTAACCTTAAAGGTTACTGTGGCAAGGAACTGGGATATAAACAGACCAATGCTATTTTACAAGAGACTAAGGAGTCAGGACTTCCGGATTTTATTGAGATTATGCCAACTGTAATTCATTATAATTACAAGAGGAATGGAGAAATTCTTGTGAATGTATCCAACGTTACAACACAGACTGTAACCATTGCACCAAAAACCATCCTTTGTGAACTGCAGCCTGTTTCGATTGATGAATCAGTCTTCAACAAAATCAATGAAGAGAAAGATGACAGAATTATGAACCAGGTTCACATTGAATCAGATCTCAGTGGTGATCAAAAATTGAAGTTGGAAACTCTGTTAAAAAAACATGACTTGATTTTTTCCAAAGATGACGGCGACATTGGGAGATGTGACTTGATCAAACATAGGATTGATCTAGTCAACGATACTCCATTCAAGCAGAGGTACCGGCGTATACCGCCTTCAATGGTCGATGAGGTGAGAGAACACCTTGAGCAGTTACTCGCCGCAGGCATTATACAGAAAAGTAAATCTCCATGGGCATCGAACATAGTACTTGTTCGGAAAAAGAATGGAAAACTGAGAATGTGTGTGGATTACAGAATGCTGAATAATCGCACAGTTAAGGATGCCTATGCACTTCCGAGAGTAGAAGAAGTTTTTGATTGTTTGGCAAATAGCAAATATTTTAGTGCTATAGACATGAAGAGTGGGTACCTGCAAGTTGAGGTAGAAGAAAAACATAGAGAGAGAACAGCATTCACAGTAGGCCCACTTGGTTTTTTCGAATTTATTAAAATGCCCTATGGTTTATCCAATAGTCCAGCAACGTACCAACGATTGATGGAAGAATGTCTTGGCGACATGAATATGAAGATATGCGTCATCTATCTCGATGATCTTATTATTTTTTCGGACACCTTGGAACAGCATTTAGAACGGTTGGATCTTGTTTTAACAAGATTAAGAGAGTGTAATTTGAAACTGGCAGCAGAAAAGTGTTTCTTCCTTAAGAAACGAGTGAAATTCTTGGGACATGTAGTAAGCGAAAATGGCATCGAGACGGATCCAGAGAAGATTCAGAAAGTAAAAGATTGGCCAGTTCCTTCTAATGCTAATGAACTTCGATCATTTTTAGCATTTGCTGGATATTATAGACGCTTTGTGAAAGATTTCTCTAAAATTGTGAGATCATTAAATGATCTGCTCCCACCAACTACTCAAAAGAAGAATCGGAAAAGCCCAGCAAAACAATGGAAATGGACCGAAATTGAACAAGAAACATTTAATCGTCTCAAACAAATACTTACGAGTCCTCCTATTTTAGCTTATCCGGATTTTACAAAGCCTTTTGAGTTACATATAGATGCCAGTATGGTAGGACTGGGTGCTGTGTTATACCAACAACATGATTCTAAGAAAAGGGTAATTGCTTATGCAAGCAGAAGCTTATCCAAATCGGAGCAGAATTATCCTGCTTTCAAACTTGAGTTTCTTTGTTTGAAATGGGCCGTGACGGATAAGTTTACTGACTACTTAATTGGAAATCATTTTGTTGTGTACACAGATAATAACCCTCTAACACATGTGCTGACTACTGCCAAACTAGAAGCAACTGGACAAAGATGGGTATCAGCTTTAGCAGGATACAATTTTGACATTTTATACAGAGCTGGTTTTAAAAATGCCGATGCTGATGGTATGTCAAGATACCCATATCATAGAATAAAAGGTGAAGACACAGAATTGATCAAGATTGAAAACAGCACAGTGAAAGCTATATGTAGTGAGACTAATGTTCCTCAGTACATAGATGTATTGCCATCTGCATCTATTAATATTGTTGAAGCTACTGAAACATCAACAGAATTAGCTCAAGTAGAACTTCGAGAGATAAGGAGGGCTCAAAGGGAAGATAACATCATCGGAAAATGGCTAAGAGCAAAGATCGATATGCGGCTACCCAAGGGATATTACGATAAAGAAGATAATATTATGAAGAATAACTTCAAACAATTTAAAATTCTTAGGGGAACTTTATATAGAGAACTCAAGGATAAGGATGAAAGTATTTTGCAGTTAGTACTGCCATCCATATATAGAAAGACAGCTCTAATGGGTTTACATAACGACATCGGACACCCAGGAAGAGATAGGACTCTTTCTTTATTAAGAGAACGTTTTTTCTGGCCTGGTATGACAGCAGATTGTGAGCACTGGATAAAGAAATGTGACCGCTGTTTAAGAAGAAAATCAGATGTAAACATCCGTGCTCCACTGGTTAATGTTGAAACCACATATCCAATGGAGTTGGTCTGTATGGATTACTTGACTTTAGAACCAAGTAGAGGTGTCGGAAATGTTTTGGTCATTACAGATCATTTTACCAAACTGGCATTAGCAATACCAACAAGAAATCAAACAGCAAAAACAACAGCTGAGGCACTTTATGAAAATTTTATTTTACATTACGGTATACCAGCACGAATCCATTCCGATCAGGGGAGAAACTTCGAATCTTGTGTCATCAAAGAACTGTGTGAATTATTTGGTATTGATAAATCTAGAACTACTCCATTCCATCCAAGTGGTAACGGAACACCAGAGAGATTTAATCGGACTCTTCTGAATTTACTTGGAACCCTGGAACCAGATAAAAAGCCTGACTGGAAAAAATATATAGCTCCACTTGTGTATGCTTATAACAGCACTAAACATGAAACTACAAAGTATTCCCCATTTGAGTTAATGTTTGGTCGCAAGCCCAAATTACCAGTGGACAGAACATTTGATACTGGTATAGACGATAGAGTGAATATGAGCACAGATGATTACATTCAACATCTTAGAAAGAGAATGAAGTTTGCTAGAGATACAGTCGAAGCACACATTATTAGGGCTGGAGATAAACAAAAAACATATTATGATAAAAGGGCAAAGGCATCAAGGATAAATGTAGGTGACAGAGTTTTAGTCAAGATTCTGACACATGAAGGAAAACACAAAATAGCAGATAAGTACGAGGAACAGGAATCACAAGTTACTGAACAACCCAATCCAGA
This sequence comes from Pictodentalium vernedei, assembly GCA_031216915.1. NCBI lineage: Eukaryota > Metazoa > Mollusca > Scaphopoda > Dentaliida > Dentaliidae > Pictodentalium > Pictodentalium vernedei. Next base: position 109,601,637 of record CM062295.1, on the reverse strand, counting down.
TATACCTGTGTTCAAGATCAAATCACCAGATGGTAGGGAGAGGACTCTACACCGTAACCACCTTCTTTTACTTGGTCCTGGGAGACCAGATGACTTATTGGAAACCAAACCGGTTCCCAAGTTAAGGCAACGAGATGATAAGCCTATTCCTAAGCCAAGGACTACATTGAGTAAGCAACCTGAAGTAGTTGCAGATTATTATGAGAAAGAAGAATGTATGCAAAATAGCGACGTCGCAGAGGATTCTGACTCAGATGAAGAATATGTCACACTGACATATATTGGTGGGGACGCCCACAAATCTGACGAAGAAGAAGCAGCATTAGAAATTATAGAACCAGTTACACAGATAACTGAAATAAGAGGTGGTAGTGATACTGGTGATGAGAGAGTGGTTTCAACTCAGGATGAAAGGACAAGAACAGATGAAAGTATTAGGAACACTGTTGAGGAGCAGGACACAGGTCAAGGTGAATTGACATATGAACAAACAACACAACCCAGTACAGCTACAAGAAAATCAGAACGGACAAGAAGATGCCCCAAATACCTGGAGGCATATCATTGTAGTGAAGTGAGTTCTACACCAGTAGACCAGAAAACAGATGCTTTGGGTAAATTATTATCCTCTGGTGTATTGAACCGAGTGACTACTGATATGGCCAACAGGATTTGGGAAGCTGTAATGAAATGATTCTGAAGTTTTAATGTATATATTTATTATTTAGTTGGTACTGAATTAAAAAAAAAAAAAAACCCTATATATCTGCTTGATCATAATACAGATCACGACATTGAAAAGAACTATGTAAATAAATAATCTAATATAGATATAATTGTGTAGTACACAATTTGAAAGAGGGGAGCAAAAGAGTATTGTTCCACTTTAAAAAAATTGTTGTGTACATATTTTTTTAATGGAAATTGTTCAACCTAAGTTTTTTTAATCATCTGCTTACATATTACTGGATCAGCCATATATATATATATTTAGCTTGCAGGATTTTTTTTTTTTTTTTTTTTTTTTTTGATGTATGCAGAAGTACAGAAAAATTAATATAGCTTTACCTTTGAACTATTTTTTTTCAGTTTTTCCAAGTTAATGGATATGATTTCAGGTTCATTTAGAGACTGGAGTTTTTTTTCTTCTGTATAGGAAAATGGGGAATGTTTTTGTGTTGCCCCGTTTGATTAACATCAATGTCTCTGATTCATTTTCAGGAAAACAGTTACACTGGTAATCTGAAGGCCTTATGTTGGATATTGTTTTTTTTAATTTTTAGTTCCAGGAAGAGTACCAGTATCACTGATAATTACAAAGAATGCATTACTGTTTGGTCAGTGAAATGTGTGATAGTTATTTACCATAGCTAACTGATATGTTTAATACAATTTGTACTTCATCTTTTCAGTTCAATTTAATGTTTCTTTTCAGTTCAATTTAAGGTTATGAAATGATGAGACATCATTTTCCAGACAGTGGGAGCATGTAGCAGATGAGATTTTATTACTGTTTTTAAATTAATTAAATATTTTATTTTAGTTTTCATCTACTGAGCCCCTCTTTCATTATCTAAAAGTCGATTGTGGTTTATATGAAATGTGTATGGATTGTCGTAACAGGCTTCTATAGGTTTTGGCGGGTTTTTGGAGGTCACGTGACAGGAAGGCTCAATTGTTATTGTTTTTCTTCAATGTCAGAAAGTTTGTTCGAATTCATACAATATTATTCACCTGTTTAAAATAATCTACACCTTGATCGTACGTTTGGTTAGTATATATTCCACCTTAGGTATTTATTTTCGATTGTACTTCGTTTATTTATTTCATATTCAGATTCGATCAGTGGATTTTTTCTTTGTTTTGTCATCGTTGTTTACGGTCGTATTTTTGCTTCATACTACCGACTGACGAATTGACTTGACTGAATTGTTTACACTAAACAGATCGCATGAATGGTTATGGGTATTGTTTTTTACAGCTAACATACACAGCACAGAGAGAATGGAGAGTGTTGGATAGTGGTGTAGTGGTGTGACGGCGGAACTCAGATCCACAATCTGGTAAGATTTTGTGTACATACCAGTAAGTTGTTTATAAATAGGTGTGTGTCAGTAGAGGGCTACAGTATTGATGTTTATAGTTAATTTATGTTTTTTTTAAGTAAGAAGGACATTTTAACAAAACATTAGGGATTCAGAGTAAACAGTGTTGGATAAAGTGTTAATCTATACATTTGTTATTGCTAACTCGATTCAAGCCTTGCTTGTGTCTGGCTACAACACCAGACACAAGTGAAGCTTGAAACCAGTTCACTTTGGCAGTATCAATAACACTATTGCATTATTTTTGGGGGGTGTTCTTACTGATCACTCGGCGGATTGTTTTGTTTGGGAAGTAAACATACTGTTGTACTTCAGAATTCCATAGTAGAATTTTAGATGTGTACAGGTATCATAAAATAGTATGATAATGCTTATGGATTTGTTACAGGAAAAATGAATAATTGACAAGTTGTATAAATGTGTATTATTATTGTAATTTCAGAGTTCCTTCAGCTGTTATTAAATTGTTAAAAATTCAAGAGCTGAGTTAGTTGTGGTACAGCCCTGTGGACATTGCCCATTTCCACGTGATGCCCTAGATTAGGTCTGTTTCACTATATTTGATGGTGATCAAGTTTACTTGTTAGATAGCTTGCGTGGAAAGAGCCTTGGTGCAAATTTGGAAATCCAACTTGGAAAGTTGTACAACAAAACTGATGTAGTTCTTCCCCCTGTTCAACAACAGACCAATTCGGTTGACTGTGGTCTTTTCGCTCGTGCGTTTCTCGTAGATTATTGTTCGACTGGCAAAATCGGAACAAACTTCACCAATCATGACGCGCTAAAACTAGGTCCATGTCTCATTGAATGCCTAGAATCGGGAACATTTAGATCATTTCCAAAGACGTCGAGAAATGGACTCAAGTTGAGAATACCATCAAAGGGTGTAATGCTGTACAATATTTAACTGCACTGTTCCGTTTGCCGTCTTCCAAATTTGTTCGATGATATGGTTCAATGTTGCCGGACTGATTGTTCGAATTGGTTTCATGTACGCTGTGGTAATATTATAGAGTCTATCACAGACAGTATGGTGCTTTTATGCAAGGAGTGTAATAACTGAACATATTCACATTTGTCGTGTGAAGTCAGAGTGGAAAGTAGGCCAATGTCAATAAATTGAGTATTTATTCTATTATATCTTGTTTGACAGATCTCATTGAGCTCTGGAAAGAATCTAATTTTTGAGGCAGTTTCATATTTTTTTCGGGAAAGTTTGCGATGAAAACATTATGAAAACTCCCCAAAAAATTCGATTCTCCAAATGCAACTTTAGACCTTACCATATGAAACTTTTCGACCAAATTCAGCCAGTTTCGCCCCAAAAAGTGACCGATTTCCTCAGCAATGACAGGTCGACAGTGAGCACAACCATCAGTGAATATATTCCTGTATTCCAAGTTAACCTTTGCATTTATTTTATTATGTCTTGTTTGACAGGGTCCATGGGGATCTGTCAAACACGATATATAATAGAGTAAATGCCCGTATATAGGTCGATAAATACGAGGAATTTTGGACATTGTCACAGTAATTTATCAACAAATTACAAGATTTTTTTAGAAATTAACAATTTTATTGAAAATCTGGGGCACAAAACTTGATTCCCTCAAGTGACGTAAAAGAATAAAAACGTCCCCAGTGTAAAGTAATTGAACATATTTATATTTTTCATGCACATTCCGAACATATATTTAGCGTTTACTTTTTTTTCTTCCGAATTCATTGAATGTGTGGTTCCATCGCATTTCATTCTACCTGGGATGGGGGAGGAGTTTATGTGACAGACATTCCACGTGATAAGTTTTCCACCAATTAATGATCACAGACAACAATATGTCCTGGCTGACCGACGATTTGCAAATAATTGCAAGCCGGGTTTGTGTGTTACTTTCTTAACTAACTATATAAACATTTCAAATTGAAAAGTGTAGGATAGAGCTGTGTTTCGATCATTAATAATACCAGTAATCAACATTAATTCTTGGAAAGCCCTCTCTGAGCTTTCCAATAATTAATGTTGATTACTGATATTTTCATTGGTCAAAGCTCAAAGTAGCTAAAACGGGATAAAAAATTATAGGGAAAAGACTGAGCTGAATTGTTTTTTTTTTTATTAATTAAAAGTGTCACTGGGATATAGTAGGATGGAGCTGTTTTCGATCATTAAAAATACTATAAATCAAAATTATTTATTGGAAAGCCCTCTTTGAGCTTTCCAATAGTTAATGTTGATTACTGATATTTTCAATGGTCAAAGCTCAAAGTAGCTAAAACAGGATAAAAAATTATAGGGAAAAGACTGAGAGTTTTTTTTTTTTCCTATTTAAAAATGTCATTTTTGATGATTAAAGACTGGAATATGATGTAGGATAGAGCTGTGTTTCGATCATTAATAGTACCAGTAATCAACATTATTTCTTGGAAAGCCCTCTCTGAGCTTTCCAATAGTTAATGTTGATTACTGATATTTTCAATGGTCAAAGCTCAAAGTAGCTAAAACAGGATAAAAAATTATAGGGAAAAGGCTGAGATTAATTTTTTTTCTATAATTAAAAGTGTCATTTTGGATGATTAAAGACTGGAATATTGCAGGATAGAGCTGTTTTTCGATCATTAAAATAGTAATCAACATTAATTCTTGGAAAGCACCTTAAGATTAAAAGATTTCAGTTCAATTGATTTCCAATCGTGAAAACGTGTCCAATATTATATTTGTTCTCAATGTAATAAAATCACTATGAATTTAAATGTTGTTGTTTTTTGTGTTTTTTTAAACGACCTTTAATTGTGTGAGCCGAATTCACCAACGGGTGAGTTATGGGACGATTTCCCAGTTCGCCAGCCTGCACACCAACGTAGTCTAGAATATTGTGCAAAATGTTTGCAGTTTAATGTTCATTGGGTACGCTACTGCCCCCCCCCCCCCCCGCGTTATTGAAAAAGGAGCGTCCTTGTCCTTCCTTCAGTTTATCACATGCCTTGCAGAATTTGGACGCTTTCTCAATTGAAGTGTAATTGTAGATACCCTCTCTCTCTCTCTCTCTCTCTCTCTCTCTCTCTCTCTCTCTATCGGCGATCCGGCTTCGGCAGCTGTATACAGTTTTTAAATCGATAAATAAGTATTAAAATTTGGCCACTCTGCGAAAAAGTTATTGAACAAGGAGTGTTCTGGTCTTGTCCTTCCTTCCGTTTATCACATGCAAAATTTGGACGCTTTCTCAATTAAAGTTTAATTGTAGATACCCCCCCCCCCCCCCCCTCTCTCTCTCTCTCTCTCTCTATCGGCGATCCGGCTTCGGCAGCTGTATACACTTTTTAGTGTTAATTTCTGTATACACCTTCCCGGACTCGTACTCGGCTGTTGATGATTTTCGCCTCAGGCGCTTCAATCGATAATAAATCGATAAATAAGTATTAAAATTTGGCCACACTGCGAATAAGTTATCGAAAAAGGGGTGTTCTAGTCTTGTCCTTCCTTCAGTTTATCACATACAGAATTTGGCTTTCTCAATTGAAGTGTAATTGTAGATAATTGTAGATACCCACCCCCCACCCCCCTCTCTCTCTCTCTCTCTCTCTTCTCTCTCTCGGCGACCCGGCTTCGGCAGATGTATACACTTTTTAGTGTTAATTTCTGTATACACCTTCCTGGACTCGGCTGTTGATGATTTTCGCCTCAGGCGCATCAATCGATAATAACTCGATAAATAAGTATTAAAATTTGGCCACACTGCGAATAAGTTATTGAAAAAGGGGCGTTCTAGTCTTGTCCTTCCTTCAGTTTATCACATGCAGAATTTGGACGCTTTCTCAATTGAAGTGTAATTGTAGATACCCCCTCTCTCTCTCTCTCTATCGGCGATCCGGCTTCGGCAGCTATATACACTTTTTAGTGTTAATTTCTGTATACACCTTCCCGGACTCGGACTCGGCTGTTGATAATTTTTCGCCTCAGGCGCTTCAATCGATAATAAATCGATAAATAAGTTGTGTACAACATTAAAATTTGGACACACGTCAGAAATATACAAAACAAAATTACTACCGAAGTTTACGGGTGTAACTCGCGCCAGTTTCCTTCCAGAACTTTCCGAAAAGATAAGATTCATAACACCGCCGATCAAAATAAGAGACAAATCACGCGGTCCTACTATTTAACGAACACAAACGAACATAAACGAACAGAAGAGAAAATAATAGGAAATACAAGTTAAAAATGGTTGAGGGTGCATATGCAGGTATATGTGGGTATATATTATTCGTTTGTAAAATTTTATTCACTTCTGATGAGTATCTTGATGATTAATAAGGTTTATAAAATGTACGACGGCGCGAAATTCTTGTGTTCGTTAAGTAGTAGCCTGTTTGAAGCTGTCGACAAGATGCGACAAAGGTGTGAAATCAATTAGCTGTCTATCTGAGGAAGAATGTCGCTGAGGAATACAGCGAAATTTAGGTTATAGTTTGTTTTTATTCCACATGGGTAATAAAGACAACTTTCAGAATTATTTCAGTACTTATTTACTTTATTTATTATAATTATTTACTGGTGTGAGAATGTGTGTATATTCTTGAATTTTGTGGTTACCTCTGGCTGACAATTTCGCTAATTAATTAGATGTGCCTATATGCCGACTCAGCCTACTGTCTTGTCGCCTACATGAGAGACTACTTTCATCCACACCGACGGTTACCAGAAAGAGTAGTAGCCAGGTGTGTTGCTCTTTTGTAAAAGCAAAACTGCGACTTTTAAGTTTACTATAAACACACTACTCTCAACGTCGGGTCACCAATGAAAATGATTTGGCTTGGGTACTTAGTAAGAAAAACACTCAATAGGATATAAACTTGGATTTGAATTTTGTTCCCCAGTCATGATACCCAAACCCGACAAGGATTTGAGCAACCCAGCTAATTACCGCCCAATCAGCCTACTCAGCTGTATTGGAAAAATTTTCGAACGGATTCTCACGACTAGACTCCGCAGCCATCTCGAATCAATCAGCTTTTTCAACAAGTGGCAAAGGGCATACAGGAGCCAAAGAGAGGGAATCGAGCATGTTTATAGACTGGTAGATTACATGAAAACGGCGTTCAGTCAAAATGAAATAGGAACCGCGCTATTACTCGACGTAGAAAAAGCGTTTGACTCTGTCTGGCACAATGGCATGAGATACAAACTAGCTAAAATGGGACTACCTACCAAAATTCTAAGGATCATATCATCATTTTTATCTGATCGAAAAATCAAAGTGAGAGTCAACCGCGAAGTGTCAGCCGAGGTAAAACTCGAAGCGGGCACTCCACACGGTTCGGTCCTCAGCCCGCTTCTATTTATAATATATGTGAATGACATTGACAAACTAGGGAAGAACCATGTTGAGCTATCTCAATTCTCAGACGACAAAGGAATGTGGACGGCCAGTAAGTCTGGAAACATAATACAAAACCGCCTGCAGGATACCATCCGCGACCTGCAAGACTGGTGCGCTCTGTGGCGCATCAAGCTAAATGCCACGAAAACACAAAGAATCACATTCTATAAAAAACAAAGGAAAAAGCCTGTCCCTAATATTGAGCTTAAGCTTTACGATCATAAACTTGAAGCTAGTAATGAGGCAAAGTTTCTGGGATTCAACCTGGATAGCAGTCTCAATCTAAACAATCACATAAACTCAGTCACCGTCAAAGCCACTAAACGCATCAATTTCCTGAAAATGATCAGAGGTTAAAATTGGGGAGCCAATAAAGAAATTCTCCTCAATCTTTACAAATCATATATACGCCCAGTACTAGAGTATGGGGCCATAATAACAAGTGACCTGAATAAAACCAACATTGAAAAACTACAACGGGTCCAAAATCATGCCTTGCGCGTGGCTCTGCGCAAGCCCACGCGGACATCGATAAAACAACTTCACGAGATAGCAAAAATAGACACTATAGCAATGCGCTTAAAAGATCTTCAAAGCAAAACTCTAAATAGACTTCAAGACAGCGAATTAATAATAGAACTCAATGCGCATCGCGTCCTCAATAGGAAAACTAAATAATCTGGGGCATGTCTATCGAAAGGGTTAAAGATTACATCATTGTGATGGGGTGAGCCAGTTATTCTGTGACCTAAATTTAGAACTGGCGGCGGGTGACACGATACGCACGAAAGCTTGCCTCTGTTACCAGTGGGAGTTGCAAACAGCGAGGAAAATCTCCACCTGCTGCCGGGTCTCCCCTCCTTGAGATATAAATCTCGGGGAAAAAATGCTGGCTTCCCCATCCAAAAGGACGGAAAAGGTGTAAATTAAAAACCGAATTGCTCTAATTTCCAGCTCTCTATCTTTTCTCCCTCCTCTATCTCATCAGACACACGACCAAACTGAATGACATACTATGAGGGATTGAAACAATCCTCAAGCAAAGATGTGCAGAAAACCTAACAAGACCAAGGCAAGGATTGAAACAATCTTGCCAGCAAACAGCCCTTTTAAGGGCTTTTTTTTGGGGGGGGGGGGGTGGGGGGGGGTGGGGGGTGGAGGTCATTTGGAATTCCCGAAGGATAACCAGATACCTCAAAATCACATACGGCATCCTATCTCCCAGAAGGCTTGATGGATGACTCCCGGTTTTTTTCAAACTAAACTGTTGGAGCTTTCTCCATTCCTTTTTTGTAACCGCTATGGTCATATACCGGGGCCGCTACCAAACCGGCGTTGCAGTTTGGTTTTCTTTTTTCCTTTTCCCTTAAAATTGCCATCGCACAACATTATATTCTGGCTCGCCACCATGGTGGGACAAACCTCTACCATCGCCAAGCTGGAACCGAATAGAGCCCACTCTCCAATAGTCTTAATGGCGTTGAGGGTTTGGTCTTTGACAATCTATCACTCCAATGCAAACTGCCAGGAATTCTAACCGCGTGCATACCCCTTCAGACTCCATTTGAGGCAATAGGAAAGCTAGGCCTGTGTGATCCAAGATCCAAGTGAAATAAAATAAGGCTAACCGGGTCGCAAGGGATTTGTAAATCCCACATCGTCCCTGCGCGCCTTCGGCGCGCTAAAACCTTTCATTCATTCATTCCCCAGTCTGATCATTGACTTAACTATCATCATGTCACCTGTGCTTTATCCATGCGGCGTTTGTGGCGAAGAATGTCACCAGATAAAAAGCATTTATTGTGAGAAATGCGCTCACTGGTTTCATCCTGCGTGTGAAAAACTTCAGCAGCAACATTTCAGTTTTTTTTGTAAGTCAAACTTAGATTACTACTGTAATTCATGTCTCAATGTTCATGCAGACTTCAATTGGGATTTATCTCAGAGGAGACTGATGGCTGCCGAAAGGGAGGGTAAACTAGAAGAGGTCGCAAAAAGAGAATTGATATTTTTGCGCCTCTTGCCGTTTGCCATGCACACTATCCACCAGTATCATCCAATGAGGTATTATTCCAGGGATTTGAATGCTCAGAATCTGCTCGGATCAAACTGGTCTGGGTCTGTACCGGTCGTTGTCAGGGGCAACGGTAACTGTCTGTTTAATGCAATTTCTGTTTGCTTACTTGGAGACGAGTCTCGAAATGTGGAGCTTCGAGTCAGATGTTGCATTGAATTGGTTTTAAATAAGACATTCTATATTTCGGCTCATTCAAAAACAGATATAGCTTTGGTCAGCCCATCACTTGAAGATGCCATTAAAACGTGCGTTAGTATTAAGGGGTGGTCCTCTGCATGGACAATGCATTCTGCTGCTTCGGTGATTGGTCGACCTCTGCGATCCGTGTATCCAACAATAAATGGACCCGCTGACCAGCACATCAGAATTCTCAACACTGTTTTCAAGCCGCGTGCCACTGTCGGTTCTAAACGCGCTCCAGTTTCTGTCATGTGGGCGGGTGGAAATTCTACATCACTTCACTGGACACCAAATCACTTCGTTCCGCTTCTACCATCACTTGCTCTTCCTTCCACTATTCACACTATTCCAGGTAAGTCAGATCCTGAAAGCGACAGGGTGGAAGAAATTTCAGATCCTCTGGCTCTGATTCCGACAGTTCCAGTAGTTGTATCAGTCCCAGCTATGCTTCGGTGCTAAAAGGTTTTTTCCCCAAGTCTGAAATACAGAAAAACCCAGGTACCACTGTTGTAAAAGGTACATTAACAAAACAAAGTCCCATAACTGCAACGAACCAATCTGGATCAAAAGTAGGACGTACCAGTCAGGATTCCAAGAAGAAAAAGTTGCGTTTGTCTAAAAACAGTACGCCCAGGTCAGTTTCTGTAGCCACCAAGTCAGCGCTAGAAGAGTTAGATTCAGAAAGTGACAAAGTGTCAGAAGTTCCAGATTACTCTAACTCTGATTCTGATAGTTCCGACAGTTGTATCAGTCCCAGCTATGCTTCAGTTCTGAAGGGCATCTTCCAGAAGTCTGAATGTCAAAAAGTCTCAGTTACTAGTAGTGAGAAAAGCACCTCTTTTCCAATGTTTTCAGCAACAAAGTCATCGCTTGCTCTCCCATCCGCTGTTCATGTAACTCCAGATTATTCAGAGTCAGAAGGTGATAGGGTGGATGAAGTTCCAGACCACAGTGGTTCTGATTCCGATAGCCCCAGCACTTTTGCTGAGAGTGCTTCTGAAAGTAAAAAATGTTTGCTAGGTAGTCCTGTATCTGAACAAGAGTGTGACGTCACTAGGCTCTCTTCTGTTGTGGAATACCCTTACAAAAATCCTTCTATACATGGCTTGAAAAACAAATTTTTGCCTTCTGTCGATGACCTTTATGAGATTGTTCAGTCATGTGAGGCTGAAAAATCAATTCCTCGAGGTGTTAAGGAAAATGTATATTTTTGCATAGATGACTCGGAAAACAGGAAGCGTCGCGAACTCGGTCGTAGATGTTTGCATACCGACGATTGTGGTGTTTGGTCGTCTAAAAGTATTTCCGTTAATAAGACATATCATTTGAGGACTGGGGCTGGTCTGTTGTATGTCGAAAAAAAAGATGGAATAATTGGTCGCAGGGTTAAAAAAAACAAATCTTTCATTCCTCTTGACCCTCAACCAGATGCTTCCAACATTCTGGAAGTAACGCGAAAATATTCGTCTCTGCAGCGGCAACCTGGGTATAAAAGAAGAATAACATGTTTTTCAAATAATTCAAATGCGGTGGTAGAATACATTGGCAATTTCCCCGAAAACCAAAGTATCCATGGCAATGCTAAACAAACCGAAAGTTCTTATAGTCGGTTAACATCTGACCAATCAAATATCATAAACGATTGTTTACTACACGGCTGGAAACCCAGGGAAATTAAACGCGCTGTTACTAAAGAGTGCCCCGAGGACAAAATATGTTTGAAGCAGATACACGATATGACTTATAGACATAAAAAAGCAATGAGACAAACTGGCGATTACCGTCAAAATACTGCCGATGATATAATATCAATGATCAATAAAGCAACATCTGATGAAAATAAGTTTATAAGAGAGGTCATAACATCTGATCCCGGAAAACCACCATCCATAATATGCCATACGGACGAACAACTTATGTTGCTCAAGTCCGCTATTAAAAATGGGGAAATCGTTGGCCTAGATCGGACGTTCAATTTGGCTTCCTGTTTCGTTACATCCATTGTTTTCAAAAATCCAAACATAATTCGAAAGTCAACCTCAAGTGCACCAGTGTTAATTGGACCGGTGTTTCTGCATTGGGATGGGAGTTTTCACACTTATCACCGTTTTCTTTCATACATTTCAAGCCGTTTGGTAGACATTCCATCAGAAAATATAATCTTTGGGACAGATGACGAGGTAGCTTTAGTGAATGCAATAATAAACTGCTTTCCACAAAGTACACACACTTTATGTACATTGCATTTGAAAGATAATTTGGCTAGGAACTTGAAAAAAACAGAAAATAAAAAAACTGTCCAAAAAATAGTCGAAAAAATTTTCAATACAAAATCAGGCCTTTTAACCGTGGAAAATGATAAAGTCTTTGAAGAAATTGAAAGCGAAATTTTAAATACATTTAACTGTAAATATCTTAAAGAACATTTCATACCCAGAATAAAAGACAAAATTCATGATGCTCGAAAACGCAACAAAGATATCCCTGCTTTCTGGACAAATAATAACTGCGAGTGTATGAATAGTATTATAAAAATGGAGACAGATTGGAAAATTTTAAAACTCCCCGATTTAACAGACAAGTTTTACTTGATTATTAACGACCAATTAGTGGATATTAGAAATTCGCTACATGACGCCGGGGAATACAGTTTGGCACCGTCTGTGGAAAAATTAAAAGTGAAACAATCAGTTTGGATTAATTTGGAACCAGAAAGACGGCAGCGTAGACTGCATCAGTTAATTTCTTTTGTCAAAAAACCCATGAAGTTTGTTCTCTCCACAGATGGTCGGCTGTTAGTCCCAAAGACAGCTGCTATCGCAAAAAAGCCAGGCCAACGAAAACGTGTAAAAATTCAAAAACACGCAAAAACAGTAAAAAGGCAAAAATTACTTGAATAAATTAATAATTCAAGATTAAGCACAGCCCCCTGTTTTACCCCCCCCCCCCCCCCCAAAAAAAAAAAAATAAAAAAATAAAAGATTAATAAATAAATAAATGCCAAAGCAAAGTAATAACTTTTGATGATGTCGGCATAAGACGGTCTAGTCCAATGACGGGCAACTTCCCAACAACGGGACGACCCATGACAGGACATGACTGCAACGAATGTCTTTGAATTTTTGTGCATACTGGCGTTAGACGGGTGCTAGTCAAAACGTCCCCAAACCAAAACGTCCCCAAAAATTTTGGTCAAAACGTCCCCAAAAATTAGTCAAAACGTCCCCAACAATTGGTCAAAACGTCCCCAAGAGTTGGTCAAAACGTCCCCAAGAGTTGGTCAAAACGTCCCCAAGAGTTGGTCAAAACGTCCCCAAGAGTTGGTCAAAACGTCCCCAACTCATTTTTCCCATTTTTCGTAGTTTCATCAGCAGGCGCGCGGGGGTGGTTTGGGGGCAACTCTTCTTCTTGAAAGGGCCCGTGAGTGTACGACCTTTGTGATGGTGGAATCCTGGGACTCTGGTTATTTTAGCTTCGATGGGACAGATGTCCAGAGTAGACGGGGCCTTCTGTAGTCTGATTGGAATTTCCAATTTAGACATGACAATTCTTCTGGTCTGCACCCGAAATGAAATGAAATGAAAGGTTTTAGCGCGCCGAAGGCGCGCAGGGACGATGTGGGATTTACAAATCCCTTGCGACCCGGTTAACCTTATTTGTCCCTTGGATCACACAGGCCTAGCTTTCCTATTGCCCAAAGTGGAGTCTGAGGGGGTTATGAACGCGGTTAGAATACCCGGCAGTTTACGTTGTAGTGTTAGATGGTCAATACTCAATCCCTCAACGCCTTTGAAACTATTAGAGGGCGAGTTCTATTCGGTTCCAGTTTGGCGATGGTAGAGGTTTGAGTCCTACCATGGTGGCGAGCCAGAATGTAAAGTTGAGCGATGGCAAGTTAAAGGGAAGAAGAGGGAAGAAGAGAAAAGAAAACCAAACAGCAACGCCGGTTTGGTAGCGGCCCCGGTATATGACCATAACGGTTACAAAAAAGAAGTGGAGAAAGCTCCAACAGTATAGTTTTAAAAAACCGGGAGTCATCCATCAAGCCTTCTGGGAGATAGGATGCCGTATGTGATTTTGAGGTATCTGGTTATCCTTCGGGAATTCCAAATGACCTCCTCCACACCCCCCCCCCCCCCCCAAAAAAAAAAAAAAAAAAAAAAAAAACTCTCACTGACACACACCCTCAAGCCCTTAAAAGGGCTGTTAAATCTTTATTCAAATGTTTATTTATATCAAATGTACACTCGTGCCCAGCCAGACAAGCTTGTTTCAATCCTTGCCTATCGTTTGGTGGTTTCTTGTATATGTTGCAGAAAGGTAGGTTGCACCAATTCCTCCTACGCTTTGTCTACCATTTCCATGCGTCTTCTTGATTAGAGTGTTGCAAGAAAATTTGAGAATGTTCAGTTACAAAAGTTATAGGTAGAGAGAAAGATAGGTATCCGCTATTGTATATTGTGCATGCTGTGTGATTGTTGCTATGGATGGGGTAAGGGGTGTGTTTCTTCGGAGCCCACTCCCGACACGCAGAGTTGCGAGGCAATCCTCACAGACTCAATCCTAAAGATCTCAATAAGTAGCGAGGCAATCCTCACTGACTCCATGCTATTGAGTACTTTTAATTTTCTGTGGATTATTTTGTTTTTCTGTTTAGGGTTCGGTGTTCGTTCAGCTTCACCATTGATTCACTGTCCTGGAGAGTGTGGAGGGTTTTGTTATATAGATCTTATTAAACGCGTTTCAATCGCGCTTCAGCAGAGTTGCGAGGCAGTCCTCACAGACTCTATCCTAAAGTTCCCAATGAGTAGCGAGGCAATCCTCACTGACTCCACGCGATTTAGTTATATTGTATAATTTTTATTTTATTTTTTTTTTTTTTTTTTTTTTTTTATTTTTTATTTTTTATTTATTTATTTTTTTTTTCCGGAAACTTATTTTGTTTTTCTGTTAAGGGATCGGTGTTCGTTCAGCTCAACCATTAATTCACTATCTTGGAGTCTGTTGAGGGTTTTGTTTTGTAGGTCTTTTAATCGCGTATCAATAGTTTCTATTTTTGCTAGCTCGTGAAGTTCCTTTATCGGTGTCCATTTGGGTTTGCATAGTGCCACTCGCAGGGCATAATTTTTAACCCTCTGTAGCTTCTGAATGTTGGTTTTGCTTAGGTCGCTTGTTATTATGGCACCGTATTCTAGTACCGGACGTATAAATGTTTTGTAGAGCTTGAGAAGCACATCTTTGTTTGCTCCCCAATTTCTACCTCTGATCATCTTCAGAAAATTGATACGTTTAGTAGCTCTAACCGTAATGGAGTTTACGTGACTGTTTAGACTGAGATTGCTATCTAGGATAAATCCCAAAAATTTGGCTTCTTTGTTTGCTTCTAGTTTGTGATCGTATAACTGGAGATCGATACTCGGGACTGGTTTTTTCCTTTGCTTTTTGAAGAACGTAACTTTTTGAGTTTTGGTTGCATTGAGTTTGATGCGCCACAGGGCACACCAGCTCTCAAGATCGCGAATGGTATCCTGTAGACGATTTTTAATTATGTTTCTGGACTTGCTGGCTGTCCAAATGCCTTTGTCGTCTGAGAACTGCGATAGTTCAACAAAGTTTTTCCCTACTTTTTCTATATCATTCACATATATTATGAAAAGAAGCGGACTTAGAACCGACCCTTGTGGTGTTCCCGCTTCGAGTATTACTTCCTCTGACACCTCGCGATTAACCTTCACCTTGATTTTTCGGTCAGTTAGAACTGATGATATGATCCTTAGAATTTTAGTGGGTAATCCCATTTTCGCTAGTTTATATCTCACGCCATTGTGCCATACCGAGTCGAACGCTTTTTCTACATCCAAGAAAAGCGCGGTTCCGATTTCGTTTTGACTAAATGCTGTTTTCATATAATCGACCAGTCTATATACGTGTTCGATTCCCTCTTTCTGACTCCTATACGCTCTTTGCCATTTGTTGAAAAAGTTGATTGATTCGAGATAGCTGCGAAGTCTCGTAGTGAGAATCCGCTCAAATATTTTCCCAACACAGCTAAGCAAGCTGATTGGGCGGTAGTTGGAAGGGTTGGTAAGGTCTTTGTCGGGTTTGGGTATCATGACTCCCGTGGCCACTTTCCAGCATTTTGGGAAGTACCCACAGGAGAGACAGCAGTTTAAGAGTTTGGTAAGTCTGCAGTAGAAGATGTTGGGGCACTGTTTCATTATTTTGTAAGAGACTTCGTCTTCTCCTGGGGACGAAGATGACCTGCATTTTCTGATTATACCCATGACCTCTTCTACGCTTATTGGTTCGGTTAATTCATGGTCGTCCCCGTCTTCATGCCTTTGGTCGAAGTTCGGTTCATTGAAGATTGAGTTGTTATCTTGGACAAATTTATTTACTCGTACCTTAAAATCGTTGTCATATATATATATCTGTTCCCTTCTTGTGGACGATGTGCCTTCTTTAGAAGTTCGGCAAAAGCACTGGCCTTTGCCTTGTCGTCTATGGCCATAGATCCGTCGCTAGTCTTTAGCGCATTATTATTGGCAATTTTTCTCTTTTGGCCAGTAAGAGTTTTAAATGTATCCCAGAACCTCTTAGGTTCTCTCAGCCCATTTAGGTTTTCGGTTGCTTTTTCCCATCTCACGCGATTGGTCTGCACCCTTTGAAGTAATATTCTTATTTAATTTGGCAATGTTTATGCTGTTATTCGGTCGAAATCCAGGATTTCACGTCACTTGTATAAATACTCTACTCTCGGCTGGGCATGAACTGGACTTCAGCAGGCTTCTGGAATTAATTATCTCATTCTATTATTTGAATTTGTGCTGATATATTTTTTATCTTATCTGTCTCTTTTTCATATTTGATTGACACTCTGTGTTGTTTTTGAGATTATCGGAGCAATAACATCTCCCTTAATGATGAATGAGGTATGGTGTAAAACAATTTCATGTTTCAACATTTAACAACCCAGTCGCTGTTACTTTACGAATCCTTTTTTTTCAATAAAAGTGTGAACCACATTGTCTGCTTTGTTTTTATTTTGATTAAAGAACACCTATATTAGTTGGTAGCTGTGGCCGAACATTCAATCTGCAATGCTTTCACATCTACCAACATGCCAGCTTTTAAATGTATTAAGTGTAAGAAGACAGTCAGGAAGAATCAGCATGCCATTGAATGCAATGAGTGCCGGGAATGGACTCACCGTGTTTGTGATACAGGTAAGCCACATTTTTTACTGTTGCTTCCTTCTCTGCCTCTGTTCATTTACATGGCGATGAAATTTGGTCCCAGTGTTAATTCCGTGACGGGCCCCTTTCAATGTGTCTTGATATCGATGCAGATGCCAAAGACACGAGCGTTGACGGGTGGGAAAGGGGTCCCGCCACCAGAAAATTTCGAACTCTCTTTTTAGATGGATACTTAGGGCTGATTTGGGGATTATATTATGACCCCAGATGAGCCTGAAGGTGGGAATGGGGAAATCTCACTCAATCAAGAGGCAAGATACTTGAACCAGTCCCTAGGCTTGCCGAGGGTCTGGTTCAAATATCTTGCCCCTCGAGTGAGATTTCTCCATTCCCACCTTCAGACTCATCGATCATGACTTTTCTCCCCAAACACGAGGATTACCTCATTATACATAATTGGGGCTCACGTACTGACATACCCAATTTAGTATGTTCGTAGTTCTTTCGAAAAACGAACAATTTCATCGGAAAGAGCGTGCAAAAGTTAGGTATATACAAAAAACATGATTTGTAACACTGTCCGTTAAGGGGTTAGTGAATTTGCGCGTGTCAAAGTCTAATGTAAAGGGCATTGTGAAATTACTGATCGATCGATAAATTCGCGGAGTGATATTATTAAATCTGCAGAAAAACATGGGGTTGAAACAAATCATGATTAATATTTGAATAATAATTAAATATTGACATATATGGCAGTAAAAATAATTTTTGTAGCAGCATGTTTCAAACTTCCAAATCTCCAAGTTCATCAGTGAGTATCTGATAACGGGACAAACTGTTAAGATAAATGATGCAAGTCGCCGCGATTAATTAAGATGGTTTTATTTTTATTTTAGACTTGATATTAAAATTGTTTAACAAAAAAACATGCAAATGTCATAAACACAAGTGTATCTGAATAAAAGATGCTGATGCGCCAGTATTGACACCAAACAACTATACTCTATTATCATATTGTTTTTATTAGAATATCGTCCCAAGAAGTGTGCATATCTTGCAAGCAGACGTGTTGTTACTGTCGTCGTCTTATTCCGGGTTTTGTAGTCGTAAAAGCGGTACAATTCGCACCTCTATATTGGTGATTACAAAATGTGAAGTGGGATCTTACGTCCCGTTAAAACGGTAGTTATAAACACAAATGCAATTAGGACGCCTTTATAACGGTACATTTGTTTCTGTGGGAACCTTCTTAAAGCCTGAAATGTAACGATGTAGCGATAGCCAGGGCCAGCCCGTGTTTGTAAATCAGGGATGCCAAATGTGCCGCTCTGGGGTAGTGGAGGGTTCATGGCCACTAGACCAATTCCCTCTAGACCAACTGTTAAGTTATGTATTAGAATAGATAAAAGGGGATTATCGAGTTTTACTTTTACAAAGGACATAATAATATAATAATAACACTTCGGGCGGCCGCTGATTTGTCGCGGTTCTCGTATGAGAAGGCCTTGGTTACCCATGTTCTACCAACTGCCTCCCTATTCCCGCGCTTCTTATCTCCTCCCAACACTCGGAGACGAACTGCTTGATGACATCCCTTGCCTCATTCTTCCCAATCTCTTCGATTAGTATATTAACCCTCTCCTTTGAGTCGCCCCCAACTTCACAGGCTGGCATCATCGGATAAATGTGAAGGCTGGACAACAACAAAAACCACTGTATGTTTTGATTCCACTATTGCACAAAGAAGCCAAACTGATACCATTACAGATAAAGCTTGTCAGTGATGGGAAGTTGAAGAGGGCACAGAGAAAACACGTGAGGGAGATTCAGGGAAGACTGGACATTTTATGGAATGACTTTGAACAGGACATTTTTAACTCTGAGCGCCTTTTGAAAGAATGCAGCAAATTGAATGGACCAAGGCTGTAGAATAAAAATTATGTGTTGGTAATTGGTATACGGCAGTGTCACATGGGTCGATTTAATTTTTATGTGTACCCATACTATGAAACTTGAAAAATATTGCTTGGATTGTCAAGTTACTTTATAATTGTGTTCAGGTTACTGATGTGCTGAGCTGTATAGTTTTTCGTGTTAATCTGATAATTTGATCCGGAGATATTAACCCCTTATCCTTCAAATTGAAAATTCCTCCAATCTCTTTGGCATGAGATAACTCAAAAAATATCAATCCGATTGTCATGTTACTTTATATATTTATTCAGGTTACTGATGTGCTGTGCTGTATAGTTTTTTATGTAAATCTGATAATTTGACCCGGAGATATTAACCCTTTATCCATCAAATTACACACTCCCCCAATCCATTTCTATATTTACCCATACCTTGTAGGGATGTATTGTATATCAATAAACCGATACATAGAGATTAATACAATGTACAAAATATGTATCTGAGTCGAGTTCCGGGTTCTAAGGACATATCACGATGAATCGAACAGAGTCGTGATCTACCCTTAAAACCCGGAGCAAGACTCGGCTACATATTTTGTACGTCCACAAAATGGTAATAATCATTTTATCTTACAATATACTGGGGATAATCATAAGTCAAGAATGTAGACGAATATATAACGAACTACTTATTCGTACGGATGAACAAAAAAGACAAAAAAGGAACTCTCGCGAAGGGAACGTGTTTGTATCCGACCCCCTGACACAAACATCTGTAGAAGGGGGACGGATACACGACGGATAAACACACTCTAAAATCGGTTGGGTTAAAAATCAACCCAAATCAACTGGGTTGAGTGAATATGAACCCAAATTGGGTTCATATTCACTCAACCCAGTCGATTTGGGTTGATTTTTAACCCAACCTATTTAGAGTGCACAGTTGGTGAGTTAATCCACACAAAATACATAAGATAAAAACCTGCGCACGCATTCGAATGATTTGATTGTTGTATGCATGTCATTTTTATGATGGTATCCTGCTTGTCATTCCTGGTAAATAATTTACCATGAATGACAAACATGATGGAATCATAAAAATGACATCACGAGTGATAATCTTGCCAACCATTACGCTCTTTGATACGGGAAATTGGGGTACGTTTCCCAACTTGAATCGCATTCATCTCCGAAGTCATGTTGAGTGTTTTTGTATTACACTATATCGTTATGTTTTATTTTGTCGTTTTGTTTGGTGATGGAAAGCTCATTGGTGTGTAATAAAATCTGTTGATATTCAGAGTCGTTTTTCTTTCAATAAGCCCCGACCCACCATATACTCTCACCTCTTGCACATAATATATAGATTCGACACATACATCCCCACTCCTCCCCCAATACAAAATGGCCTGAATACTGTATTTTAATTTTTTGCTTTGTCCGTCCTGTCAAAGGACGTACCAGACCAAAAGATAAACAAATATGGGCTATCAGGACATGTTTGCACTAGCCCCCCCCCCCCCCCCAACCCCCCCCCCCTCCACCCCCACCAGTATCGTGAATGGGTCTCTGCGCTTGACCAACAGTTATAGTGTTGGACTGCAAGTGATAACCTTACTAAATCAACTGGGCACAAAAGCCGCCAGAAGTAACTGATTTCATGTTTTTCGGGAGGGGGGGGACCCCTTCCGCATCATCGATCATGGCTCGCGTCAGATGCCTTTGTATCCCGACACTTTTGAAAGGGGGCCCTTAATAGAATTAACCTTGGATGCGAATTTCCCTTTCCCCGGCTATGGTATTAAGTGTTTTCTATTCACAAGGCACTCGCGAAGTTAGGGGAGGCACGCATAAACAGCGTTCTGACACAAGTGAGGTTATTTATAATTAATGTTTTGTAACACAATAAATGTGTTTTAAAATAACCTCACAAGCTATTTCAATGGTCCCAGTCACGAAACAACGAAGGGGACGTTTTGACCAACTCTTGGGGACGTTTTGACCAACTCTTGGGGACGTTTTGACCAACTCTTGGGGACGTTTTGACCAAATATTGGGGACGTTTTGACCAACTTTTTGGGGACGTTTTGACCAACCTGTTAGGGGACGTTTTGGTTTGGGGACGTTTTGACTAGGATTCCGTTAGACAGTATTATCCGATGACGGGCAACTTCCCAATAACGGGACGACCCAAGACAGGACAAAACTGCAGCCATGCGAGGGCAAGACAATAACAAATACTGCCCTTTAAGGTCCTTTGAACAGCTTAGCCAACTTTTTAACTTGCAGGCGTTACGCAGTCTACTCCGATGACGGGCACGATCCCAACAATGGGACAACCTAAGACAGGAGAAGGATTGCGGCCTCATTGGAGCCACATACTATGGCCTATAAATTATTTATTTTCAAACGACAGTAGAAATAAATAAATAAATAAATAAATAAATAAATAAATAAATAAATAAATAAATAAATAAATAAATAAATTAAAAACAATTTTAAACCAGCAGGTCCAAAGCCCTGGTAAATGGTGATGGGAATTGTTTGGGTTTTTTTCAACTTAGGGCAATGTCAAGCCGAGAGGACATGATTTACCGAGAGGTCAATCGCGGTACTCAATAAATAACACCAAGCTGTGATTATCGCGACAAATTGCATCATTAATGACCAAATCCCCGAAATAAATGCATAAAATATACCGTTTGCATTTAATTTATAGTGAAAATAATTTATAAAAAGCTTTTTCCCGTACCTCTCGGTACTTCTTGTCAAACCGAGAAAACACGATTTACCGAGAGGTCATTCGCGATACTCAATAAATAACACCAAGCTGTGATTATCGTGACAAATTGCATCATTAATGACCATATCCCCCGAAATAAATGCATAAAATGCATTAAATATACCGTTTGCATTTAATTTATTGTGAAAATAATTTTCAAGAAGCTTTTTCTGCGTACCTCTCGGTGCCTGCTGTCAAACCGAGAAAACACGATTTACCGAGAGGTCAAACGCGCTACTCAATAAATAACTCCAAACTATGATTATCGCGAAAAATTGCATCATTAATGGCCACATTTCCAGAAATAAATGCATAAAATGCATGAAATATATCTTTTGCATTCAATTTATTGTGAAAATAATTTTCAAGAAGCTTTTTTTGCGTACCTCTCGGTGCCTGTTGTAAAACTGAGAAAACACGATTTACCGAGAGGTCAACCGCGCTACTCAATAAATAACTCCAAACTATGATTATCGCCACAAATTGCATCATTAATGGCCACATTTCCAGAAATAAATGCATAAAATGCATTAAATATATCGTTTGCATTCAATTTATTGTGAAAATAATTTCTAAAAAGCTTTTTTTCCGTACCTCTCGGTACCTACCGGTACCTCTCGGTAAATCGTGGCGGCCCTTTTTAGTGATAGCCCAATAACTTCGCAATTCAGTGGACGTATATATTAATTGGGTGTTAATTGTGTTTAATTGGGTGTTAATTATGTTTAATTTGGTGTTAATTGTGTGTAATTGAGTCTGATTGGGTGAATCACACTTGAACACTGAACACGTTTTATTATTATACAATGATGGGGTGTCCCAGTTATGGTTTCTCTAATAAATATTATTTGGTACTTAAAAATCGTTTGTAACGTGTCCCTGTTGTCCAGCCGAATCGTCCTAATGCCGAATGTCGTTTTTATTTGTCTGTGTGCAAACCATCCTCATTTTATCCCAACCAAGAATGTCACAATAAGATGAATGAGAATTATGTTTTAATCCAACTTGCAGGGCAATTCAATCAAGTTTTTATACACTTAACTTTTACAGCACCTCCATTGTCATCGGATTAACGCGTGAGCCAATTAATTAACGATCCGGCCGGGGTACACTTTTTAGTGCGTTTCAGAGGAGAAAACTTCGATAAAACTCACAAGAGTAAAATAATTCTAAATATTTCCCCGTAAACCTGTGAAGTACCCCTAAAGGATGCTACATATCAAAAAAGATCAAATTATACCCACGAACAAGAAAGAAATGCAACTTTATATTTCCCAGGCACACTTTTTCCCGAGCCGGGGCACATATTTTAGTGTGTCCCTAAGAATCTGGCACATGTCGGCGTTGTTGATAAATCGAACGTACCCACTTGTGTGGCAGTGGAAAAAGTTTCTTGAATTAAAATGGCAAATAGAAATAACCAGAAAGATGACTCTGATGGCAACCCTGCCATTGACATGGGTGATATTGGTTCTAACAAGCAGAATGAATCGGAAAGACGGAAAATTCGTGCTGGTTACCATCAGCTAATGGGAGAGTTGCAAAGTAGGTTTTCCGGATTTAGGCAATAATAACACTAAGTCTAAGGTGTTGGGACGTTTCGGCCCTGGACGTTTCGGCCTCCTATATTGGTAAAGGTGTAGAATAGGGGACTTTTCGTTTTTTAAAAAAAAATAACGCTTTTTTCGCTATTTTTTCTCTGTTTTCTTAAAGTAAACTATATTTTGAACAAAATGACACAAAATCACATACTTTTATCGTTTTTTAAAGAAATATTAACGATTTTATTGTGACAGCGCCGTCGAACTCACTGCAGTCGCTCCGTTCCATTATCGCTATCATATGGGAAGAGTTTAGTAATTGAAATGTCGGCTGACAAACCCTGTCCCCTCACCAAACTGACCCTAGATCAAATTTTAGGGTCAGTCTAGTAAGGGCCAGGGTTAGCTTACCGATTAGCTCACCCTGGTCCTAACTGAACTGACCTTAAATCGAGGAACACACACACAAGCGAAGCGCACCTGCTAAAATGCACACAAGCGAAGTGCACCTGCTATCATATAGAATGATTTCTCCCCTGTGACGTCACTCGTAACAACGAATGAAAACAACAGATGCTGCGAAATTTTCAGCGGTTGAAACAAATGGCAACTGAGAAACTTGCAATTCAACAGGATTTAAAATCTATTCTCTGACATGTTAAAACATGATAGAGGTACCTAATTTTGTGTGATTTTGTTCAAAATATAGTTTACTTTAAGAAAACAGAGAAAAAATAGCGAGAAAATCGTTATTTTAAACAAAAAACGAAAAGTCCCCTATTCTACACCTTTACCCCTATATTAACAGTTGATAGCGAAGGGGATTATCTCATCCGCCAATATAGATAATAGAGGATATTAAGAGGTATTAATCGATAAGTATTTTTGAATTTAAGGGCCTATATAAGTAATAAAATTTTGTTTATTTTGAAAATTCTCACCTCTGATATTCCTTCAATTCAAATTAAATATGGGAGTGATTATTACCACATACGTATGTGGTAATAAGCAGTCCCCCAGGGAAAGCATTAGTACCACATACGTATGTGGAAATAAGCAATCCCCCAGGGAAAGCATTAGTACTACATACCTTTTATATCAAGGTGTGAATGTTCTAATTGGTATTCATCTGTATAAATTGTGTAGTTCAGCGATCCGAACGTAGTGGCTACCCCTCTACGTTCAAATTCTTCCCATTCAATCCTATAGAAAAAGTTCCCATCAAGTTTTTATGGTAACTCAAAACTCGAAATTAGGAATATATATCAAGCTTTCGCCCATATTACCGGCTGCAATGGATAGTACACGTATTTCCTTACATTTGGGCAGAGTTTATTGATCCAAACTATGTTTTATTCTTTAATTGTCGTCATTTGAGTACTCGTGAGGCGTCAACGGAGGTTTCGAAATCAGCCATGTTTTTGTATAAATGTAAAACAGTAAAAACTATAACCCGGTAATGGCGCCGAAACGAATAGACCTTTTTAGCGATGCGAAATCGGAATCTCGATCTCATTCGCGCAGAGAAGGTCATCACACTCGGTCGCATTTGCACAGAGCAGATTATCAACCCCCTTCTGCGCAATTGCGATCGAATTTCCGATTCTGCATCAATAAAAAGGTCTATTCGTTTCGGCGCCATTACCGGGTTATTGTTTTTACTGTTTTACATTTATATGAAAATACCAGCCAAGTTAGCCAAGTTAAATTACCCAATTAAGACGACAACAAATCTATTTATTTGAACGACGAAAACAAAACTCATAAGATCTTCGGTAAATTACTACCGGGGTATACTTTACTTACACCTACACTGTCAATTGAACAGCATAAAATTAATCATGGATAATTCCCAGTTTTCTCTGAACGATACAGTGGCAGCTGAAAATGAAAAGTCTGAAAAAAGACCTTGGAACACAATTGACCACACTCCATCCCCAGATGACAACAAGAAAGCTAGCCTAGGGGTGACCTAAGTTCGGAATCCGATTTTGACTTGTCAGACATTCTGACATCAGGTGCTGACCTGGTACCAGAGCCCTGACGATTGTATGTGTGCGGCATTTATTAAGGTGTTAAGAAACCTGACGGTGCGTGATAGTTTGAAATGTGTATTTCTCGAGGCAGCCAATGAACGTATTGATGTGCTGGAGGGTACCATCAAAAAATTACAAAATGAATTAAAGGATCGGGATGGAAAAATAGAAAGACTAAGTGATCAAATTGATGATTTGGAACAGTACGGTCGGAGGACAAGCCTGAGGCTATCGGGTATTCCTGAGAAATCGGGGGAAAATACCAACGACATCGTTTTGGATATCGCTAATAAAATAGGGGTCAATCTTTCTATCCAGAACATTTCACAAAGCCATCGTGTCGGTGCCAGAATTGTGAACGGTAACCAAGTGAATACAAGACCAATTATTTTCAGACTGAATGATTATCGCACAAGAGATAAAGTGTATCGTGCTAGGACTAAATTGAAAACAGTCAAGATTGGTTCTCAGACTGCTCATCAAGCAACAGGATGAAATGGTGTGTTCATTAATGAAGACTTAACTAGAACCAGAGCTTCATTAGCTCGTAGGGCCCGAGTCTTAGCTCGCGATAGGAAAATCCAGGACTCCTGGACCTTTGATGGTGTCATCTTTGTGAAGCTCAGAGATGGCTCTGTTCAAAGAGTCACTACCCAGTGGCAGATGACTGAATTGGAATTGGAAGCACAATTCAGGATCGTGCAACGAATTGATCTCAATAGGTCTCAGTCTGCAATTATGTAATGCCCTCAACCAAAAAAGAATCGCAACTTCGAGTAATTCTAATTGCGTACAGGTGATTTCGGCCGGGTGGTGATTGTGTCGTGTCCTGGTCGAAGTTATCTCCATTAGCTTACACTAGTTGCAGACGATAACTCATATTTTTTATTGTTTTCTTCCAAGCCATGGCTTATTGCCTCTCGCTGGAAGGAGCTCAGTGAGCTCGTTCCGGTGAGGGATCGTGGGCTGTGGTCTTGGGGTGAAAAATGATTACGAAATAATATAGAATGGCGTTTTTTGTTTATTGTTGAGGCGGTTTGTGCTGATCTGTGTGCAGGTGTATAATTCGAGCCCTGATTGTGCTGTTGTGTGGATATAATGTCAAGCGTGAGCAGGTAAATTCGACCGATTGACGACTGCGCCATGATCTTTTTAAAATTATCTGCATGCTTCTTCGTTGTACAACAGTATGCTATTTATCGTATTTCTTCTGATGTGTTGCTTAACTTATCTGCCAATGATCTTCAATCGTAGCAACTAAGAGTAATTTGATATGCAATGGAGGGAGCGCCTCGGTCTCTGTGCGTCGGCATGTGAGCTCTTCATCTGATTCGTACCACCTACAGGAGTAAGCTCATAAGTTATCAGGGAGACGACTTACATAAGCTTTAAGCTTTCTGTTGAATCCCTCCTTTACACAGTAATCTACTTTCATTGTTTTGTGTATACTATTGTATTTAGTGTTGTTGTGGTGATTCGCCGGAAACGGTCTAAGTGGCAATGGTGGCGCAGCCACGTGGCAGCTGAAAAATCCGAAGCCTTCGTGCGCATCTACAGACCCCACTGCAACATTTGAGCATGGTTTTAGCGTTTCGAATTACATACCCTAGGAGCCTTTCGCCGGAAACGGTCTAAGAAAACACGAAAGTGGCAATGGTGGCACAGCCACGTTGCACCCGAAAAATCGGAAACCTTCGAGCGCATCTACAGACCCCACTGCAACATTTGAGCATGGTTTTAGTGTTTCGAATTACATACCCCAGGAGCCTTTCGACGGAAACGGTCTAAAAAAACACGAAAGTGGCAATGGTGGCGCAGCCACATGGCAGCTGAAAAATCCGAAACCTTCGTGCGCATCTACAGACCCCACTGCAACATTTGAGCATGGTTTTAGCATTTCGAATTACATACCCTAGGAGCCTTTCGTCGGAAACGGTCTAAGAAAACACAAAAGTGGCAACGGTGGCACAGCCACATGGCACCTGAAAAATCTGAAACCTTTGTGCGCATCTACAGACCCCACTGCAACATTTGAGCATGGTTTTAGCGTTTCGAATTACATACCCTAGGAGCCTTTCGCCGGAAACGGTCTAAGAAAACACAAAAGTGGCAACGGTGGCACAGCCACGTGGCACCTGAAAAATCCGAAACCTTCGTGCGCATCTACAGACCCTACTGCAACATTTGAGCATGGTTTTAGCGTTTCGAATTACATACCCTAGGAGCTTTTGCCGGAAATGGTCTAAGAAAACACGAAAGTGGCAATGGTGGCGCAGCCACGTGGCAGCTGAAAAATCCAAAACCTTCGTGCACATCTACAGACCCCACTGCAACATTTGAGCATGGTTTTAGCGTTTCGAATTACATTTCCTACGAGCCTTTTGCCGGAAACGGTCTAAGAAAACACAAAAGTGGCTACGGTGGCACAGCCACATGGCACCCGAAAAATCCGAAACCTTTGTGCGCATCTATAGTCCCTACTGCAAGATATGAGCATGGTTTTAGCATTTCGAATTACATTCCCTACCAGCCTTTCGCCGGAAACGATCTAAGAAAACACGAAAGTGGCTACGGTGGCACAGCCACGTGGCACCCGAAAAATCTGAAACCTTCGTGTGCATCTATAGACCCTACTGCAACATATGAGCACGGTTTTAGCATTTCGAATTACATACCCTATGAGCCTTTCGCCGGAAACGGTTCAAGAAAACACAAAAGTGGCTACAGTGGCACAGCCACGTGGCACCCGAAAAATCCGAAACCTTCCTGCGCATCTATAGCCCCTACTGCAACTTCTGAGCATGGATTTAGCGTTTCGAATTACATATCCTACGAGCCTTTTGCCGGAAACGGTCTAAGAAAACACAAAAGTGGCTACGGTGGCACAGCCACGTGGCACCCAAAAAATCCGAAACCTTTGTGCGCATCTATAGACCCTACTGCAACATCTGAGCATGGATTTAGCATTTCGAATTACATATCCTACGAGCCTTTTGCCAGAAACGGTCTAAGAAAACAAAAGTGGCTACGGTGGCACAGCCACGTGGCGCCCGAAAAATCCGAAACCTTCCTACATATCTACAGATCATTTAGCAACACCCTAGTGTAATTTTAGAACTCCGAACTCTATTCAGCAAAAAAGTGAAAAAATAACGCATTTTTTAAGTGGCTCCACAGAAGCCACCTGGTGGCACAAAAATTTAAAAGTTGTATTTTTGGGTTGCACAGACCCTATCGAACAACTGTAGAAAGTTACAGCGTTTCGAATTACAAAACCGGACGTACGGAAGTACGGACGTACGGACAGAGATCATGACAATATCCCCGCATTTTTTAAAATGCGGGGATAATAATATTTCACGAGAACAACTTGTGGCCAAATGTGCTTTACATATCCAAGAACAAAGCTAGGGTATCAAAATTCTTCAAAACACAGCGACAGAGCTGCATTAGGGTAAATTCCAAAACCTTTGCTTTTGTTTACATGTGAATTTACTTTCGATTTCTGGTTGACCCCATCGGACGGAAAAAGCATTTATATACAACGCCGTCTAAAATCAAATAATGAGAAAGATCGCCTTAATACAGTATACTGTTATTAGCTAGAGACTGCACAGTTGCCATATTCAATGCAAGGTATCATGACACCTGTTGAAATTTCTTAGAATTACGATTTTGTTTTTCGATGGAAATTTGTGGTATCGAGTGATTTGCGCATGTCTGTCGAGCATGGAAACCATCTTCAATAAAAAATGCAGACAGTGTTGTCCTTTTCCAAAATGCAGTCCTATCGCTGCACTCGAACGTGTTTTGAATGCCTAGCTTTGTTATTGAATATCTGGAGCACCTTCGGCCATGAGTTGTTCTTGTGAAATATTATCAGTTCTGGTACGAATACTAGAGCTGGTCGGTTTTGAAATTTTCCCTGGGTTCGGTTTCGGTTAGGTTTTGGATGAAAAAACTCGGGTTTTCGGTTTCGGTTTTTGGAACACAATACACATTTTCCATATCTTATGTATTAAACTGGGACAGGATAGTACTAAAACATAACATAATAACAAACAAGTGAACTTGAAATGAAGTAAAACTATATTGCGATTGCTTCCTGTAAATTTAATGAACACAAAATTATATCTGCAATCTGCATATGCCTTCATAAAAAGTTATTCAAGCCCAATGGCGTAGATGCGGGAGTTGGGAGTGTGTCGAGGGGGAGGGGAGTGGGCTCAAACATTTAGTCACAAAGATGCCGTTTGAGACGGAAACTTTATGATACCACCATCCTGTCAGTTTCATTTTTCATTTCTATTCACAGCATTGACGTGTTGCCTGACATGAAAATAAGTGAAACTGGTCACAGTTTGAGAAAGCAACTGCCCAATTTCAAGGAGAAGTTGCGAACTTTAGAATATGCTATTTACTTTCAGTAAAACAGATACCCATAAAACAGATACCCATTTGAAGCCATTTCACAATCCAACTAACCTGACAAGTTGACATTTGCACCCGAAAGGAGCAAACTCTAAATCCAAGAATCATTCATTTACAAAGGACTGAAAAGGTTATGCAAATTACCGACAAGATCGTCACCTGACCTGATTTCCATGTCCATTCTTCCTTTTAGTTTGCATTGAATTATCATTGTCAGAGAGTCATTGAATTCTGAGAATTCCCATTACTTCGAAAAACAACCCAGCCACGTGCATTTTGCACGTATAAGTGTATTTTGGATTTTTACTTTCAAGCTATTCAAATTTCCGATTGACACTTTGTATGACAGGTATGTGCAGCTAATGTTTTTACTAATATTAATTTAACCCATTTCCTGCAAAAAGGGGTTCCCCAACATGAACTGAGCTTTGATCAAATTAATACTTTGCAGGTGTCACAGTCCATTCTTTTTCAATAACAGTGTTGCACTCTTCGGCGTGATGATTCTGTATGTGGCGACATAGGTTGGCTGTATTTATGCACTGGGTGAGGACTGACTTATTGCATAATTGGCATTTGGCATTTCTATCGCCATTTCTTATCGATATGCTACCATGCGTTTCAGCCAACATGTTGTTGATTATACAAAATCTATGGCGTGCCAAAGTTAAGCAAAACCGAAAATATACGGTTTTTAATCTCTTTTTCGGTTTTGGTTTCCACTAAAACACCGAGTTTCGGTTCGGTTAAACTGACCAGCTCTAACGAATACGATAGCAGACTTCCAGGAACCAGTGGTGCCTGCTGCCAACTCTATGAGTTGATTACATATGTGTTTCGTGTTCTATACATCCCAACCTTCATTTTGATGTATAATTTGTGTATATTTAATCTGAATTTAAGGAATATCAGAGGTGAGAATTTCAAAATAAACAAAATTCCATTACTTATATAGCCCCTCAAATGCAAATTAAATATACACACATTATACATCAAAATGAAGGTTGGGAGGTATAGAACACGAAAAAAATATGACATCAACTCATACAGTTGACAGTCGGCACCACTGGATCCTGGAAGTCTGCTATAGTTAGTGTGCCTTTCTGCGGTTCTGTGCCTATAACGAGTCAAACCATGTTTCCGTTGTGATATGTTGGTAAATAACAGATGTATCTCAGAACTATAAGGCAGGAAATTTGTTGCAATATATCACGAAATATATCTCGCAGTTTGTTTTTAATTAGGTGTTGCGAATTTAATTTTATTAATTTACCTGTTTACAAAGTCGTTCCGAAACGAAATTAGGCGAATCAATGCGGGACATTTTTTATGCAAAGTTTAAAGAAGGTTATGGATCATTTCTACAGAAGGAAAGTACTTTATTTTATCAACCTGTCATTATACTTTTTGTGACCAAAATAGAATTTTGATTGTCATTCCCTGTCCATTAGAAACATTGCAATCTTTGGACCAACTTAAGTGGCCAATAACAGGTTGGCAGGGCTTAAGTCATGCGTACTGGAATCAAATACAAAAAAAGAAAATTTGTTCCACATCTTGTGTGACATATTTCAAAATGTTAAGAATTTTTTATCTTCTGTGCATTTTTAACCCGACTGTTTACAGTGAGGGCTATAGTCATAACTTTTGTCCGTCTGTCTGTCTGTCTGTTAACATTTAGAGTTTTGGTTAAAGTTTGTGGTTAAAGTTTTTACTGAAGGTTCAAGTGTTTTTTTTTTTTTTTTTACCTGTTTAGTTAACACTTGGAGTTTTGGATAAAATTTGTGGTTAAAGTTTTTTATTCAACCTTCAAGTACAGGCTACACCCCGTAGTTCTTGTCTGATCGTCACAAAATTTCATATGCAGGTTTTGGGTCATGTCGTGATGAGAACGTTCCCTTTGGTCATGATTGGTCAACCGGTATGGCTGCCCGAGCTCAAAACCCGAAAACCATTTGCACAGTCTACAGGTTGTATTTATGAAGGGATTTCATTAAAACTTGGTAGGATGCCTCTGTATAATGCCTAGATGGGAACGTTCCCATTTGGGCATGATCTGTCAACCGTGATGGCTGCCCAAGCCCGAAACTCAAAAAACTTTTAGCACAGTCTGCAGGTCATGTTTAATATGGAGGGATTTCATTGTAACTTGCTACGATAACTCCGTATGATGTCTAGATGAGAATTTCCCCATTTGGGCGTGATCAACCGTCATGACTCCCCCAAAACCCGAAGACCTTTAGCACAGTCTACAGGTCATATTTATGAAGGGATTTCATTGTAACTTGGTAGGATGACTCCAAATAATGTCTAGATGAGAACGTCCCATTTTGATCTTGATCATTCAGCCTTGATGGCTACCCGAGCCCATAAACCTTTAGCATAGTCAAAAGGTCATATTTATGAAGGGATTTCATTGTAACTTGTTAGGTTGACTCCATATAATGCCTAGATGATGACATCCCCTTTTGGTCGTGATTGGTCAACTGTGATGGCTACAGGTGCCCGAAGCCCGAAAATCTTAAGCACAGTCTACAGGTCATATTTATGAAGGGATTTCATTGTAACTTTGTAGGATCACTCCAGATGATGCCCAGATGAGAATGTCCCCTTTTGGTTGCGATCATTCAACCATTATGGCTGCTTGAGCCTGAAGCCCGAATACCTTTAGCACAGTCTACAGGTCATATTTATGAAGGGATTTCATTGTAACCTGGTAGGTTTGACTTCATATAATGTCTAGATAAGAACGTCCCCTTTTGAACACGATTGGGCAACTGTGACAAAATCTTGAGCACAGTCTACAGGTCATATTTATGAAGGGATTTCATTGTAACTTCGTAGGATCACTCCAGATGATGCCCAGATGAGAATGTCCCCTTTTGGTTGCGATCATTCAACCATTATGGCTGCCCGACCCCGAAGCCCGAATAACTTTAGCACAGCTACAGATCATATTTATGAAGGGATTTCATTGTAACTTGTTAGGTTGCCTCCATATAATGCCTAGATGATGACATCCTCTTTTTGTCGTGCTTGGTCAACTGTGACGGCTACAGGTGCCTGAAGCCCAAAAACTTTGAGCACAGTCTACAGGTCATATTTATGAAGGGATTTCATTGTAACTTCGTAGGATCACTCCAGATGATGCCCAGATGTGAATGTGCCCTTTTGTTTGCGATCATTCAGCTATGATGGCTGCCCGAGCCCGAAGGCCAAAAACCTTTAGCACAGTCTACAGGTCATATTTATGAAGGTATTTCATTGTATCTTGGTAGGTTGACTTCATATAATGTCTAGATGAGAAAGTCCCCTTTAGGACACGATTGAGCAACTGTGACGGCAACAGGGGCCTGGAGCCCGAAAACCTTTAGAACAGTTTACAGGTCATAATTATGAAGGGATTTCATTGTAGCTTGGTAAGATGACTCCAAATAATGTCTAGATGAGAACGTCTCCTCTTGGTCACGATCATTCAGCCTTGATGGCTGCCTGAGCCCAGAAACCTTTAGCATAGTCTATAGGTCGTATTTTAATTTATGGAAGGATTTCATTGTAACTTGTTAGGTTGACTAACTTGACTCCATATAATGCCCTGATGGTGACATCACCTTTTGGTCGTGATTGGTCAACTGTGATGGCTACAAGCGCCTGAAGCCTGAAAATCTTGAGC
Source organism: Pictodentalium vernedei (assembly GCA_031216915.1). Taxonomy (NCBI): domain Eukaryota; kingdom Metazoa; phylum Mollusca; class Scaphopoda; order Dentaliida; family Dentaliidae; genus Pictodentalium; species Pictodentalium vernedei. Next base: position 109,568,325 of record CM062295.1, on the reverse strand, counting down.
ACAGTCTACAGGTCATATTTATGAAGGGATTTCATTGTAACTTCATAGGATCACTCCAGAAGATGCCCAGATGAGAATGTCCCCTTTTGGTTGCAATCATTCAACCATGATGGCTGCCTGAGCCCGAAAACCTTTAGCACAGTCTACAGGTCATATTTATGAAGGGATTTCATTGTAACTTGGTAGGTTGACTTCATATAATGTCTAGATGAAAACATCTCCTTTTGGATGCAAATGGGTAACTGTGATGGCTACAGGGGCCCGAAGCCCGAAAACCTTAAGCACAGTCTAGAGGTCATATTTATGAAGGGATTTCAATGTAACTTGGTAGGATGACTCCAAATAATGTCTAGATGAGAACATCCTGTTTTGGTCGCGATCATTTAGCCTTGATGGCTGCCTGAGCCCAAAACCCAAAAACCTTTAGCATAGTCTATAGGTCATATTTATGGAAGGATTTCATTGTAACTTGTTAGGTTGATTTCATATAATGCCTAGATGATGACGTCCCCTTTTGGTTGTGTTTGGTCATCTGTGATTGTTCAGGGCCCCGAAGCCCGAAAACCTTGAGCACAGTCGACAGGTCATATATATGATGACATATATATATTAGATGACAACGCCCACTTTTGGTCGCGATCATTCAACCATGTTGGCTTGCCGAGCCAAAAACTTTAGTGCAGACTACAGGTCATATTTGTGAAGGGATTTCATTGTAACTTAGTAGAATGATTCAGGATAATGTTGAGATGAGGATGTTCCCTTTTAGTTGCAATCGGTCTACCGTCTTGGCTACACAGGCCTGAAGCCTGAAAACTTTCAGCACAGTCTACAGGCCATATTTATGAAGGGATTTCAATGTAACTTGATAGGATGACTCATTTTGAAATAATTTCTCTGTAACTTGGTAACTTTCGTTGATATACGTTAACTGTGAGGGCCACATACATTAACTGTGAGGTCATATTAACCCACCCCTCAGCTCTTAAGTACAGTGTACACCTCATATTATTTTTATCAAAAACATAGCATGCAGGGAACAGAAATGAACATATTCTCAATTATCACAATTCTTGTCTTATTTCATAATCCTTTCATAAACATTGAACATTATCCTTTTCATCAAACACAACACACAAGTTAAGCTACAGTGTCATTGACACTTTCATTGGAAACAGAGAGTTGCTCAACACAAATAAATCCAGCTAGATAATGATAAGTATATAACTGTCTCCACATACATGGAAAAACTTTCAGTGAAAGTTTATTGTTTACACTGAAATACAAGAAAATACAAAAAGTTACCCGTTATTGGCACACAATTGACACTAACTGTACCGTATTCGTACCAGTACTGATAATACAATAATATTTCCGGCGAACAACTTGTGGCTAAATGTGCTTCACATATCCAAGAACAAAGCTAGGCATTCAAAACTCTTTAGGATGCTGCGATAGAACTGCATTTGGGAAAACGACAACACTGTCTACATTTTTTATTAGCTCAACTTTGACGAAGTCAAATTTGAGCTATTGTCATGGCCCGTCGTCCGTCTGTCCGTCCGTCCGTCCGTCTGTCTGTCCGTACGTCAACAATTGGCTATGGCTATTGTCATGGCCCGTCGTCCGTCGTCCGCCCGTCCATCCGTCCGTCTGTCCGTACGTCAACAATTGGCTATGGCTCGGGCTAGAGGTCGTATTTATGAACCGATCTTTACGAAACTTCTTGTGTACCTTTGTTATGACCCTGGGACGGGAACAAGTGTTTTTAGGTGTGGTCCGAAATTCAAGATGGCTGCCAGCGGCCATTTTGTACTGATGATGCAAAAATCAGTTTATTGTACAGAACTTCTGTATGAAAGTTCTGATTTGAATAAAGTTTTGTATAAATGTTTAGTACCATGGGATACATCACATATAATACGGGGTTTTTTCTCGTGCGTAAATTATGCAAATTAGACTGACTTTGATTTATTTAGTGTTACTTTCAGAGCTGTAAGTGCCAAGCTGCTATGGCTCGGGCTAGAGGCCGTATTTATGAACCGATCTTTACGAAACTTCTTGGGTACCTTTGTTATGACAGTGGGACGAGAACGAGTGTTTTTGGGTGCGGTCCGAAATTCAAGATGGCTGCCAGCCGCCATTTTGTATTGATGATGCAGAAATCTGTTTTTTGTACAGAACTTCCATATGAAAGCTCTGATTTGAATAATTTTTTGTATGAATGTTTAGTACCATGGGATACATCACATATAATATGGTTTTTTTCTCGTGCGTAAATTGTGCAAATTAGAGTAATTTTGATGTTTTTTGGTGTTACTTTCAGCACTGTAAGTGCAAATGCCAATACGGCTCGGGCTAGAGGCCGTATTTATGAACCGATCTTTACGAAACTTCTTGGGTACCTTTGGTATCACCGTGGGACGAGAACGAGTGTTTTTGGGTCCGGTCCGAAATTCAAGATGGCTGATGGCAGCCATTTTGTACAAAATTAGGTGCAATCAGATTTTTTGCACAGAACTTCCATATGAAAGCGCTGATTTGAATAATTTTTTGTGTGAATGTTTAGTACCATGGGATACATCACATATAATACAGGTTTTTTTTCTCGAGCAGAAATTATGCAAATTAGATGAACTTTGATTTTTTCAGTGCGACTTACACACAGTAAGTACACATGTCAATACGGCTCAGACTAGAGTCTGTATTTATGAACTGATCTTCACAAAATGTCTTGGGTACCTTTGTTATCACCTTGGGATGAGAACGAGTGTTTCTGGGTGCGGTCTAAAATTCAAGATGGCTGCCAGTGGCCATTTTGTACCGAAATTAGGTGTAATCAGTTTTTGTACACAACTTCTATACATCTCAGACTAGAGGCCATATTTATGAACCAATCTTTACGAAACTTCTTGGGTACCTTTGTTATCACAGTGGGATGAGAGCGAGTGTTTTTGGGTGTGGTCCGAAATTCAAGATGGCCGCCAGCAGCCATTTTGTACCAAAATTAGTGCAATCAGTCTTTTGTACAGAACTTCTGTATGAAAGTTCTGATTTGAATAAATTTTTGTATGAATGTTTAGTAACATGGAATACATCACATATTGTAAGTGATTTTTTTTCGTGCAGAAATTATGCAAATTAGATGAACTTTGATTTATTCAGTGCTACTTACACAATGTAAGCACACATGTCAATACGGCTCAGGGTAGAGGCTGTATTTATGAACCGATCTTCACAAAACTTATTGGGTACCTTTGTTGTCACCTTGGGACAAGAATGAGTGTTTCTGGATACGGTCCAAAATTCAAGATGGCTGCCAGTGGCCATTTTGTACCGAAATTAGGTCCAATCAGTTTTTTGTCACAACTTCTATGCAGCTCGTATTTATGAACTGATCTTCACAAAACTTCTTGGGTACCTTAGTTTTCACCTTGGGACAGGAACGATTGTGTTTTGGGGTGCCTTTGTTATCACTGTGCTATGAGAACAAATATTTTGGGGTTCAGTCAGACCCACTCTGGGACTCAAAGATTTCTTTTCTAGTTTAGCATCTGACTGTCACCCACCTTTACAATACTTTACCTATACATTTGTTACAACGGTCAGTATTTAACTATTTATGTACAGACCGTTACAATACTTTATATGTACCTTTGTTATCAGGTCATTACCTAGATGTTTGTCATTGCTGTGACGCATACTATAAATGTACATGTCTTTGTCTTGACAAGTTGAGCTACAGTGTCATTGACACTTTCATTTAAGATGGATTCCATGTTCGACAGACATGCGCAAATCATTTGATACCACGAATTTCCATCAAAAAACAAAATCGTAATTCTAAGAAATTTCATCAGATGTCATGATATCTTGCATAGAATATGGCAACTGTGCGGCCTCTATACAATAATAGTATGCTGTATTGAGGCGATCATCCTCATTATTTGATTTTAGACGGCATTGTTTTTCTATGCTTTTTTCCGTCCGATGACATTGACCGGAAATCGAAAGTAAGAATTTATGTAAACAAAGCCTCAGTTTTGGAATTCCCCCCCATGCAGCTCAGTCGCTGTGTTTTGAAGGATTTTGATGCCCTAGCTTTGTTCTTGGATATGTGAAGCACATTTGGCCACAAGTTGTTCTCCGGAAATATTATTGTATTATCAGTTCTGGTACAAATACGGTAGAAGACTTCCAGGAACCAGTGGTGCCTGCTGTTAACTCTATGGGTGGATCTGATTCAAGTTTGTTCAAATCGGCCCCCCTGGATTCATATTTGGGCTCACTATAGAAGCCCGAATTCGAACTTAGTGCATTTCAGGCAAATTTCTTGAAAAATCTTCTTCTCCAGATTCAGCAGGCAGAATCTTTTGATATTTGGTATGCAACATTGTGGGGTGGATCTGATTCAAGTTTGTTCAAATCAGCTCCCTAGATTCATATTTGGGCTCTCTATAGAAGCTCGAATTCGAACTTAGTGCATTTCAGGCAAATTTCTTAAAAAATCTTCTCCAGATCCAGCAGGCAGAATATTTTGATATTTGGTATGCAACATTGTGGGGTGGATCTGATTCAAGTTTGTTCAAATCGGCTCCCTGGGTTTATATTTGGGCTCAGTATAGGAGCCCAAATTTGAACTTAGTGCATTTCAGGCAAATTTCTTTGAAAATCTTCTTCTCAAGATCCAGCAGGCAGAATCTTTTGATATTGGGTATGCACCATGCTTAGGGGGTGAGATTCAAGTTTGTTCAAGCCATGTCCCTAGGTCCATATTTGGACTCACTGTGGGAGCTTGAATTGTAACTTAGTTCAAAATGAGGAATTTTCTTTAAAAATCTTCTTCTTCAGATCCAGCAGTCGGAATGTTTTGATATTTGGTGTGCAGCATCCTTAGGGGGGTGAGATTTAAGTTTGTTGAAGCCAAGTCCCTGGGTTCATATATGGGCTCCCTGTGGGAGCCCGAATTATAACGTAGTTCAATATGAGGAATATTCTTTAAAAATCTTCTTTTTTTTTTTAGATCCACTGGTCAGAATCTTTGGATATTTGGTATAAGCTTTTCTTAGGAGGAGCAGATGCAACTTGTTGAAATCAATTCTCTGGGTTGATATTAAGGCTACCATGTCAGGTGAGCGCCCTCAGGCCCCTTGGGGCCTCTTGTTGTGAATTCATTATTATTTGCTTTGATAATATCTGTAAAAATTATTTGAGGTCATCCAAAAAAAAGAGTTTGTCTTGAAAACACTGTCATTTTTGGAAAATGGTAGCCTTCCAATACTGCTGGGTGTGTCTTACCCAGGTCTTCGATGCCATTGAACAGCTTGTAAATATTCAGAAGTTCAAAATGTCTGTGTTGATGGAAACATTGAACAACCTGGCTCTTGGTTTGAACTTTTATCTGTTTCTTAGATGGATAAAACGAACGGTCATTATAATGATTTTCTGAGTAATTTTTTTCAAGTTACCTCAACATGAAAATATAACCCACAAATGTGTCAAAGTTTTCATTCCCTGGATTTGACACACTCTAATTTCTTACTCCCAAATAGAGATGGGCAGTTAACTGAAAATTCGGTTCACTTTCGGTTTTGTTGTCATAACCAAAACCGGAACCGAAACAATTACAGAAAACCTGTTGTCACGGTTTTCAACTTCAGTCTTGAAAAAGTTAAAACTCTAATCAGGTCTTTACTTCTCAGAATAAAGAGAGAAACAACCTAAAGTTAACCTTGTTTTCATATACCGCATACCGCATTTTCAGAACAGCTGCACTAATTAGTATTGCATTCGAGCGTGGCGTTTACTGTGAAAATAAGTGACCAGGCCTGGCATTCTGAAAAATGCAGGAGGGCAGAAAATCGCTCTCCTCAATCAGCTTAGGAGAGCAATTAGCTTTACACAGCATTTTAAGTATCCAGTTGAACGAACTCATTGAAATTGAAACCAACAGACTACATCAGTGGTTTTATTAACTTTACTAAGGTAAAGCGAAATCTCTTAGACATCTAGATGTCTCACTCAACAACCGAACACACACTTGACAAGACCTGTGTGTGTACCCAGACCTGTTGTCCAAGAAAGTCATATGCCTACCACTACCACCTTCAACCCCCCAAGGGGGGTTGTAGGTGGTAGTGGTAGACGTATGACTTTCTTGGACAACAGGTCTGCTTGAATCTACAGTCACATCCTGGCGCAAGTGCTTCAAGTGACAGGATAGTAGTAATGGTAGTATATTATAGTGTCAATATTCCTTGAATAATTACCCCTCAAACTGTGATGTCAGTTGTTGAACTTGAAACTGACAGAAAAAAAATATTTCTGTGACCCATTTTGCTTCAAATGATTGCAACTGTGTTTGGGTATGGTTGCAGCCATTACCTTTTACCACTAAACCACTTTCAAAATGAAATTACTTGATGTTATGTGACTTCGAAGTTAAATTACATTTTTGCTTTACAACAAAAATTTAATGTGAGCATAATACATGTAATCTCAATCATCCCAGACCAAAATATTTAGGAGGGCAATTTTTCGCTCTCCTTAATTCTTTCAGGAGGGCATTAAGGAGAGCTAAAAAATCGCTCTCCTGAAATTGCCAAGCCTGAGTAACAAAATTACTTCTTACACAATGTGTTTTAAAAGTTCATCTATTTATCAAATGCAATTTCCTTTGTAGAACTGGAATTTGTCACTTGTTCCACATTTATAATGACAAATATATTTATTTCTACATGTAATTTTGAAAGCTTGAACACAAAGCCAGCGTCAAAATCGATTGTAGGATAAAATACCCTCGGACAAAATACCCTTAGGACATAATACCCTAAAAAAAAATACCCTTAGGACATAATACCCTCAATGGGTAGGGCAAAATATCCTCGGACAAAATACCCTCATATTTGTTTCATGTTCTGTGCTATCTGCCATTTATATTGTGCTTCATATAATAATAACTCTTTGGCCAGCCGCTGATTTGTCGCGGTCCTCATAAGAGAAGGCCATCATTCCCCCTGCACCCCACCCCATCTTCCCCTCCTCTTCTCCCAGCATTCAGATATAAACTGCTTAATAGTGTCCCTCACTTCCTCTTTTTCAATTTCTTCAATAAGCATTCCTACCCTCTCCCTCGAGTCTCCCTTCAGCCATCTATCCTGTGTTTCTTCACCCCACTTCTGCATTATTCTTCCAGTAAATTTTATTCTATGAGGTATATACTGTGGGCATTCCAAGAGAAAATGTTCCAGGGTCTCCACTACTCCAGAGTGGCACATTTGGCATCCCTTTTCCCCATCTCTCCCAATTTTTCCCCAAAGCTCCAGTGATCTTGATCTCAGTTTGAACAGCAGTGACCCTCCAAAGGTGCCATCTAGGTACTTCTCAAAAGCTGGCTTTTCTTTATATTGTAACCCCTGCAGGGATCTTTTCACGCTAACCCCTGCTCGCCAGTTTCGATTGCAATCTTCCATGACTCTCTCTTTGACAAACCTTTTGCCTTCTTTCATTCCTACTTCTATGTTTGTGACCTCTATAGAGTAATTGTCCATTAGTTCCCTCACATGTTTTGACCACCCCGTTTCTATATTAGAATTCCAAATGGTATCGAGCATCAATTTGCACCACCGGTTGTCAGGCAGGTTTCTCAAGTAGTTAAAGTAACACAGTTTTCCCAAATCTACCCTGTCCTTGATTTTCATCCACCCAAACTCCCCCCTTACTGCTTCCAAAGCTGCAGCATTACTCGACCCTGTTATCCATCTGCCGGCATCATTCTGAGTACTTTCCAACTTCTTAATAACGGTTTGGTTTAATGGAATCACGTCCGTGCCATACGTTATTCTTGGTAAACCCACCCTCTCCCACAGTCTTTTCCCCACAAAGACCTTGTTGAAACTATTTTTCCCTAAAAGTCTTAGTTGGTTCAGAATTCTTTTCCCCTTCAGAATCAGTTTGGCTGAGTAATTTTTGTACACCCCTCTTCCCGTTATATTTATGCTTACCCCTAGATACTCATACTCTCCCGTTTCTCCTACAGTGATTTGTTTGCTTTCCCCTTCGGGGATTGAGAACTCCCCCACTCTCCATCTCTTCGTCATATCTACCTTGCGTCCAACAGGTATTACCTTGCTTTTATTTTCATTTAGTTCGAGCCGCCAAGTGTTCCCATATCTACCAACAATTTCCAGCAATTTCTCTAGCCCCTGTTCAGTTCTAGACATTAACACCATGTCGTCCGCAAAGAATAAGCCTGGTATCTTTATGTCTCCAACATTTACCCCCTCCGCACTCTGAATTAGTTCGTCCCCTAAATCTTTAACATACAATGCAAACAAAATCGGTGAAAAGATACACCCCTGCTTGAGGCCTATATCCATAGGGACTCGTTTTGTAGTGATACTCCCTAGACTGAGTTGGCTTTGCACATCTGTATACAGTGCTTTCATGATTCCCACAAAGTCACCCCCTCATATTCAATTGCCATCTGCCATTGGTATTGTGCTTCATATCTATTTAGTTTAACCCTTTACCTAACCTGAAAAGCAGACGACACTTGCAAAAATAATTCTTGAATAACTAATTTTTTGTCTCAAAAACATAGGTTATGACCCCTCGTTGGAACGAGCTCGTTCCAACGAGGGGTCATAACCTATGTTTTTGAGACAAAAAATGAAAAAGCAGTGAAAATTAATTGGCGATTTTTGAGAATAGTGCTGGCCGGTTTTGGCCGTTACGTTAGGTAAAGGGTTAATAAAAAAAATTAAAAATATTGGTACTTGTTATTTCAAACAAAACACTGGCTAGTGCCTTAGATGCAATTACCCCCCCCCCCCCCCCCCCCCCCCCCCCCACACCAAAAATCCAACTTTATATACATTTGGTCTGAGGGTATTTTGTCCGAGGGTATTTTGTCCTACCCATTGAGGGTATTATGTCCTAAGGGTATTTTTTTGAGGGTATTATGTCCTAAGGGTATTTTGTCCAAGGGTATTTTGTCTGGATACCTCAAAATCACAGTTGAAGTTGGATGGAAATTTAGGGTTACAATGAACTATTTGAGTGACTTTTACTTGATAAAATGTTTGTAGTCAGCATAATTTTTTAAGGCGACCCTTTGAATCAAACCCAAACCGGAACCAACATGAAATTTGAAAACCGCCCATCTCTACTCCCAAATTGTTGTTGTTGGGAGACAAACTTACACAACTGAGAGTACTTGAAGTGACCACTGGTTGAGTGTCACTGCAATTTATACAACATAAACGAAACTGATCACAATACACTGATTATTTTTTGCATTGTTGACAATACAAATTTTTTCCCTTCTCCCACCTCGTCAAGCCGATTTTGGCAAAAACAACCATATATCCATTCAGTTTATCACCTCTTCACAAAAGTACATTGAAAATAATATAGGTCGTCATTTGACTTTTGCCTTTAAATTTGGTTATTCCTATACTACCGTCCAGTTTCACACTGAATAAAACAGACAAATTTTTACCACCTCTACCCAATTTTTATCTTCTCTCACACTTTTCAGAAGAAAGTTATCACTAATATATTATAATTTTGCTCAACATTTCATTCACACTTACAAGCTCAGTCCATTTTCTTTCAACTGGATAAATCAGGGAACTTTTATTCTCCATTAAATGTTGGGGTGCAAGCCACTAGAGGGACTTCTTGCAAGAAAATTGTGTATTGTAAGCAAAAGGTGGTAATTTAGCTGAAAATTTGGGAATGGAACTGAAAAACTGGTCACTAGGTGGTATGTTAATATTGAGGTATTGTCCCAAGATGCACCCTTAATCGCATGTTTCAGTTTGAATATGTATGTGCCATGGTGCACAAGTGCAAGCACTTACCTCAAAATCAAAGGACTGGTGCCAGGTCAAACAAAATGCACGGCAGATCAGTTAATCGTCGGTGAATGATTTTAATCTGAAATCAAAGCATCAAGATCAGTGAAAAGTTTATTTATTTATTGGTTTTTAAGGTCACATATTTCTGCACAAGGCTAATCATGACCATGACAGTTTTACAGGTGGAGGAAGCCGGAGTACCTGGAGAGAACCAGCAAGCAATGGCAAGCAACTGTCCACTCCCCAACATACCAACTCCACACAAACAGGGTTAGCATTGGTTGAAGACAGGTGCCCCATCGACGTGCAGTACGCCTTAGTACACAACGCCACTGTGCCCCCACATGGGCAACGGGGTTGAAGTGTCTTGCCCAAGGACACAATGCGGTTGCCGCAGGTGGGATTCGAACCGAGGATATCTCGGCTTGCAGTCTACAGTGAAAAGTTTATCCTAAACCTTGATTGGAAGTATTCAAAAGTCACAATCCCTGGCATCATTCTTAAAATATCACAAGCATTGATACTGTGCCCATGTCTGTAAGCTGGGCATATCATGGGAGCTAACTATATCTATACAGGTCAGCAAGTCCATATTAATACATTTCTTCACAATTGTCAACAGTACTTGCCATGGAAAGCTGTTTCTAGTGATTATGAATATGGATAATAAAACATGATAATCTGCAAAACTGACTTTAAAAAAAGATTCCAAATTGTTAGTTTATGTTGTTGCCCCCATCACCATGTCTTCAGAGGATCGCATTTTTGGGAGTGTATTTCAATGTTTAATCTTTCTTATATTGGATGAGACATGGAAGTAATTGTTTGTTGATCAACAATTCACAAATGGATTGAAGCATTGTCGTCCTGTTTCAAGGACAGAAAAACTTGAAATTCCTGAAAAGGATAAATCATTGTTCCCTCTCCCACCCCCCACCCCCACCCCCTGATTTTCTTCAGCGACACAAATCCACCAGATGCATTTCATAGCTTCTTAATGCAAAAGTTACTCTGACTGAGAATGTATGTGTACATGCAGTGATGTCATGGGTAAGGGGGATACAGTGGAGAGAGGGATAAGATCGCAGGGTTGAGGCCTGTGGGGGTGCAGTTAGAAAATTAAAAGCATATCATCATGAACAGAAGTAAATTTTTGTTGGGAAAGATTCTGCAAGCCATCTCTGATATTTAGCAATGCTGCTGTATGTGTCTCATGCCAATTTCATGAAGCAAATAATCAATGGCATTATTTTTATATGCCCAACATATGCAAGTCAGCGACCCTTTGAAAAAGATTGTGCCCAAATTTTAACTTAATGCAATAGAAGGAAAATTCCTTAAAATCTTCTTCAAATTCACAAGTCAGAATTTTTTTTAGCTCACCTTGACAAAGTCAAGATGAGCTAATCTCATCGCTCTCCATCCATCGTCCGTCGTCCGTCAACATCATGTTTTGGTTTTCTCCTCCAAAACCACTGGGCCAATTCAAGTGAAAGTTTGTGTGAGTGATGGTCCCGAAGGGGCATTGCATTTTTGTTCAATTCAACATGCCCAGCCCATAGGGAGGGGGTGGGGAAAAATACTCCAAAATATTTTTTAAATCTTCTCATGAACCAGTGTGTACAATGACTTGATATTTGTTATGGAGCTTCCTTTTGAGGTTGTAGAATCAAGTTTGTTCAAACGAATTTCATGAAGCAGTATTTTGCTTTATAATGAGAGGGGTAAGATTTTTGGCCCTGCCCAACATTTCTATTTTCTGAACCGATGATGCGATTTGAACCAAATTTGGTATGTGGTATTATTGTAGGTTAATATTTGGGCTAGGGCTGTCACGACTATCATTTTTTGTAATCGACTAATCGTGACCAGTAATCGACGGTTAGTCGATTAATAGTCGCTTCCCATGATTTTTTAGCAAATCATTCGTCTGTTCGTAAAACTCTGAAAATGACAGTGGCACCAGTGTGTTCAGATGAAGTGGGGTTGTGGGAACAACAAATCGGTCCCGACTGAAGCTACATGTAGTCCAATCTTGGACCCACAGTCCGTAATATAATTTTTGGGGTTGGTACGTCCTGTAGGACGTACCAACCCCAAAAATAATATTACTGACTGCGGGTCCAAGTTTGAACTAGATTGAAGCCGATGAATTAAAATGAATTTACCAAAGAACGTTCCTGCATATGTTTCCTTTCTGCAATAAGTTTCTCGAAATTTTGAACATTGAGATCTATGCATTCCCTCGTCAGTTGTTAAAATTGGATCTTAGTCTGAAGTTCCAAACTTTGAGAAGTGATCTGACGTTCTGACTTTCATCATAATTTTGTCACTTCCGCGCTTTGGGTTTTCCAGTGGGTGCATTCGTGTGTACAAGACTGGAGAAATTCAGAAGAATCTATTCTTCTCGAGTAACTGTGAGTGTTCTTTCTTACACAGTCAGTGACAGTCGTACAGTCTTCCGGATATGAATGTTAACTATGGTTAGATATTTAAAGTTATTCACCTTCATTGATCATTCACCTCACAAAACAATGCAATTTAGCCCCGACGTGTAGTAGACATGTACCACCTTGAAAATGAACGACGATCGACTAAAAATAAAAAAACGTTGACTACTTCAATAGTCGACGGTTAGTCGACTAATCAAATAATCGCGACAGCCCTAATTTGGGCTTGCTATGGTAGCCCAAATTTTAACTTAGTGCAATATGAAGAAATTTCTTTAATATTTTTCTTCTTCAGATCCAACAGTCAGAATGCTTTCATATTTGGTATACAACATCACTAGGAAGGTCAGATTCAACTTTGATCAAATCGAGTGCCTGGGTTAATATTTGGACTCCCTATGTGAGCCGAAATTGGCCATGCAGCTGAAGAATTAGAAATTTTGTATTCAGTACCCTTTAGAGGAGTGTAACTAAGATTAATCCCCATAGGTTGTATCAAGGGGCTTCATAGAGCTCTACATTTTACATTATGATCAACTTAAGAAAAAACATGATGCTCAGACTATTTGTGTCATTCCTGCTGGGCTTAAGGATTGACATTGTATCCTATGGAGAAGGATTACTTAATGTTGACTCATTCTTGGACTCAGTTTATATTGTGTTCTGTTCAAGGTGAGCGCTTCAGGCCCTGTGGGGCCTCTTGTTTATATTCAGTACCATGAGATCTCTCAGACAAGATATATTTGTAATAGAATAAATGCTCAGTTTAAAAATAGAAGAGGGGAAATTGAGTTAACTGACCCAATTCCTGTTAGTTGTATACTCCTGTTAATTGAATATTATTAAATGGCAAGGTGGCTATTCAATTAACAGGGTTCCACTGTTCTCTCTTTACCAGAATCTTATATGGAGAGTGTAAATCTTATCTTCTATCCTCAGCTGGCATTTGCAGTGAAGTATGTTTTTTTTTTTCTTTTTTCATAGTAAATAAAGAGGAACTGATTGATCCAAAGTCAAACAAGCTGACTGAAAAGTTGAAAGAAGCAGATGAACTATACAAACCAGGTGACTTGTTTTATTACCTTATTTGAGAATCTGGAAACATTTAAAAAAATATTAATATTAATGTTTAAATGTTTTTATACTACTTCACCCAGGAGCAGGTCAAATCATAACAAAGCTTTGTCCATACATATGTCCTAGCACCCATTTGTCTATTCATTAATGTTTACTTGTCACTTCAGTATCTAGAAAACTTAATGTACTGGTACAACAGATCTCATATTTTGTGATAGATCAGTGATGGCTAGAAAATATTTAACTTTCATAATGAATCAGTTTTCTGGCATATCCAATATTGCCACCATGTAATCTTGTGATTTTTATAATTTTTGCTTGAAAATCAGTGTCCAACAGATATTCTTTTTCTGTAGTGCATCAATGTTGGCAATATGAACATTCCTTTCGATAATCAGAATTTTGGCTTCTCCGGTGTGGCCACCATTCTTGCCATCCTGGATATTGGCTTGCTCAAGCTTGTTAATTTATTGTTTATTGGTTTTTTTGGCCTAACAAGCAGTCTCTGGATAAACTTAAAGATACATTGTAATTGCCTTGGCATTTGTTTCTATTATATCACAATTGCTGTGCATATTCAACATTATATGATACAATACTGACATTGGGAAATGTGCTAGATACACCACAGGTGGTATCCAGATTACGTGTAAGAACATCATGTAAGAACACATCTGATTGGATATTACCTGTCTGAGTGATGTTACATGTATGCTGTGAATAAAATGCTTTGACACAAAACAGTGACAAGCAAGAAAGCTATCAAACCACTGAACGTGCTATTGTTCTTTAACCCTTTACCCAACGAATCGCCCGTATCCGCCCGCATAATATGCAAATTCAGCAGTTGAAAAAATATTATTTTTCAAAAAATTTCAACAAAACCATATCATGTGACCCCTCGTTGGAACGAGCTCGTGGAGCTCGTTCCAACAAGGGGTCACATGATATGGTTTTGTTGAAATTTTTTGAAAAATTTTAATAAATGATACTTAAAATAATAAATTTTGATATCGTCTACGTTGGGTAAAGGGTTAAAAATATCAGCTTCATTCACTTATTTCAAGTTTAATTGTGGTTTTAGTAAAGAACACAACTCGGGTAGAGTGCTGGGGACAGAAATCAACAACCCTTGGTTGTGTTTTTCCTGTATTTACAGTCCCCTCATCCTCAATGTGTTCTGTCTTAGTGTTCGCTACCTCTATAGGCAGCCACTACTTGCCTAGAAAACATTTAATATCTCCACAGCCATGTTGTTGGAAGTACAATCTCATACTGATTTTTGAGTAGTATCTTGACTGTAGCAAAATGTATTCAAGATTGAAGACGTTAAAGGTTGCATCCAAGCCTGGAAATAAGCAGACTGTTATCTGCAAAATGAAGTCCCCAGGGCGTGAATTTGGTGTGCAGGGTAGCATCACTAAATTTACCCTCTGTGAGCTTCAATCAGAATGAAGATCTCAAGTCTAAAAAGAAAGAGGTACCCAGAGGATAAATTGACCCACTGTATGTGATAGAATCAGCTAATTCACCCTCTAGAGACCTCATTACTTGCTTATATCCAGGCCTGGTTGAATCACTTTTGAAACTGGACAAACAAGCATAAAAAACAAATCAAACAATATATTATGACATCTAATTTGGGAACATTTCTTTAATTTGGTGATACTGACTGCCCTGTGAGTTTGGTGGAATTTAAAGGCCTGTGTTAATTAATTGGGTTCTGCTTTATCATCAAGGGGGACAAATATAATAAGATGGTTGTTGACAGCTACTCCGTAGCCTAGTTTGACCTGTATTCTAACCATAAATCCTGTGTTGTTGTGTTTGTGAGTTTATCTCTCACTCACCAGCATTTTATAGAATTGAAAGTGAAGGTTGGATATGTAAACAATGAGTTTGTATGTCTCATTTTTAGCTCACCTACTTTAAAGTGGTGAGCTTATGTGTGGTGACTCGAACAATGTCAACGTCAGATGTACATGTCCAATATTGTAAGTATTAGTGTTTAAGTCATTTTCTCAAAGTCACGTAGACCAAGGACTTTTATATTACATATGTAAGTTGTAGGGGGGTTTCACAACAGAATCCAACCCAAATACTGTGGCTTTTTTTCATAATTTCACCCAAAATGTTCAGCCCATACTTCTTCAATTTCTGGTTGTAAGAATTAGTGTTGAGGTCAGTCTTAGTGCATATTGTGGGCTTTTAACTTCTCATTACGGTGTATGTTTTTATTTGAATAACATCTTTAGGTTTTAACCCTCCTGTATGCAAAAATTTAACTGAATTTTTTTATTTTTCACTCAACATTTTCATGTTTTTATTAGACTTCATCAATTTTAAGTTGTAAAAGTTTGTGTTAAAGTGTGTTTCGATTCTATGTGTCTTCCAGGTGATTGATATTGTAGACTTGGGTTAAGTCCATTACAGTAATATTTAACCCTAATTTGTATCTTTCAGGAATTTGATGGGGATTTTTAGCTGAAACTTTAGTTATTTTTTGTTTGTAAGAATTAGCATTCAGCTCAGCTTTTATGCATAATTTGGTGTGTTTACTTGTCATTGCTGTATCATTTTTATACGAAAGGTCATCTTTAGATATCAACCCTACTGTACATACAAATTTTATGGAATTTTTATTTCTGTTCAGTCAAAAATTTTTTTTTTGGAGATAGTCAATTGTAGATTGTAAAAGTTTGTGTAAAGGTGAGTTTTTGTTTCTGTGTCTCTATGCAGGTCATTGATATTGTAGTCTTGAGTTACTGACAACCATTGCAGTAATATTTAACCCTTATTTTATGTATCTTTCAGGAATTTGATGGGGATTTTTAGCCCAAACTTTGTTATTTTCTAGTTGCAAGAATTAGTTTAAACAATATTTATTCAGAATTGAACATGATATAATACATACAAAAGATTGATAATGTTACATTAACTGTACAGAATTTATAATAAAAGGTATGCAGTACAGAAAGACATGTAGAAATAGCTGACAATATCAAATGAGAGGATTCGGCAGAAAGCACTTAGCTTATATAAGCCGTCTCCTGGAACATTTCTAAAATAGCAAAGTATATAGGTGGTTGCTAAAATTGAGTGAAATATTGTTTGAACTCATTGTCGCTGTTGGATAGAAAGAGAAAAATGAGGGAACTAGGGAAAAAAGAGGGGAAAAAAAAACAAAACAACAAAAGCACAAGAGAAGAAGAAAAAAATTAAAAGAACAAAAAAGAAAGAAAAGAAAATCAAGAAAGGAAAAACAAACAGACTAATGGAAACAAAGACGCAGAATAATCTGCAGATGAAACCAACTTGAAAGCAGTATTACATACCAGAAGCGATCACGTGAGTGTAGTCTATGACTCTATTGATGAACAGTACCATCGTCGCAAACAGACAAGAGAAGAGTCAAGAGTCCACGCCTGGACTGTTCTCACCACTCTTCCAGCTCAGAGGAGTTAAAAATTAATTTCAACAGGATACTGTTGGTACGGAGAGACAGTCCAGGGGCAGACTCCGGGCAGTCCGCAGTATACTTCCCCAGGAAGGTTAGTGTCCAAAATGTTATTGTGATGTATTTACTGATGCATGTACACTTGTCGATATACCATAATGAAATAAGTCTACATGTATACTGCAACTCAGTGAAAGTGCCCACTTTGTATGATATATTCTTGCACGACTCTGAACACAAGATAGTTGTCAGTGATGCTCAAATGCTCAGACCCATACAGGAGCATAGAAAGATCAAAGGTAAATGGCAATGATGAAGTACATCTGTATAGTTTGTACAGTACAGAAGAAAGTGTTCAGTTGTTTCTATGCCACCACACAGACACAGAGGTGAAGTCGAGAGGTGATTATACAGATGGGCGTTAACACCGCTACAGTACAGACGCAACCTACAATGATAAATTTGAGCTGCTCGAGATTTGGCCCCGGCATAGAATGTGGGCGGACGTTGATTCCTGCCATTTAGGAACCTTCTTAAATTTATGATGGAACAATTTTCCCTAACCGAGACGGGCAACATATTCCATTGTTTGGTAACATCTGGAAGAAACGAAGACTGGTGCAAACTAGTATGACAAAACGGAACTTGGTGGGTTTTATTTGATCGAGTATTGTGGTGAAGACTGATGGACGAAGTAACTGGCGGTACTTTGTTTGAAACGTATGGAGGAACAAGGTTATGATACATCTTGAAGAATTGAAATAGCTTGTGCTTTCGGCGCCTTTCCTGCAGTGAATCCCATCGAGTTTCCGCGTAGAGTAAACTTTTACTGGCACTAGTTGTAGTACCAGTAACAATTCTCGCTGTAGCTACTTGAATTTTTTCTAGATTGGCAGCCTGTGTACTTGAACAGTTGTCCCAAACACAGTCTGCATATTCCAGGAGTGGCCTAATAAATGCGAAGTATATCTTTTCTAAGACCTTGCGATCAAGAGTGAACTTGTGAGCTCTCAACATGTCTATACGAGTCCAAGCCTTGGCGCAGATATGATCAATATGCTCATTCCAAGTACAGGATTTATTTAGGGTCACACCCAGATGCTTGTGAGTAGTTACTTCAGTAATTTGAGTTCCACTTAGATATAAAGGTGGGTGCGTAGGAGCATTGATCTTGCGCGAAATTAACAAAGTCTCTGTTTTTTGAGGATTAAACTCAATCAACCATGATTTTGCCCAATGTTCTATCTTGGCCAAATCATGGTTGATTAATGCTGCAGCTTGGTCGGGGTTCTCTACAATGAGATAAAGAGATGTATCATCAGCAAATAGCCGTATACTACTCTGTAAGTTTTTGGTAATGTCGTTGATGTATATTAAAAATAACAGCAGACCTAGAATGGATCCTTGTGGAACTCCAGAAGTTACTGATCTCCAAGGAGATGCCTCGGAGGCTATCAAAACCCGTTGAGACTTATTCGAAAGGTAAGACTTTAGGAAGGAAAGCAAGTCGCCTGTTATTCCTATCTTTTCAAGCTTGTGGATAAGACCAGTGTGCCAAACCTTATTAAATGCCTTACTGACGTCGCAAAAAACAACCCTAACTTCTTTCCCTTCATCAAGAGCATGGCAGAATTCATCATAGATGTCTGTCAGTTGTAAGACCGTTGAATCACCCGGGGTAAAACCAGATTGAAACTGACTAAGGATATTATTATCGCAAATGAAACGCCATAACCGTTTGAACACACATATTTTTATACTGTACCAATGACCCAGACTTAGCTGGTGCTAACTCTAACAAAACCAGGGCCAAACACAAATTTTGCCCCCCAATCCCCAAAATTTGCATCCAAAACAAAAAGAAATCATGTCCTAAAGGACCTCCATACTACGCCTCTACTGCGCATGCGCAGTGACGCATACGTCCCGAAATTGGCGCCAATTATCATTCTCTGTTTGGCCCTTCATCAGTCAACATCTCACTGATCTTTATGCTTGTAAATCTCAGTTTAAAGGATGCCAGACACGTAATTTTTGGAGAAAATGTGATTCTAAGGAGGATAGAAGGAGGAGAGGAAAAAGAAGTGACAAAAAATAATCAGGGCTGTACTTAAAATTTTTTGATGAAATTATGTTAAGTTGCCTATTTTCGAGGCATGGGCCTCTTGTTGTCATTCTTGCTAATTGTTGCACTGCTTATTCAGTGTTTCCTCTCCCCTAGCCTTCTAAAGTCCCCCCTTGCAATTCTCCCATGCTTTTGGCATATTTTTGAGAAATTTCATTTCTAAAATTTCCTGGGAGAGTTGCTTGGTTACAGAATGTTTTCTGTTATTTTCCCCATAGTTACGTTTTCACCCATGGGTGTATAACGTTTGTGTTCTGCATCTTCCATCTGATGTTCTGCAGATTCTCCCCTGGGAGTCTCTGTTTTGCATCAGATAGAGTGTAATTGATGACTGATTCCGGGCCAGTTTTTTCAGTGCCTGGAGTCATGTTTTCTGGTGTTTTTACACTGTTTGTTTTCATTGGCAACAGCCTTTTTTGAGGGGGGCTGTTTGCCTTTGCTGTAGTTTATCTCACTATAAGATACATTTATATTATCCGAAAGTGTCTCATTAATTATTTAATATAAATTTAAAATTTTTGACCACACTTTGCCATCGGATCCATCGGGGCTCAACGTTACTTTTCAGCAACTTGGGCTTCGCTGAAAAAATATTTTTTCAAAATTATTTTGTTTTGCAATTGTTTTTTCATTTATTAATGGATCATGTTATTATGTATCTTTGTGTCAGGGGTTTTTGCGAGTAACTAGGACTTATTGTTGTTCTTTCACAATGAAGGGACGTTGTTCAAATTGTAATAGGAAGAAATCTTCCTCTGACTTTCATGATCATTGTATTAATTGTAGTCAGTGTTCTCGCATTAATCCCTGTCCTATATGTGAACATTGGGATGAGAAACATTGGAAACGTGTGTCACGATATGTTGTTTCTGGAGAAAGAGCGATGCCGGCTCTTTCTCCGCAAGGTCACTCTACTCTCTCAGTTTCTATTTCAGAGGAACCAGAACAGGGTGATGTTTCCATGTTATCTTCTTCAAGTGTGCGTCCGTCGTCACAAATGAATTCATAGCTAGCGGCAAAAGTGCTCATGGAGATTAGACAAATGTCGTCCGCTAGCTCGCCCGGTGTAGCGTCCATTCACCGAATGGTTCGCCAGCCGGGTTCGTCCGATGCGGTCCAAGAGGAAATTTTGGGTGATGCGAGCACTATAAACATAATAGATGCACACCCAGTGACGGCGTATAGTAAGCGAGAACGGAGGAAGCCTTTGAGTCCGGTTCCTAGCTCGTCCAGGTCCAGCCGGGCCGCGAGCGAGAGAGGCCCCTCTCTCGTACAACAACATCTGGGACCAGATGTTGTGGTACAAAATGTGTCTTTAGCGGAGCATACGTCCGTCGCTCGGGACGCTCCGTTGTATAAGCAGTCCGCAGAGACTGTTAAGGCTTCCTCTTCTCGTCAGCGCACACGACCGCACCTTGGCTGCGTGACCGCCGATATATTACCAGCTTCGCCGATCAAGGATTCTTCGGCGACCAGGTCACACCATCCGGCAGCCAGGGATTCGAGACCGATGGACTCCAGACGTTCGCATAGGAAAAGTATGTGGGAGCCATCTGATGCGGAGCTGCCCTCGGCGAAGCAGCGAAAGACTGCGCCTCCGCAGGTCTCGACGCCGGACATTCTTGTGCAGATAGCACAGCTTATCGCAGCATCCCAGCAGCCGACAGAAACGGTGTTGGATCGAGAATTATCTGACGGCGCTGGGTGGGTACGCTCCGCCGAAGCATCGGGGGCGGACGACCGGGAACATCATGAGGTCCGACCGGATGGTGAAAGGGATACGGATGACTTGGAGCTATCCCTTTCGGAACAACATAAAGCTGCCGTGGACTTCATCCGGCACTTTCTCCCTCAAGTTGTTCCGTCGGGCCAGACTGCTGCGCTTCCGGACAAGAGAATTATAGCGTCATTGGACTCTGAATTTTTTGAGCGGTTCAGGGACATCGCTCCCGAGTTTCCGTTGCAGTCCAATAATGTTGCAAGAACATTTGAATTATTGAACGACGCTATATTTAAACTTGCTTCCAGGACGGGGAAAGCAGGTTTCTTGTCCGCTAATACTCTCAACCTGCCTTTCATCAATGCAAGGAATAAATTCGATACGGCAGGACAGGGTATACCGAGAGTTCCTCTGCGTATGGACGACGAGGCGGAAGACTTAGAGCTATCATTACCGTCGTCAGCTTCTATTCCAACCGCGGTGTTGGAAACAGCTATTGCGTCTAACAGAGCCAATTTAGATGCCTTATCTTACGCAGATCACCTTACTAAGGCGTTATCACTGCGCCTTCAGGGGAAAGAGTTTCAGGATATACAATCCTCTTTAAGACTTCTTTCAAGGGCAGTAGCTTATTCCACGTGTAACTCCGCCCTTTCAGTGGCAAATCTGGAGTTGGTTAGACGTGACGCAGCCCTAGCTACATCCACACTAGTGGATTCTAAGGTGAAGAACTCTCTTAGAGTCGCTTCGGTCTCAGGAGAACTTCTCTTTGACGGCAAGCTTTCCGCTATTCATGATAAAATTACAAAGAAAGCTAAGGATTCTCTGTTGTTCAAATCTGCTCCTAAGAAGTCGGATACAGCAGACACGAATAAGACAGGCACTTCTGGGTCTAATGCGCCCAAGAGAGGTTCCTATAGAGGTTCCGGTGCGTCCTCTTGGTCTTATTCAAGAGACCGTCAGGATAGCGACTCTCGTTCGGGACGTCCTTCAGGCCGGGACAATCGGTCGGACGCCCCGAGGTCGACGGGGTGAGGTGCGGGTCGTGGAAGACGTGGTTTCTCCTACCGCAGGCCTCGCAGGTCCAGGAGGTGATGGCTTAAACCTCTATCGCGTTCCGGTTGGCGGAAGGTTGTCGAGCTTTTCACAAGAATGGGCGTCGATTACGGACGACCCTTGGGTGAGAGGAGTGACTTCGGAAGGTCTAAAGATATCCTTCAAACGAAAGCCTCCATTAACTCGAAGTCCAAAGTGGACTCATCTTCCGTCAAATCCGCAGAAAAGAGATGCTCTGTTATCAGAGGTGCAGTCTCTTTTAATGAAGAACGCGGTAGAGGTCGTAGAAAACCAGGAATCTCCGGGATTCTACAGCCATCTGTTTCTGGTTCCGAAACCAGACGGCTCGTTCCGTCCAGTCATAGATTTGAGCTGGATAAACAAGCTGATCGTCGCTCCGAAGTTTTATATGGAGACGATTCGATCGGTCAGAGCGAGTATTCGGGTGAACGATTATGCAACGAGCATAGATCTCAAAGATGCGTACTTTCACGTCATGGTACATCCGACATTCCGAAAGTATCGACGCTTCGCAGTCCTAGGAGTGGTGTATCAATTCCGGGCGATGTGCTTCGGATTGAATCTAGCACCCTGGGCTTTCACTCGGGTAATGAACTCGGTAATGATCTACTTCCGAGCTCATTCGTCTGCGGTAACGTCGGCCTACCTGGACGACATTCTTCAGAGGTACGGCAACGAGTTAACGCTTCAGAACGATGTTCAGAATCTTCTTCTATTGCTCCGACGTCTCGGTTTTATAGTAAACGAGGAGAAGTCGGATCTGGTGCCGTCCAAGTCATTCACTCATCTGGGAATGAGCTTCGAGACGCACAACAATCTCGTTCGTCTGCCGTTAACCAGAGCGAAATTAGTCAGTTGTTACGCTCGCTATTGTCTGCACGCAGACAAAGTCACGGCGAGAGAATTTATGAGACTGATAGGTCTGTGCGGAGCCGCCGCGGATCTCAATCCGATGGGGCGGTTACGCACACGTCCTCTTCAAATTTTCCTGACTCAGAATTGGAGTGTGAAAATTCATTCGCTCGATGTAGACGTTCTCTTGTCAGATCAAGTGAAACAAGAGATTCAGACTTGGGCAAACATTCAGTGGTTAACTCAAGGAGTTCCGCTGCAGTTGCCGGATCCGAGTTTTACCGTTATGACGGATGCCAGTCAAACAGGTTGGGGTGCATCATTAATCCCAACGGATTCGAGATGCCAGGGTCTTTGGGATCCGCAATTCCTGTGCAAGCACATAAACATCAAGGAAATGATGTCAATTTGGCTTGCGTTACGTCACTGGATGGACATTATTTACGATGCTCATGTCCAAATCCTATCCGACAATACGACAGTAGTGGCGTATATACGGAATCAGGGAGGCACTCATTCAGTTCCGTTGTTCAATCTAACGGAAAGAATCCTTCTGTTTGCGTTAGAACATCACGTTCTTCTTTCGGTCTGTCACATACCGGGTCGTCTGAATGTGCTAGCAGACTCCCTTTCACGAAAGGGTCGCTTGTTGCCGTCGGAGTGGACTCTCAACAAACAAGTATTCAATCAGATTTGCTACCAGTGGGAACGGCCAATGATAGACTTATTTGCGACACATCTCAACAATCAGTTGCAGACGTATGTGTCTCCGTGTCCGGATCCAAGAGCATTTGCAGTAGACGCTCTGTCGATCCCTTGGGACGGAATGATAGGATATGCGTATCCTCCAGCGCCGTTAATTCAACAAGTATTGCTAAAGATAAAACAATCTCAATGCAAGATTCTGTTGGTAGCATCTCTGTCGCCACAGAGACCGTGGATAAATCTACTCAGGTGTCTGTTGTGGGACCTACCGCGGAAGCTTCCTCCACGGGAGGATCTTCTTTCGCAGGGGAAATCGCGCCAACTCCATCACAACCCGCAAGGTCTCAACCTTCACGTTTTTCCGTTGTGCGGTCCTTCTTGCATGGCAAGCACTTTACAGGACGAGCAGTGGACACGATTTCTAACTGTAGGAGGACCTCCTCTTCGCTAAACTATGCGGCTAAGTGGAAGGTTTTTCGTCGTTGGTGTAGGGATCATTCTGTAGATATATTCGATCCCTCTATACCAGACATTGCAAACTTTCTAGTATACTTGTTTGACGAAATCAAACTGCAGCCTGTTACTATAAAGGGTTATAGATCTATGTTATCTGATACCTATGCACATCATGATAGTTTACAAATTGGATCTAATGTCTCTTTATCGAAGTTGGTTAGAAACTTTTCGATAAATAGACCCAGAACTCTTAGATTAATTCCTAAGTGGAATTTAGCTTGGGTTCTTATTAAATTGAAGGAAAAGCCATTTGAACCTCTTGGGACAGTAGATTTCAAATTCTTATCTTATAAGACAGCTTTTCTCTTAGCTTTCTCTTCTGCTAGAAGAGTCAGTGAGCTTCAAGCACTATCGGTGGATGATTCTCATTATCGTAGTGTTGGGAACACTATCACCTTCACTACTAATGTGGGTTTTTTAGCTAAGAATCAGGCTCCTAATAAATATCCGGAACCTATTGTTATTAAGGCTCTTCCGTCTTCAGACGGGCGTAGGCCTTTACTCTGTCCTGTTAGAGCATTACGTATCTATAAACAGAGATCTCAGTTTATCAGAAAGGGACGGAAACGTTTCTTTCTGTCTTTGATGCCTAATAGAAAGGACATTTCAGTCCATTCTATTGATAGATGGATTCAGTTAACTATCCGTACTGCTTATGAAGATTTATCTTCTTCTCAGCAGTCTGTGCTTAAGATTTCTGCTCATGAAGTAAGAGCTCTTTCTACTTCCTGGGCTTATGCTAATAGTGTTGTTATTACAGATTTAATGAAGGCTGCTTATTGGTCTCAGCCATCCACATTTACGAATTTTTATCTCAGAAATATTGAGTCCATTTCTGGAGACCTGCATTGTTTAGGTCCGTTATCTGTTGCTCAGAATGTCGTCCACTAAACAGTTGCAACTATAGTTGTGCAGGCTTTCTGTTCCGGCAGTGACTCCGTCCGGCTGCCCTCTTCGCTCTGGGCTATTTGACCCAGGGCAAGGGGAAGGGGGGGGGGGGGCGGGTGTTCCCTTAGGTCACCTGCTTTATAGTGAAAAGCAAGGGAATGCCTCCTCCAAGTCAGTATTTCTGAGTCGCTTCCGGGATGGTTTTAAAGTGTAATATTATGTTTAAATTCATTCATGTCTTATTTTTAAAGTGTAGCTCGGTGTGAAGCATTTGTATATGTCAAGTGTCAAACGGGCTTTAATATACAATACTCGGACACTTTTAAATGACTATAAAGAGTCTCAATTCTCTGGACTACTTTATTTATTGGCTTGCTTTAAAAATAATTAGTATAAGGGTTATACTGGATGTTAATAGAGAACATGAATGTTATTCTGCTCAATTATTAAGGGTAGTGTATCTTTCTAATTTAATATTAAATAAGAAAGATACATGTAAAGCCTAATACTCCTTTTCTCCTTAAGGGGTTACCTCTTTACTATATAGTTGAGCTTATTGGATTTTCCTCTATGTCCTAGGCCCTCCAGCCTGTTTACTATTCAGCTAAGTCTGGGTCATTGGTACAGTATAAAAATGTTAAAAAATTTATAGTAATTTATATATTTTTTATACTTACCAATGACCCAGACGGGGATGGCCCTCCCTGGAGTTGGGAACTCTTGCCTCCCCGCTGAGTACATAGCGCTGACCAGGCACTGCCAGTAAGAATGATAATTGGCGCCAGTTTCGGGACGTCTGCATCACTGCGCATGCGCAGTAGAGGCGTAGTATGGAGGTCCTTTAGGACATGATTTCTTTTTGTTTTGGATGCAAATTTGGGGGATTGGGGGGCAAAATTTGTGTTTGGCCCTGGTTTTGTTAGAGTTAGCACCAGCTAAGTCTGGGTCATTGGTAAGTATAAAAAATATATAAATTACTATAAATTTTTTAACTTTTCGAATAGTTTCCCAACACAACTAATCAGCGATATCGGGCAATAATTGGTAACTAAGTTGGGAGGATTCTTTTTTAAAACTGGCATCACGTTGGCTTTTTTCCATAAAGTATGTTAAAAATGACTGTAAGTTGTTCGCACAGAGAGCGACCACATTCCTTTAGTAGTCGGGGACTTACAAGGTCATGACCGGATGCTTTTGATGCCTTGATACTCTTGATTGCTTTAAAGACCTCAGTACTGTGTAATATTATTCCGTCGAGGGACTGGTGCGCATGGAAGGGATAATTTGGCAAAGAAGTATTAGTGTCATCCAAGGAAGAAATAGAAGAAAAGTATTCATTGAGGATTTCTGCCTTTTCATGGTTAGTGGAGTATAATGTATTGAAATGGGTGATAGTAGGGATTCCCAATGTATTATTAAAAATAAATGTTTTCAGGGTTTTCCACCACTCAGAAGAGGGTGTCTCGGGGCAACCTAATTTTGCTTGAACTTTTGATGTGTGGGTTGCTTTTGCCTTTCTGACCAATGCGACAACTTCATTTCGTTTACACTTGTATTTCACCCAATCACGAAGTAGGCCTGTGCACTTTGCTGTCCGGTACAATCGTTTTCTTTGTCTTAGTAACAGCCATATTTGATTATGCATCCGTTTGGGCTGATTGGTCCTAGAAGTTATGATTTTGTTGGGAATGAAATTAGATGCAGAGTCGAGTAGTTGATCGGTGAATTTAGAAACTAGAGTATCAGGGCATAAAATATCAAGTAGGTTTTCCCAATTTAAATTTTTGTACGCTGTGTTAAGCTCCTCGTAATGCCCTTCTGCATACAACCATATGTGTCTCTTAAATTTATGAGATCGGGGTTTTGTGAACTGGACATCGATAGAGATCGGACAGTGATAGCGAGTCATGCCAGGTATAATTGGCTCAAGAACTTCGCATCCTACAACTTGGACAGTACTACTGACAGCAAAAAGATAAGGAGTGTAGCAGATGATTCAGTGAGGCACGTTGGTCCAATCACTAGCTGTCTGAGGTTACAGTAGTTACAAACTTCATGGAAATGACCCCTTGGGGAGCCCATTTGATTTTCATTGAAGTCACCAGTAATAACTATGTCAGGGATCAAGGTATCTTTCGCTCTATCAATTGAGGCTGTAATATAATCCCAAGCGTCTTGGGAACTATTGGGCGGGCGATAAAATACCCCGAGCAATAGGGACTTGTGGTGTTTCGTGAACACTTCAACCCATAGACATTCGATGCCATTCACCTCAAGATCGCTTCTCTGCCGAAAGCACAAGCCATTTTTCACATAGACAGCAACGCCACCTCCTCTTGTCATGCGGTCAAACCGGAGGGGTTCCTGGAATCTGTGAATCATGATGTCAGACGTCAAATCAGTGCTTTGTAGCCAGGTCTCCGTGAGAGCTAATACATCATTAGATAGTGATTCATATTGCATAACGTCTAATTTGGGCTTTAGGCTTTGGATATTCAAATGGAAAATTTTTAATGTATTTAGAGTATTTTCAGTGGACAAAGAGTCTGGTCCTGGGTTTGATTCTATGTCTCCTGACATAAGCAGAATCATCTCTCTGACCAAGGTCAAAAAGGCTGCAGAATAACAAGTAGGGAAAGCAGTGAATATGCTAGTTTGGAGAGGCGGTGTCAGTAGGATCATATCATTTTTGTGAACAAATTGGGGTTTTGGGACTTTCGCACAATTATCAGGTTTTTTCTGACAATCTGAGATAACTTGTTTTGACAAGAGATGAAACAATGCTGTCATGACAGTAAAGCTTTTCAGTAAGTCAGTACCAATATACCTCATATATACATATGTCAGGACGCACAGGGACTGTTGCTTTTGTAATTTATGTTTTAGTCCACAAACATAAAGTATGGTATTGAATGTACCAATTCGGGCATGGTACGAGTCAAGGCTACACATCATGTGATCGGTGGATGGTAAAATAAGCAGGGAGCCCGAGCGTCAGTAGCATTCAATAGCAGAAATGTTCTGTACTGGTAAGAACTGAAATCAAGTTGATCTTTGTGGGAAGATGGTTTCATAGTAAAGGAAATAGAAAAACAAAAATCAAATGAACAAATGGAAAATATGCTACAATGTAATATCATAATTGAGTTATGATGGAACGAATTGCTTATTTAAAGTCGAACGCCATGGATTGTTAGGTGGATCTTTCAGTTAAGTGAGTATGAGTACCGGGCCTTCATAAAATTCTGGACGAGAGTTGGTCAGAAGATGATAAGTGAGGGAACATGATATTCAAATGGGATTCAAATGGGACATTGTGCTACGTCGAGCACATCTTGACCCTCTCCGATGTTGAGCAATGTTATTGGGACGTAGAACATCAATTAAGGGCTACTCTTGGCTGTACAAAATTCAAATTGAGGGTCACACTCGACTGAACCAAATTCATCAGGTTAATGTATCAAAAAGTTGCAAGAATTAGCATTTAAGTCAGCTTTTTTGCACATTGTGGTTCCTTAACTTCTCATTCCTGTATATTTTTTTTTTTATTGAAAGTGCATCTTTAGATATTAACCCTACTGTATGCACAAATTTTAGGAAAAATATGGTGTTTTTTGTTTCAGCCAAAATATTTATATTTTTCCAGATACTGTCAATTTTAGATTATAAAAGTTTGTATTAAGGCAAGTTTTGTTTCTGATTGATTTTGTAAACATCGATTACTGAAGACCATTGCTGTAATATTTAACCCTTATTTTGTTGATTGGTTAAAACCCAATTAAGAGGTTTTAATACTTTTAATTGTGTTAGTATAACACAATGGATTTTCCAGTTCCAGAAAAGGTAAGAAGTTTTTGTCATAGTTTCAGTCTTCAAAGGGGCGGTCTCTCAAGACAGGTCAATTATGGCATAAAAATACAAGTTGGTACCAGGTTACAGTGGTCTCTCATTTTTCATTCGCACCTCTGAACTTAGGGTGCGAGCATCCTAATTATAATCTTAAATATGGAAACACTGGAACTACCAGCACGATTGAAGAGAACGATAGCAGCTCTGGGTGTCTCTTGCCCTATCACCTGGACCATCCAGGAGATAGGCAAGAGCGTTCATCTGAACCTTGAATTCAAGGTTGAAGAAGGGAAAGAAATACCACCCTACTCGGGGAGAGGTAGTACCTTTGATGAGAGGATCCCCTCTCACACTGGTCCTCACCCAAGTAGGTCTGGAGGCCCTGAAAAGAGAAAGAGAAAAAAGAAGAGCCTGTCCACCAAGCGGAGGGATTCCCGGCGCTTGGAGGCATTCTTGGAGATGAAGAAAGAGAAAGATGAGGAAAAGAAAGAGCCAGAGGCGGCCACCACTTCCCCTCCCACTCCCACAGACAGCTCCATCCAAATGCCGGCTTCCCAGTCGGTATTGTTGGATGTGGAAGAGTCTGTGGAGACTGAGGTGGAAATGGAAGCTGCCCTCTCGCCTCTTCCTGACCCCCACTCGCCTCTTCCTTCTAAACCAGAATGCCAGGACGTGGACAACAGGATAGAGAACATCTTACGGGAACACGAGATACAAGGGGACCTTCACAGACAACAGATGGACAGGCAATACGAATTATTCATGCAAAAAGTCGAAGAAACCAAAAAACTAATAGACGCCAGAAATCTACAACAACAAAAGACTCAGCAATCACCCACAACCACTCTAGACTCGGCTAGGACCAGACCCTACAAAACTCAGCAACCACCATCAGGCAGCCCACCAACAACACCAACTACCACTGTCTCTCCTTCCAAACCTCCACCTCTGAAAAAGAAGCTGAAAAGACACAAGCGCCGCTAACAACCCACAACTTCTCCTCCTTTACCACGGTCTGACACTTTCAAATTCTACAGCTAATGAGGGTCGAAAGGGGCTTGCTCCCCAAATCGTCCCTGCGCGCCTTTGGCGCGCAAAACCATTTGATTTGGGAGGTTACAGTGGTCTCTCAAGACAGGTGGTCTCTCAAGACAGGTGGTCTCCCACAGCAGGTCCATTATAGAGTAAAACCAATCGGTGCCTGACAGATGTGGTCTCTCAAGACAGGTGGTCTCTCAAGACAGTGGTCCCTCAAGACAGGTTTTACTATACTTGATTTTCTATCATCTTCCTTGAAAATTTAAATTTAAGAAGAATTTAAGTTACATCATAATTTTGTCACAAGAACCTCTCTCATTCTTAAGGATCCCTCGGTAAGTTGACCAGTTAGAATAATCTTCATTGCAAATTGACATTACATCATGAAAAATTGCTGTTTATGTCTGCTTTTACATGCCTTTTTGTTTTGCTTTCATTGCATAATGGCATAGTTGACGTGAACAAATTCAAGTGATATACACTTTTAAAAAAATCAAAACATTTGTTTTGAGGACTCTGTATATTTATTGCAAGTGATCATATATAAAATATATAGCTTTTATTGATATTATAATAAGGGTGGTATTTGATGACAAACTACAGATGATTAATTATATGTGAAAGAAGTGTGAAAAAAAGCAATCCTCTCAACTTGATTCAAAAACAGTTGAGTGTTTTTTGTAGCATCATTAAAATATTATTTATAGATTTATTTATTTGTTGGGATTTAATGATACTTTCAACAGCCAGGTTCACCCTGTGTTGGAAATTTTACTGGTAGAGGAAGCCGGAGTACCTGAAGAGAACCACTGAGCAGTGGCAGGCAGCTGTCAGACTCCCAAACGTACTAAATCCACACAGGCAGAGTTAGCATTGGTTGAAGACAAGTGCACCACTGATGTGCAGTACACCTTGGTACACAGCTCCATCTTGCCCTACCCCCATCCCATCTTTCCCTTCATGAGGGCAATTGGGAACAAGTGCCTTGCTCAAGGACACAATGCAGTTACCCCTGATGGGGATCGAACCTTGGACCTTTCAGTTTGAAATCCAATGTTGTTACCACTAAGCCACCATGCTCTCTCTGTATAGATGGCTTGCCAATTCAGATGAGTTGTGGTAATGCAGAAGCATGTTGGCTCAGTAGTAGACTGTTGGACTTCTATGCTAGAGGTCCTGAGTTCGAACCCCATCTGGGATGACCCGTGTTGTGTCCATGGGCAAGGCACTTTATCCCGGTTGCCTACATGGGGACACAATGCCACTGTGTACTGAGGCGTACTGCACATCGATGGCGCACATGTCTTCAACCACTGTGATTCTGCTTGAGCGGAGCTTGAACAGAGTTGGAATGTTGAGGAGCTGCTCGTCGATGCTCGGTGGTTCTCTCCAAGTACTCTGGCTTCCTCCACCCATAAAACTGTCGCGATTAGCCATTGTGCATAAGTATGTGATCTTAAACACCAATAAATAAATAATATGGTAATGCAGAAAAAATTTTGATTTACCATTTTATAAGGTAGGTTGTGAAAAGAATTTTGCATTTAGTGAAATAATTTTTTTAAAAGTTCTCTTTTGACATTTTCTAATTTTGTGTCATATTAAATATGATACGAAATCACCTTGTGACAGGCCATCGTAACATTATGGAAGCAATAATACTCCTTGAAAATCATGAAAACAGTCTTTGAAGAGTGCTTAAATAGTGCTCGAATTTGATTCTCGGTTATCCATACGAACCCTGTTTACAATCTTTTTTCCCTTCATTCCATTGGATACAGTACTGTGATCACAAAAGTGACAAAGAATTTAGACCAGATCATGATCTGTTCGCATTCCGGTCAAACTTTTCTCTCCACTTTCCGCCTGGCAACACAGTAGAATCTTATGTGTCGTAAAAGAAATACAAAAAAGTCAGGTTGTGTTATGTTGTCGTATTAATAATAATAATTCCGTAACCAAAAGAAATGTGAGGTCCAAGAACAATAACTCCAATTTATTATATGTTTTGCTATGCGTTATGTCCTTAAACACTATAGAAATATGATAATAATATTAAAACAAATAATAGCATTTGTGTGTAGAGTAACATGAGTGTAGGGCTGTCACGTTGTTTTAATTTAGGAATCGATTAATCGTCGCAAATAATCGACGATTAATCGTACCTAAATGACCCCCCCTCCTCTCCCTCTCTTTGAAGTCGATAAAAATGAAGTTCAAGTCAGTTGACCTACCTCAAGGAAACAATGAAGACAATCCTTTTTAGGTGCATTCAAAGCTTTGATGTTCTGAACTTTTGAACCGTCAGTGTAATAACCAAGACCGGTCGGCAGTTGCGAACTTCGCAACTGCCGACCGGTCTTGATTATTACACTGATGGTTCAAAAGTTCAGAACATCAAAGCTTTGATGAATGTACCTGGAAGACTATTGCTTCCAACAGCGTCTTGGGGTTTAACATCGATGTTCTTAACTCTTTACCTTTAGAAACAATAGTTTTTTCATCAAATTTTCTTTTAATTATTAAACGTCTAGAACGGGATACAATTTACCGATTATTCGACAACGAAAAATACTAATCGATTTCGCCGTGACCGATCAACAGTCGATTAATAGATTAATCGTGACAGCCCTACATGAGTGATATGTGAAAATTAAAATCTCCAATTCATGTTTCCTAGTCTCTTATTACAGATTAAACCTAAAGCATAAATTAGTGTTCAACCGATGATTGGAACCTCGGAAATGTCCACCACAATCGGCCGATTGTGGGTAATCGGATGACAATGGCAATGGCTCCTGGAACATTGGTTCAGTTGATTGTTGCCAAGCATTTTCTGATGATTCATAAACCGCATTTTATTATTATCTGTTATTGTTCAGTTGTTAATGTAAACTGATATTAATGATACCATTCAGTATAAAATTGAGAAACAACCAGAATGTGTATTCCTAATCTCTCTAGATGCCCCTTTACGGGATATACAACTTAAATGACATGTAATTCTCAGGGGTCAGCCTGGCAGCTGATTTTTAGGGAGAAGTGACGTCTCCCTCCAGAGACTTTAGGGAGAAGTCAGGGGACAGGAGAGAGAAGTCAGTGGACATGAGTGAGAAGTCAGTGGACATGAGTGAGAAGTCAGAAAAAAAC
This sequence comes from Pictodentalium vernedei, assembly GCA_031216915.1. Classification (NCBI taxonomy): domain Eukaryota; kingdom Metazoa; phylum Mollusca; class Scaphopoda; order Dentaliida; family Dentaliidae; genus Pictodentalium; species Pictodentalium vernedei. The sequence goes on along the minus strand of CM062295.1, from coordinate 109,535,558 downwards.
ATAAAATGGTTTTGACATCATGACAAAATAAATGTACACAGAGGACACAATTGTGGAGAAAAAAATAAATAAATGTTATACAATCATACATGCACACACAAAACGAAGTCACGTAGGTTAAAATCCTCCCCATCCCCTACAAAAAAATTGTGTCGTTCATGGTTTCTGAATGCCCTAACTCTTTCCCTAACAGTGATGGCTAGGGTTCCATGCAGTTGAGTTTGTATTTGCCTCAGTGCAGTGGATTTGAAATTTAGCACTACCCATGGTGAGAGTGTTCTCTGTTATAGAAGGTATATTCTTTTTAAAAAAAATATTGAAAGTATTTAAAATAAATTTCAGGTTTACTTAAGAAGCTGGGTCATTCATGGTTTCTGAATGTCCTAATTGAATTGAAAAGCGTAGTTAAAAATGTTTTCGATATCCTTCGTAAATTAAGCGTCATTAACAGTTTGAGTTAATTTATTTCTAAGGTAAATGACAAAATATTTCAGTTGTCTCCCTTACCTGCTGCGCTGTGTGATGATGCACTGTTGAAAAAAATGACAATTTCTGCCAACCATCTTACATCGACACGTGCGTTTGGTGCTATAAGAGGCCTGCCATTTTTATCCATCCTAATATGTGCGATTTCTACCGTAGCCTTATTGCATTTATCCCCCTTCCAACACAAGTTTTCAAAGAAAAACTTTCAATGCAAATTGCGGGGCGAATTTCAATGCAAGTTGCATCCAATTTTTCAGTGGAACAGAGCGTAACTGTAAGCAATTTCGACATTTTTATGGATGAACTGTCTCCTACACATTTTTTTTGGTTTTGAAACGGTGGTTAACTTTAATAAATTCCAATTAACACGATGCATGTCATGTGCGATTCGTTGTTTTTGCTGGCACCTTTGTTTTTAAATAGCATTTTGTGCTGGTTGCTATCACTTGAGGCGTATTATTCGAACAACTTCGCCATTACAACTCTTTTCAGAAATATAAAATTGGGCTAGTTTAGGCTGATTTCAGAGCCGTATGACAGATTTTAACAGCAGCCGTGTTTTCTTTTTTTGTGAATGCGGAAGCGTTTTTTTTTGGAAATAAAACATAAGAAAATACAGTAAACTGCCATGTCTCCCAAGGAGGTTTTGGAGGGCGACTTGAATTTCGCCCCAGTGTTAGCCAAGGCGACTTGAGGAATGAAAAGGCGACTTCTTCGCCCCAGTCGACCACTCGGCTGACCCTTGGTAATGCTTACAGTTGAGTACTTGTGGCAGTCACCAGTTCATACTGTAAATGTGAAGGTTCATTGAATCAGGTAAAATTACCAGTCGTGTGCACTTAGGTGGTACACATGGCTCTAAGTGAGAGCCACGTGTACCACCCACATGCGCCCGACTGACAATTGCCACAGGTATGCGATTTCTACAAGTACACTCAATTGTAAGCTTTATTCTGTAAATACTGTAAAATATGTTAAGATTCATGTAGTTCTTTCTAGCCTCGATTTGTCGAGTAATGCACAGTATTACAATCGGAATCGGCTGATTGTGAGCTCAAATAAACGGTGATCGGTCAGCAGCCATTTTTGGTAATCGGTTGAACACTTGTATAAATGTCTAAATTAGCCTTTGATATGATATAGTAGAGCACACAACAAGAACAGATAATGTAAAAGACATCAATGTGAAGTGTTCAACCCTGTCTTAATAATGTTGTCATTTAAAGTCTGAAAGGGACACTAAATGAAGTGCAGTAGAACCTTTTTTTAGAGGCCGCCCCAAAAGTAGTCTTTCAAGAGAGGTTGGCCAGTCAATAGAAACATGTAATTGCATGTACATCTACACAAATGTGCTGGAAATGGGTTGAAAATTAAAAAAAGAAAACTGCATGTACTCAAGTTATTGTACTATCTGTAATGTAAATGCATACTGATATGCAGAGTTAATTTTACTGGTAAAATAGGACCCAGTCACCAATGCTTGGGAGGTGCAAACCCTCTCTAAAATGGGCAACATGGCTTATTACCGCTCACCCCTGGTCTTGAGTTGATACTCATGTTGTGGTCATGATTAGCCATTGTGTATAAATATGTGACCTTAAACACCAATAAATAAATAAATAAATATATACAGAGTTAACCCTTTACCTAATGAATCAGCCACCTTCGACCTCCTAATCTACAAATTCAGCAGTTGAAAAAATGTATATGTTTAAAAAAATTTCAATAAAACCATATCATATGACCCTCTCATTGGAATGTGCTTGGCGAGCGTGTTCCAATAAGAAGGTCACATGATGTGGTTTTGTTGAAATTTTTTTTAAAATTAAAAAAAAACGATAATTAAAATAATAAATTTTGATATCGTCTGCATTGGATAAGAGAATGAACGTCATCAGAGTAGGAATTACCTGTGGTAAATTCCCAGGTACTGCCAGTAGCGCAATTTGAATGTTCTATGGTATGTTGGTACACCAGCCAAGGGGAAAGGCTGTCAACATACGGTGGCTCTTGTCAAATTTTTACCACAGTTATACTCCTTGATTGACATCGAATTATAGTTAGATATCTTGTTGATTCAAACTTATTGTGTCAAAACACAAGCATTGATAGCCCAGGTTAAATGTTCTTAGCTATGATGATAAACCAGCATAGGGGCAAAGCTGTAAACATTGGGTGAATCTCATTTGATCCTTTTTTCCAGAGTTATAGACTTTCTAGGACATTAAAATACAGTGAGCTTTCTTTTGTTGGTGCAAATATGTTGTGGCAACTCAAGCATTGAAAATCCAAGTATTTTGTACCAATGAGCATGGTGTTGCCAAGAGGTCTAAGGAAAGTTTAATTGTGATCACATTTTAAGTCTACACCTGTGATGAAATTTCTTATCAACCTACTCACAATTGTTTATGACAGGCTTGCACTACAGTGGAAGTCCCTAACTTGGATAAAATGCTCTCTATTTTTGTCTCTCCCAAGCAATTTGGGAAAGAAAAGTGGTGCAAAAGCACCAAGAAAAAATAAGCCAAAACTGGGTCAAGTGCAACCGGCACAGACCCAGTATGGGACGCTCTCTCCCAAGTACAACTCCACGACTTCCGTTGCCAGTGCGCATGTACCGTCTCTAATGAATCATTCTTTTTATCATCCGCTTTGTGTCGAGATGTTTCTGCACGCTTATCAGTGTTTATCCAGCTCGTTGTTTGATGATTCCTGATTCATAGTGCATCAGTGTATCCTTTGTATTCTCAGGAACAGTTTTCTTTATATTCTCTTCAATATTATATATCCATAATGTATTATTTATTGTTTTCTCTCGAGTCGCGCGCGAATTTCGTGTGCCATGCGGTTCGGACTTATTAATTTTCACAATTATTGTTAATGCTTAATTTTCTAATTGTGTTAGAGTTAGGTGTCAGTGGGGTACCACTCCTACAGTTTTTCTTCTCTCTTTTGAGAGTAGTGATCCTGTTGTGTGGTTCCCGGTCGACTGTCTGGGGTCTTTGTTTCTGTCACCTTTCTCTCTTCTTTGGGGGTATTCTTCTGTTTTCTGATTTCACCTTCTTTGCTCCTCTCATCTCTATCATGCCCAGGACAATTCCTTGTGGGCAATGTCTGCTGCCAAAGCATGTGGACGATTTACATTCGTCTTGTTCCTCCTGTAATGGGTGTTCGGCCGAGCGGCCATGTGGTGTCTGTGGATCATGGTCATCCACTTTCTGGGCGTCAGTTAACCATGTCGTTCGTTCTCGTGGCCGTGCCTCCCACTCCTGCGGGAAAGGAGAACGTGGTCGTTCGGGGGCTCCTGAGCCGACCTTGTCTGGTGAGAGTTATTCCTCCTCCGTGGGGATGTGCAGTCTTTTCCTGTGGTGGATACTGCGGGAGCCGTTGAGTGTTCTGGTGAAGAGGTGCCTGGTTCCGGGACTACGGTCCCCCTCCAGTCGACATCTGAGGCTGTCACTAGGGTTGTGACTCCTCCTTCGGAGCCGAGCAGGTGTGCTCTCTCCACTATTCCACCAGTCTCAACGACTCACGACGTATCTACTACTACTGCTGGTCCGTCTGCTTCGTCGTCAGTTTCAGCCGGCCTCGGCTTTTCGCTGCAGGGGACTGCAGGAATGTCTGGTACTGTAGACGTGGGATATCGGCCTCAGCCTTCCCTGACTTCAACTTGGCGAAGTTGAAAGGGGCTGCTGGCCGAACCCATCTCTGTGGTCTCTATGCCATCGAGCTCCACAGTTGTGTCTTTGGATTCGGATGTTCTTAGTGGAGACACTATGAACTCCGTGGCGTTTCCATCCACTCATTCTGGCCACACGACCAGTTTTGGGAGACCAACGCCTTTTGTGCAGCCTGGATCTTCTGCCCCGCAGAGGTCCGCGGTGACTCTCATGAGTTCTCGCTATATTGATCCTCGGAGTGCCTTGTACCCCTATACACGTCTGCCTTCAGATGTTTCGGCTACCGCCCGTCGTCCCACATCGGGTGTTTTGGAGGATCGTGACCCTTCGCTGGTTAAGAGGGTCAGAGGTGAAGCCACTTTGCCGGTTCGCTCCCCTGTCAAACCGGCCAGTACGGGCAGTGAGCTTAGGGAGGCCCTCTCCTTTCTCACTCAGGTTCTATCAAAGAGCCTTCCTGTTGCTTCCAGCAAGGCAACGAATGGTTTCCAGGCGCCTCCTATGGCGCCGCCTCCCGGGATTGGAAACCGGCCGGTTTCTGATTCCCCTGGTGTCCCGACACCATGGGAGGCGTCGGCTGGTTTGCACAGATGGGCTATGTGTCTTCCGACTCTGGGGAGGAGTCCGGCATGCTTGATGTCGAGGGCCAGCAGTCTTCGGACTTGGGGGCAGCTCTTGACTTTGTGTTTGGGTTTCTGCCTGATCTCAAACCTACTAACCAGCCGACAGTGTCAGCCAGGCCGCGATCATCGGTCGCGCGCCTACAGCCTATGGAGCAACCTGCTTCTGGGCGCCGTCGACTGTGCCAGTTGGTACAGGTGGTTGAAGCTTTTTCAGCATTGGTCTCCAAGCTGAATTCCAAGGCTCTGAAGACTTTGTTCTTCACCAGGGTTGACACCTTTTTGCCTCCTGTGCGTTATCGTTCCTACGATTCTGCCAATCCGTCAGTCTGCCAGCCTTTGACGGTTCTGGATCAGGACTCCACTTCCTTCGGGATTTCCAAGCCCAAGTCTGCCGTCATTCCAATGACGACTCGGGAGTCCACGTTGGGCTTATCTGGAGAGATGCTTGGCATGCTTTCTCTCTCAGATCACGTCGTCTCAGCTTTGGCTGCTTATCTGCCTCCAGATAAGTTTGACGAGGTACAGGCTCCTTTGCGTGTGCTGTCCAAGGTGCTTATGCATCTTACTCACACGCATGCCTGTAACACGGCTAATCTGGAATTAGTTCGAAGGGACGCTGTGCTGGACACAGGATGATCCCTTCCCGAGGAGCAGCATGCTGCTCTTCGATCTGCTTCTTTGGCAGGTCCGCAACTTTTCCATGGTTCCGTGTCGACGGTCCGGGATGACATCCTACGTCATTCCAAAGATCAGCTGCTGTTTCGTCAGCTTGATCAGCCTTCTAGGGGAGGCAAGAGCCGTTCCAAGCCTAACAAGTACCCTTCTGCTTCCTCTGTGAAGCAAAAGGCTGGTCCTTCTGCCGCCGCCTCTACTTCTTACTCAAGGGGTAAGGGTAAAGGTTGGCAGAATCGAGGGAAGTCTCAGGATTCTTCATTTAGTAGAGGAGGTGGTTTCTCCTCTTGCGGGCCTCGTCGGGGCTCGAAATGAAGGTCCTCACCTCGACTCGTCCCAGGTTGGAGGAAGGATAGCAGAGTTCGCAGACCATTGGGCCACCATCACATCCGATCCGTGGGTGTTACATGTTGTTCGGTCCGGGCTGCGAATATCCTTCCGACGGCACCCCACTCTGTCAAGCACAGTTCCTTCAGACGTTTTACGTCGGGAACTTTTGTCCATGGAGATTGGCAATCTCCTGGCAAAGGGGGCGATCGAGGTCATCAAGAACATTCACTCAGTGGGTTTCTATTCCCGCCTGTTCTTGGTGCCGAAGAAGGATGGCCGACTCCGACCGGTTATCGATCTGAGTATCCTGAACCAGTCTATCATTGCTCCCAAGTTCAGCATGGAGACTTTCAGGTCTGTCTTTCAATCAATTCACCAGGGAGATTTCGCTGCCAGCATCGACCTGCGAGATGCTTACTTCCACGTTCCGCTGCATCGGGCGTCACGGAAGTATCTCAGGTTCACTTTTCTGGGGCGAGTTTACCAGTTCAAGGCCATGCCTTTCGGCCTCAACCTGGCTCCTTGGGCCTTCACCAGACTGATGTCGCATGTAATAGCGTTCCATCGCACACAGTCCAGGGTGACTACTTCGTCATATCTGGACGATATCCTCCAGAGGCATTCCAATGCTGCCTTACTGGAGTCGGATGTTACTACTCTGTTGAACTTGCTCACGTCGCTAGGATTCAGAGTCAACGAGAAGTCGGACCTGGTCCCGTTTCAGTCGTTTTGTCATCTGGGGATGGCTTTCCAAACCCAGTTCAATTTGGTAGCGGTTCCCCAGGCCAAGGCTGTGATTCTCTCAACTTTTGCTCTGACTCTGTCACAGTCCACGTCCGCGACTGCTCGGAGTTTTCTCCGGCTGATCGGTCTCTGCGGTTCGGTGACGGATCTCATTCCTCTAGGTCGGCTGCGTGTCAGACCTCTCCAACACTTTCTGCTCAGTCGTTGGAGGCCGAATGTAGATTCTCTGGATCAGGTGCTTCCGTTTCCGGAATCTCTGTATCCTCACCTTCTTCCCTGGACAGATGTTCAGTGGATTACGCAGGGTGTTCCATTGGACTTACCCACGTCCGATCGCATTCTGACGGCAGATGCCAGCGATCTCGGATGGGGTGCGACATTGGATCCTCTCGGTCTTTCCCTACACAGGATGTGGGATCAGGATCAAGCAGCTCTACACATCAACCAGAAGGAGCTTCTTGCTCTTCTTCTGAGTTTCAGGCAGTGGATCCCTCACCTGTCGAATCGCCAGGTCCTTCTGCTGTCCGACAATTCGACAGTGGTTGCTTACATTCGGAACCAGGGCGGCACGCACTCGGTTCCGATGTACGAATTAGCTCGGGATCTTCTACTGCTCGCTCAGGATGTTCACGCCGGAGTGGTTGTTCGTCACATTCCCGGTCGTCTGAACGTCCTAGCCAACCAACAGGGCAGGGTTATTTCCACCGAGTGGATGCTCCACAGGGCAGTGTTCCAGTCGCTTTGCGATCTCTGGGGACGTCCCCACATCGACCTCTTTGCGACTCGTTGGAACCATCAGGTGGACACTTTCGTGTCCCCGTGTCCAGATCCTCTGGCTTTTGCCATGTACGCTCTGTCACTCGATTGGAACGGTCTAGTCGGCTACGCCTTCCTGCCGGTTCTGATTCTGCCTCAGGTTCTAGCCAAAATTCGAACCTGCAGTTGTCGAATCTTTCTGATCGCTCCCCTGTTGCCTCAGCGGGTGTGAATCAATCAACTCCGCTCGCTGATGGCGGCGGTTCTGGCACGTCTCCCGCTACGTTGTGACCTTCTTTGTCAAGGTCGCCCGAGGAGGTTTCACGTCGACCTGACTTCATTATGCCTTCACGCATATCTTTTGTCAGGTCCTGTCTCCTCCGTAGAGGTTTTTCGGGACGAGCAGTGGAGTGCATTTCTTCTTCAAGGAGGCACTCCACTGGTTTAGCTTATGCAGCTAAATGGAAGGTCTTCTGTCGATGGTGTGCTGATCACTCTGTTGATTATGCAAATCCTTCGATTTCACAGATAGCGGAGTTTCTGGTATATCTGTTTGATTCTCGGGGTCTCCAGCCTGTTACCATCAAGGGTTACAGGTCCATGCTTTTAGAAACTTTTTCTTACGTGGGGAAGCATCGTATCGGCACTAATCCTTACCTCTCCAAGCTTGTTCGGCACTTTTCTTTGAAAAGGCCTCGGACTTTGCAGCTTACTCCACGATGGAATCTTTCGTGAGTGCTGCTTTGATTGGGAGGGGGGGGGAGGGGGGGGGGCGCCGTTCGAACCTTTATCCCAGGTGGATATGCATTTTCTCACATATAAGACAGCTTTTCTGATGGCATTTGCTTCGGCCAGACAGGTTAGTGAGCTTCACGCCCTCTCGGTTGACCCGGCCTTTTTTAGGAGCTTTCCCAACAGTGTTACTTTTACCACTGATTGCTCTTTTTTGGCCAAGAATCAGTTACCAGATACTACTCCTCCTCCTATCTGTATCAAGGCTCTTCCTTCTGTTGAGGGTAATCGCCCTTTGCTCGGTCCGGTCCGTGCTATTCGCATTTATCTCGATCGGACACGAAAGGCAGGAAACGTTTTTTTCTGTCGCTTATTCCGGGTCGACAGAAGATCTCTCCTCAGCCCATTTCTCGATGGATTTGTCTTGCTATTCGTATGGCTTACGGTCATTTAGCAGCTGGCGATTGTATTACCAATCGTATTTCTGCCCACGAGGTGCGGGCACTATCCACCTCTTGGGTTTATTCTAACTCCATCAAGTTGTCGGATGTTATGCAGGCAGCCTACTGGAGAAATGCCTCTACTTTCTCCACCTTTTATCTGCGCCAGTTGCAGGAGCAGTCGGAGGACCTTTTTGCCCTGGATCCTCTTTCTTCTGCTCAAGCTGTTGTCTGCCATAGCCATTAGGCTTCTTGAAGGTCAGTTTCAGCCTTGTGCTGTTACTGCCCTTTTTCTGTCTGTGTGTCACACAGGCCCATATGTCTTCTTTCATTGTCCTTTACCAATGATTGCGATGTTATGGTTGATAAGCCTCGGGACCTCTTCCTTCTGCTTCACGGTTCCAGTGCACTGGGGTTATGTGTGGGTTGGTTATGCGATTCCCTCCAGCCTATTGTCTACTCAACCTGTCGTAAACAATTGTGAGTAGGTTGATAAGAAATCTAAATTTTATAGTAAATTTCCTTTCTTATTATACCTACCACAATTGTTTACATGGAGGCCCTCCCGTCTTCTTTAAGGGTAAAGAATCTTTCCTCCCCGCTGATCACATAACTCTAACGTTGACGGATTCAAAAAGAATGAGTCTTTAGAGACGGTATATGCGCACTGGCAACGGAAGTCGTGGAGTTGTACTTGGGAGAACGTCCCGTAATGGGTCTGCGCCGGTTGCACTCGACCCAGTTTTGGCTTATTTTTTCTTGGTGCTTTTGCACCACTTTTCTTTCCTAAATTGCTTGGGAAAGACAAAAATAGAGAGTATTTTATCCGAGTTAGGGACTTCCACTGTAGTGCAAGCCTGTCGTAAACAATTGTGGTAGGTATAATAAGAAAGGAAATTTACTATAAAATTTAGATTTCCACTGATAAGGCAACACTCTACAAACTGAACACTGGGAGCATATCATTGATCTCTATACAACTGGAAGCATGTTGTTTGATGATGTAGATGCTGTTACACTGTAGTGTAGTAACAACTCACACTTCAGTAAACATTGTGGCATTTACCTTGCACGAAACTCAATAACATTGCATCAACTCGGCACTTGTTTTTGTCAATAATAACTAACTAGCATATGTGGTAAATATTCAGTTGTCATTGCCATGAAAAATGTGTGCATCATCAACATATTTATTTTTTTGCAGACAGCAAAGTATATTCTTAACCCTTTGAAACCCGGTGGCATCTTCCATATCAGTTCAATGGCAGCAAGTGGAAGAGTCCATTTTTGTTATTAGGGGTTAGACCAATTAATATTTTCAACATGCAGCCTTAGGGCTGCACGTTGAAAATATTGATTGGTCTACACCACACATTTACCTTATTTACCTTGTAGCCATCCCACTTAATGACTTTATGGCATTGAGAGATTGCGAGACGTCACAAAATTTAAAACCATTGAGAAAATTTTTTTGATTGAGCATTGTGTATGTAGCAACTTCCAGTGCATCCACCCCCCCCCCCCCCTAAGTTGGCAGTGGTGGAGACCCCTTTCTATATATTACCAATCCAGTTGCATAGAGACCAGTGGGACATATGCACATGCTTTGTCATATCTTCCAGAACCTTATCCCCGCCACTACAGTTTATAGGCATATTGAAATGGTGTCTGTCTGCCAGTCCATCTCTCTGTCACACGTCTGTCAGCTTAACTCCTCCTACATTTCTCATCAGATTTTTCCGAAATTTGGTGTGAAGTATCAGTATGAAATGTAGATGTGCATGTGTAAAGGAATTTTTTATTCCTTGATTTTGTCCAGTGTTATGACCCTTTTGATTGTTTGTTGTCACATCTGTTTGTCTGCTTAACTCCTACATTGCTTATCAGATTTTCATGAAATTTGGTATGACATACGCCTGTATAGCAGGCCTTTAGAATTTTGGCCCATCTTTTTCAGGACTTTAAATTTGCCCAAATTACAGAAAGTTCCATTTTCAATGCATATTATTAATTTTTAAAGCTGAAAGTAACTTTACACAATAAAATTGAAGGAAATACACTCCACAGTTGAAAAATTTGAAATACTTCCAAACAAGACAAATCAAGGACAGTTTTTAACATGGTTCCTACAGGGTTTCCGCTAGGGGAAAATTTGTGGGTCCGGTAGTTTAAAGTAAGTGAAACTCAGACGCCAAAGGCGTCTGCTGCACATGCGTATAGAGGGGGGCGTCTTTATTTATTTATAAATTTTTATTTTTAGGTGCTCTCTGGTGGCCTCTGGGGGCATTCTGGTCGCTAAAATGCTGAATAATTGAAGTGGAAAGTATGTATTTTTTCCTCCTACAATTCTCTAAATTCCCACGGGACACACAATACTACATTTGGTCGGAGGTTTCACAAAAATACAAACCCAAAACAACACAAAATCCACGAATCCTGACAGTGACTGCGACGCTTGACCTCAATTTTTTTTTATACAACCTGATACGTGCCAACGTAAATAATTGGAAATGCAGAGAGAATGAAATATTCGAAAAGAACCATGATGCGGACATGTGACGTCATGCACATGCAATTACATCATTTATCGCTCGAAATAAAAGCTAGTGATTTCAGACCAAACACGACAATTTGAGTCCGAAATTTTATAGGCGATGTTTAGGATTTGAGCTTTGTTTCCCCCTCTCGTCTGGAGGTTATAAAGTATCAGGTTGTCGCCAGTAATAGAAGGCATAGTATACAACATAATTATGCCTATATTACGTGGAAACAAAGGATCCTGAGTGTCGTTACGATATAGCATTGTACTCGACATTTTAACCACCAGCATTTCTGACTGATCATAGTATAATCGGCGGGTGGAATGGGTCCGGTCGACTCACCCGCAGCCGGTCTAGCGGAAACCCTGTCCCTATTTTGGGCAAAGCTTTTACTGCTTTTAATTTGGGGTAATTTGAACTCTTGTGTAGTGCAGATGTTCATGTTGAAAGAAATTTTCAATCCCCAAATTTTCAGAGTTAGCTCACTTGAGCAAAGCTCTGGGAGCTTTACTAATCACTTTCCACCCGTCATCCATCCATCCGTCCAGCGTTAACTTTACATTATCGACTTCTCCTTATAAACGACTGGGCCAAATTGAACCAAATTTGATGTGCATGTTCCTTATCATATGCCAATTCAAGTTTGTTCAAATAAAGTTGCCATGCCCACAGGGGGCACGACAAGGGGCATAACTGATAGTACCCATATATTTGGAAAAAAATTTTAAAAAATATTCTCCAGAACCATCCATTAGAATCTTTTGATATTTGATACACAACATCTCTAGGGAGGTCAGATTCAAGTTTGTTCAACTTGGGTCCCTGGGTTAATATTTGGGCTTTCTATTGTAGCCCAAATTTTAACTTTGTGCCATATGAGGAAATTTCTTCAAAAATATTCTTCTTCAGATCCACCAATCAGGAGCCCAAATTTTAACGTTGTGCAATATGAGGACATTTCTTTAAAAATCTTCTTCAGCCCCATCAGTCAGAATGCTTTCATATTTGGTATACAACATCTCTGTGGGAACAGATTCAAGTTTGTTCAACTCGGGCCCCTGGGTTAATATTTGGGCTCTCTTCTTTAAAAATCTTCTTCTTCAGATCCACCAATCAGAATGCTTTCTTCATATTTAGTATACAAGTTCTCTAGGGGGATGAGATTCAAGTTTGTTCAAATACGGTCCCTGGGTTAATATTTGGACTCTCTGTTGGATCCTGAATTTTAACTTAGTGCAATAATAATAATAATAATAATACTTTATTGCACAACCAAGAAATAAGAAGTGGTATGGCACTACAAACTGCACAAATAAAGTAAAGTAAACTGACACAATTCAATATCCACGAACAGTATGCTTCATGGTGTCCAGTCATGTTTCCTAGGTAACACAGAGGTAAAAAAAATAATGTAGCTGCTTACTAGTTAAATACTCAGAAATCACGTCAAAGTCAGCACATCATGCACACCAGTAACTTCTTAGTAGTTAAATACTGAGATTTACTTAACAATCAACTTAATTTGCACCTAAAAACTCAGAATTTTTTTTTGTATCAGCCCCCCTCCCCATTCCAATTCGGTATCAGACAGATTCAACTTTGCATAAACACTGCACTGTCACATATATACATTGTTATTACGCATTAAAATATGAAATTCAATATTTTCACCAATTCCAACCCAATTTCAACTGAAAAACGGGGGTAACAGGCTTTATGTAACGGGATTGTTAGATAAATGTATTATCATGACCAAATGCATGTCCTTTAATTTATATGAGATTCTCGGTCATGTTTACAATCGGATCACAACTCGCCCTGATGGGCTTGTTGCAATCTGAATCTGATACAAATTACAGGACATGCACATGGTCATGATAATGTATATATACCAAAGTCTGAACATCATGATTCATGAACACAAGTAAATTCAAACAAACAAAGAAAAATGCCATTACTATCACTCGTCAACACTCGTCTGATCTTCATTACAGATGGGTGACGTATCACCCTCCTCTGAGTTGCTTTTTGAGAGGCATCCCAAACTGCCTGTGTTGACATTTCACGTCCGCATTACGCAACGCATTTAACAACAATATGAGGAGATTTCTTTAAAAAAAATTTTCTTTAGATCCACCAGTCAGAATCTTTTCATATTTGGTATATAACATCTCTAGGGGTATCAGATTCAAGTTTGTTCAGTTTGAGTCCCTGGCCTAATATTTGGGCCCTGTGTGGGGGGGGGGGGGGGGGAGGGGGGCAGGGAGGTTAGGTTCAAGGTTGTTCAAATCCATTCCGCAGTGTTTTACTATAAAATTTGCCTTTCAAACTGCAGTGACATAACAACCCTTAGAAGTCTGGCAGTGCTTGTCTACAGCTGATAGAATTGGAAGCAGTCAGGAAGATCTATGGTAATAACCATCTGACATGGACACAAGAGTTATCAATATATTCATGACTTCATTCCTCTGTAGTGTTGATGAACTGAATGTGACCCAAAATACTTTTTTGAACCACTTGGTCAGGTGAGCAATTAAGGCTTCTTGGGGACTCATGTATCATTGAATGTCTGTCACAAATGTTTGTCCATTCAACTCCTACATGTACATTTCTTGTCAGATTGTTACAAAATTTGGTGTGCAGTATGATTACAGTGTAGATGAGCATATCGAAAGGAATTTTCATTCCTGCAATTTTTGCCAGAGTTATGACCCTTTTCATCGTTGAATGTCCATCACAAATATTTATCCATTTAACTCCTCCCACATTCCTTGTTTGGATTTTAAAAAATTTGTATGTTCTGTATTTTATCTTTTTTATCATTAAATGACTGTCACAAATATTTGTCCGTTGAACTCCTCCTACATCTCTTGTCAGACTTTTACAAAATGTGGTGTGAAGTATGCATTTGAAATGTAGATCCGGATGTGGAAAAGAATTTTCGATTCAAGCAGCACAGTGGCTCAGTAGTTAGAGTATCGGATTTCAATCCTAAAGGTCGACGGTTCAGTCCTGACCAGTGGTAACTGCTTTGTGTCCTTGGGAAAGACACTCGATTCTGATAACCCATATGGGATAATGATGACACCATGTAATAAGGCTTCCTGCATGTTGTCTGTGCACTTACTTTCAACTGATAACCTTGCTTGTGCTGCTTTCAACTGATAACCTTGCTTGTGCTGCATTAGTATGCTGAGAAGTCTGAACAATTGCTGCTTCTCGGTTGTTCTCTCCGGGTACTCCAGCCTCCTCCTCCTGTAAAACCATCTTAACACAATGTGACCCTGGCTGTTGAAAGTGTCCTTAAACCCCAATAAGCAAACAAACAAGCAAAGCCAGCTCTATGAAAACATTTCATGAAAAAGCCGCTTTATTCCTGCTTGCGCATCTAAGCACTGCATGATAAACATTCATGCCTTGCCTTTCTCTTGCTCAACAAAGATGAACAAAAATCAGAGTTGTCCTTTTTTCAGGAACCTGTACCTACCTGATGTATACTCCTGGTATTTGACCAGCTGTTTAATAAATTTCTGTATGAGATGTACTACTTTTGTATTTTCTTTACAGTTCAAACAACAAGAGAGGCTGCATTGGACAGTCAGGCAATATCAATGATAGCATCTCTTGGTAAGCAGAAAGCACAGGCCTTAAATACAGAGTTTATCAAATTTCAGCCTCTTGAGTTCTCAGATAAACTGGTAAGTTATCACAAGGAATGGGAAATATTTATTTATTTATTTCTTATATTCTTTAACTAACAAAAATTGAAGAAAAGAAAGTTTGAATGTTGATATTAATATTAGCAATTGCTTGTTATGACCATTACATTGTTTAAAGAGTTAAAGAAAGTCCAGTAATGAGATGCAGTTCTGGTATCTTTTCCCTGTGGAAAACCAGGAATTGGAGCATTGTTTAATTACTGTGGTAGACTAGTTTTGCCCTGCTTGTACATGTACAGCAGAACCCTGTTAAATTAGAATTGAATAGCCACTTTGCCAGAGAAAAAATAATCAATTAACAGGGGTAGACAATTGACAGGAATTGTGTCACTTTCCTATCTTGTAATTATAAACTGAGCATTTACTCTAATATAGGTTATACAGGGTAAAAGTAGGGTATATCACACATAGAACCCATGATATAACACTCCAAGAGATATATGCCTACATAAAGTGCATGTATCATATCTATGTATGTCTACGAGTGTCTCTGGGAGCGGTCCAAAATTCAAGATGGCTGCCAGTGGCCATTTTGTACCGAAATTCGGTCCTATCAGTTTTTAGCTCACCTGGCCTAAAAGGCCATGTGAGCTTTTCTCATCACTTGGTGTCCGTCGTCCGTTGTCCATCGTCCGGCGTCCATAAACTTTTCACATTTTCATCTTCTTCTCTGTAACCGCTGAGCCGGTGTGAACCAAACTTGGCAGGAATGGTCTATGGGAGGTCCTCTACAAACGATCCTCATTTTGTTCCCGTCGGATGAAAAACATGGCTTCCAGAGGCATTCTTTGATTCTGGTTGGTGGATTTTCAAATATCTTCTCCTCTGAAACTGCCACTCCAAGTGTTTTGAAACTTCATATAAATGATGACTGGGACCCCCTCTACCAACGATCCTCATTTAATGTTGATCGGGTTGTAAACATGGCCACAATTGCGGCGTATATTTACTATAGAAACCCTATGGGAAATCACATTTTCCTCTTCTTCTCTGGAAAAACTAAGGCGATGTGAAAACAAACCTGGCAGGGATAGTGAATGGGAGGTCCTCTACAAACGATGCTCATTTTGTTCCTGTGGGTTGAAAAACATGGCCGCCAGAGGCATTCTTTGATTCTGATTGGTGGATTTTCAAAAATCTTCTCCTCTGAAACTACCAGGCCAAATGTTTTGATACTTCACATAAATGATGACTGGGACCCCCTCTACCAACGATCCTCATTTAATGTTGATCGGGCTGCAAACATGGCCACAATTGCGGCTTATAGTTACTATAGAAACCCTATGGGAAATCACATTTTCATCTTCTTCTCTGGAACTACTGAGCCGATGTGTGTCAAACTTTGCTGAAATGGTCTGTGAGAGGATGGAAATATGTGGCCACCAGAGGTTATATTCTAATGCTTAACCCAATGCCTCTCCTGTCTGCACGAAGATCAGTACTGTCAGCAAAATACTTTTTTTTGAGAATCTGGTAAAGATTGGTTCCAGTTTTTTCTCCACTGAGAAATGGGGAAAAAAAACCCCAAAATATTGTGTTTAAAGTACAAGTCAAAATAAGCTGTAGCATAACTGCAATAAACTAAATAGACTGCAGCTTCTGCCCTGACAAGATCAGAATCTGACTTTTTCTGGAAAAACTATCAGTGAGAGCTTTCCAGAAAATGATGTCAGCTTCTGATCTTATCAGTGTAGAAAGAGAAAAGATACATAGTTTATAGGATTATCCTACACAACTTATTTTGACTTGTACTGTAAAACAAGTGCAACTGTAGGTTGATATCTTCAGCTGTAATCTAATTATGTTTGATACATGTTGACAGATTGTTTGGAAAATGTAGTTGGTTAGTTTTGTTTGCAATCTTGTCAGCTCAGATGACAGTAATTATTGAAAATCTTTTGATTCCTGTAACCCTTTACCTATCCAAAAGCTATTTTGAAAGATAATACTGCCTGAAAAAATTGTAATTTTCAAAATATTTTAACCCTTTTTTACTGATTTTTTTTGTTGAAACAGAATTCATAAATGTGTGCATTTTCAAGAAAATCTTCTTTGAAACTACAAGGCCAAATGGTTTGAAAAAAACTTATTTTAATCTTCATCAGGTTGCAATTATGGCTGCAATTGTGGCTTATAGTTACTATAGAAACCCTATAGGAAATCACATTTTCATCATCTTCACTAAAAGTACTGAGCCAATGTGAACCAGACTTGGCAGGCATTGTCTATGAGAGGTTCTCTACAACTGTTACTCATTTTATTCCTGTTGGGTGAAAAAACGTGTCCGCCAGAAGCTTTCTTTGATTCTGATTGGTCAATTTTGAAAATTCTTCTCTGAAACCACAGGACCAAATGTTTTGAAACTTTGTATGGTTGATAACTGGGACACCCTCCACCAATGTTCCTCATTTTAATGTTGATCGTTTTGCAAACATGGCCACAATTGCAGTTTATAGTTACTATAGAAAAAACCTATAGGAAATCACATTTTCATCTTCTCTCTGGAACTATTGAGCTGACGTGAACCAACACTTGGCAAGAATGGTCTATAGGAGGCCCTCTACAAACGATCCTCTTTTTGTTCCCATTGGCTGGAAAATATGGCCACCAGAGACATTCTATGATTCTCTTTGATGGATTCAAATGTTTTGAAACTTCACATGATTGAAGACTAGGACACCTTCTACCAATGATCCTCATGTAATTTTGATGTAATGTTGCAAACATGGCCACAATTGCAGCTCATAGTTACCATGGAAAGCTTATGGGAAATCACATTTTTATATGTATTTCTGTAGAGCCTCTAGTTTGTACACAACTTCTATACGGCTCAGGCTAGAGGCTGTATTTATGAACCAATCTTTACAAAACTTCTTGTACTTTTGTTATCACCGTGGGACGAGAACGAGTGTTTTGGGGTTCAGTCCAAAATTCAAGATGGCTGCCAGCAGCCATTTTGTACCAAAATTAGTGCAAACAGTTTTTTGTACAGAACTTCTGTATGAAAGTTCTGATTTAAATAAATTTTTGTATGAATATTTAATAACATGGAATACATCACATATAATACAGGTTTTTTTCTCATGCAGAAATTATGCAAATTAGATGAACTTTGATTTATTCAGTGCTACTTATACACTGTAAGTGCATATGTCAATACATCTAGGGCTGGAGGCTGTATTCTTGAACTGATCTTCACAAAACTTCTTGTGTACCTTTGTTATCACCTTGGGACGAGAACGAGTGTTTCTGGGTGCGGTCCAAAATTCAATATGGCTGCAAGTGACCATTTTGTACCGAAATTAGGTCCATTCAGTTTTTTGTACACAACTTCTATTCGGCTTAGGCTAGAGGACGTATTTATGAACCGATCTTTACGAAACTTCTTGGGTACCTTTTTTATCACCATGGGACGAGAACAAGTGTTTTTCGGTGTGGTCCTAAATTCAAGATGGCCACCAGCAACCATTTTGTACCAAAATGAGTGCAATCAGTTTTTTGTACAGAACTTCTGTATGAAAGTTCTGATTTGAATAAATTTTTGTAGGAATGTTTAGTAACATGGAATACATCACATATAATATGGGTTTTTTCTCATGCAGAAATTATGCAAATTAGATAAACTTTGATTTATTCAGTGTTACTTATACACAGTAAGTGCACATGTCAATACGGCTCAGGCTAGAGTCTGTATTTATGAACCGATCTTCACGAAATTTCTTGGGGTACCTTTGTTATCACCTTGTGACAGAAACAAGTGTTTATGGGTGCCTTTGTTATCACTGCTATGAGAACAAATAGTTTTGGGTTCAGTCAGACCCACTCTGGGACTCAGATTTCTTTTCTAGTTTAGCATCTAACTCTCACCCCACCTTTACAATACTTTACCTTTATATTTGTTACAGGCTACGGTCAGCATTTATGTACAGACCGTTACAATACTTTACATGTTCCTTTGTTATCAGGTCATTACCTAGATGTTTGTCATTGCTGTGTCATATACTATTCATGTACATGTCTTAAACATGAGCTACAGTGTCATTGACGCTTTCATTTTAGCCGTATACATCATGCCACTGAATGATAATATTAGTCTGCGAGGAACACGTAACATTTCTCGGTACCTATTATCCTTCGTATTCATTGTTTATATCACAAAAATAGGCAGTAATTTTTACTTTACCCTCGCATATTATTTCATGAAATGGACGTTGTCATACCTAAACTCCGCTCTGGATCAAGCTATTGTGAGCAAATTGTTGATAATCGAAGTTAATTTTTGCCATTTTAATTTTTAAATACGATAAATTTAATGTCGATGTGGAATTTATTGACACTAAATTTCTGAAAGAATGGACACACTTTGAAGTGTTAGCATCATGTGACAGTGACTGTCACAAAGTTGATTATGTCAGTGAGGAATTCCCGGTAAACCCACATTTTTAGATGACCCGATTGGCTGGAATAAACACTGTGTGCTGTATTCCTGGCAATTTTCATCAAGCAACAGTTTCTAGATCCCCAAAATGACTCAAATGAAAACTTCAGAGTTCAGATGGTGCTTTGATTTTCACTTATATTGTCAGGATTTTGAACTGCATTTACATGTACCTCGCTAAATATTCCACTGTATATTTTGCGCCCATCTCACTGGCTTCAACTGACTAAATAATACCATTCCGGGCCCGAACCACTTCGACTGACATGTGCAAGCTGTCTTCCCGTAGTATGGTAGACGGGCGCATCAATTTGCGCTCGGAAAATAAAAAACCCAGGTGTTCCCGGGCACGGGTGCTTTTTCTCCAGAGCCACCAATCAGAATCTTTTCATATTTGGTATATAACATCTCTGGGAAGATCAGATTCAGGTTTGTTCAATTCCAGTTCATGCCTTAAAATTTGGGCTCTCTTCGGGGGGGGGGGGGGGGGGGTCCAATTTTGTTCAAATCCATTCCTTAGTGTTTTTCCATAAAATTTGCATTTCAAACTGCAGTGACATAATAACCCTTGGAAGTTTGGCAGTGCTGGTCTGCAGCTGATAGAACTGAAAGCAGTCAGGAAGATCTATGGTAATAATCATCTGACATGGACACATGACTTCATTCCTCTGTAGTGTTGATGAACCATGACTAACTGAATGTGATCTTCTTTGAACTACTTTATCAGATGAGCAATTAAGTCCCCTTGTTTATTCAGTTAACAGAGTTTACTCTGTGACTTACATGCAATTAACAGGTCAGAATTGTACTCAAGGTATGGTAAATGGTTGTAATTTGTAAGTTATGTATAATTAATAGGGTTATTATGCTCCCTGATAAAAATTGGGGGGCGGGGGGGAGCATATAGTCGTTCTGTCCATCTGTCCATCCAAAACAAATGGTTTCCGGATGATAGCTGTGGTGTGCTTTTGTGTATAACCTTATAATATTTTTATACTGTACCAATGACCCAGACATAGCTGGTGCTAACTCTTAAAATATAGGGCCAAACACAAATTTTGCCCCCCAATCCCCAAAATTTGCATCTAAAACTAAAGAAAACATGTCCTGAAAGGCCCTCCACACTTCGCCCCTACTGCGCATGCGCAGTGTCAAGGACGTTCCGAAATTGGCGCCATTAATCATTCTAAGTTTGGCCCTTCATCAGTTAACATCTGACTGATCTTTGTGCTTATAAATCTCAGTTTAAATGATGCCAGACACATAAATATTAGTGAAATGGTGATTCTAAGGAGGATAGAGAAGGAGGAGAGGAAAAAAATGTGTGACAGAATATTATCAGGGCTGTAACTTAAAATTTTTTAATGAAATTATGTTAAGTTACCTATTTTCAAGGCAGCAGCCATTTTGTTGTCATTCTGATTGTTTAGTTACACTGTTTTTTAAGTGTTTTCCTCTCTCCCTGTCCTTTAAGTTCCCCCTTGCTATTCTCCCATGCTTTTGGCATAGTTTTTGTAATTATTATTACTAAATTTTCTTGGGAGTTTTAGCTGAATAACAGAATGAATTCTGTTCTTTTCCCCATGTTTACGTCTTCACCTACGGGTGGTTAGGCGTTGTGTTCTGCATCTACCATCTGATGTTCTGCAGTTTCTTCCCTGGAAGTCTCTGTTTTGCATCAGATAGTGTATTTTTGGTAACTGATTTCGGGCCTGGGTGCCTGGAGTCTTATTTTAGTGTTTTTACACTCATTGTTTACATTTACAACAGCTCTCTGTGTGAGGGGGGGATTTCTAAAAAATAATATCGTGATGTTATTTTAATCATAACTAGATACATTATTATTGTTCGTAAGTGTTGAATAAATTGTTTAAAATATTTTTAAAATTTTTGTCCACACTTAGGCTTGGGATCCATTGGGGCTCAACGTTACTTTTCAGAAACTTGGGCTGTTCTGAAAAAATATTTTTTCAAAATATTTTGATTTCAATTATTTTTTCTATATTAATGGATCATATTATTATTAGGTATTTTGATTGCCAGGGGTTAGTGCGAGTACCAGGACTTGTTTTCTTTTCACATTGAAAGGATATTGATCAATTGTTTTAAGAGGAAGTCTTCCTCTGACTTTATTATCATTCTATATGTGGTCAGTGTACTCGCATTAACTCCTGTTCTGTATCGTATGATTTCGATGACAATATGGGAAGCGTATGTCACGGTGTGTTATTGGGGATTTGAACACTCCGGTCCTTTCCCCGCAGAGTCACTCTACCTTATCAATTTCTATTTCAGACGATCAAGATTAGGGTGATGTATCTGTGATGTCTTCCAACAGTGTGCCTCCGTCATCACAATTAATGAAGGGCTAGCGGAAAAGTGCTCATGTAAATACGCCAATTGCCTAAGAGGACCCTAGTAGGTTCGACGGCCTTTGACGTCCGCTAGCTCGCCCGGTGTAACGTCCATTCACCGAATGGTTCGGCAGCCGGGTTCGTCCGTTGCGGTCTAGAAGGAATTTTGGGGTGATGCGAGCACTATAAATTAACCTAATGCACACCCAGTGACGGTGGATCGGAGGGAGAACGCAGGAAGCCTTTTAGTCCGGTTCATAGCTCGTTCCGGTCCATCCGGACGGCAAGCGAGAGAGGCCCCTCTCTCGTTCAACAACATCTGGCCCCAGATGTTGTGGTACAAAATGTGTCGCAAGCGGAGCATACGTCCGTCGCTCGGGACGCTCCGTTGTATAGGCAGTCTGCGGAGGCTGCTAAGGCTTCCTCTTCTCGTCAGCGCACACGACCGCACCTTGGCTGCGTGACCGCCGATATATTACCAGCTTCGCCGATCAAGGATTCTTCGGCGACCAGGTCACACCATCCGGTAGCCAGGGACACGAGGCCTGCAGACTCCGGACGTTCGCATAGGAAGTGTGCGGGAGTCAACGTACACGGAGCTTCCGGCGGCAATGCATCGTAAGACCGCTACTGCACAGGCCTCGGGAACGGACATGCTTTCCTTAATAGCACAGTTTATCGCAGCATCCCAGCATCAACTGAATCTGTCGCATATATTTTATCCGACGATGCTGGGTCGGGACGCTCCGCGGAAGCGGGTACGGACGTCCGAAAGTTTCATCCGGTCCGACGGGATACCGAAAGGGATTCGGAGGATTTCGAGCTTTCCCTTTCGGAACAACATATGCTGTTGTGTATGTCATCTGACTTGGTCTTCTACAGCTTCTTTCGTCGGACCAGAATGCTGCGATGCCGGATAAGAAACTGATAGCGTCGGTGGACTTAGAAATTTTTGGTTCGGTTCAGGGACATCGTCCCTCAGTTCCGACATAGTCCAATAATGTCTCACAAACTTTCGAATTATTGAACGACGCTATATATATTATTATTTTATGCTTGCTAACCAAGCATTTCTGGCTTCTTGTTCGAAGAGTTATGGAGATGTCTTTCAAAAGTGTGCCTCTGTCGTCATAGTTAATGAAGAGTTAGCGGCAATAAGTGCTCATGGAATATGTCTATCGCCTACGGAGTGACATTCGCTAGCTCACCCGGTGTAGCGTACATTCATCGAATGGTTCGGCTGCCAGGTTCGTCCGTTGCGGTCTAGAAAGGAGATTTGGGTGATGCGAGCACTTTAATTACTTTTGTACTCACCCAGTGACGGCAGATTGAGGACAGATCGGAGGAAGCCTGTTAGTCCGGTTCCTGGCTTGTCCAGGTCCGTCCGGGCTGTGAGCGAGAGAGGTCCCTCTCTCGCCCAACAACATAGGGGACCGCATGTTGTGGTTCAGATTTTTTACATTCGGAGCATATGTCCGTTGGTCGGGACGCTCCGTTATATTGACAGTCCGAGAGACTGTCCTTAATGCTTCCTCATCCTCACAGCAGGGCACACGACCGCACATTGGCTACGTGACCTCGAGTATCCGATCAGTTTCGGCATTCAGTGATTCCACGGCGAATAGGTCGCGCCATCCGGTAGCCAAGGGACACGAGGCCTATACACTCCGTTCGCTCGCATATTGGTAGTATGCACGGGGTAACGATCACGGAGCTTCCAGCGGCAATGCATCGTAAGACCGCTTCTCCTCAGGCCTCAGTGACGGACGTGCTATCCGAGTTAGCACAGTTGTTTCGCAGCATCCCAGCAATTGACAGTTTCTCGGTCGAATCAGGAATTATCCGACGGCGCCGGGTCGGTGCGGTCCGCGGTTGCATCAGGTACGGACGACCGAACGCTTTATAGGGTCCGACAGGATGGCGAAAGGGATTCGAAAGATTTCGAGTTTTCCCTTTAGTAGTATCGGAAGATGCCTTTCATATCTTCTGGCATTATCTTCCAGTGTTTATTATTTCGGACTTCATTGCCGCGATCTTGGATAAGAGACTTATAGCGTCATTGGACTCGGATTTTTCGATCGGTTCAGGGACATTGTCCCTGACTTACCGACGCAGTCCAATATTGTCATTACAACATGTGTTTTATTTTTCGACGCTATATATATATATATACAAGCCTGCTACTAAGCATGATAGTTTAGTTTCTTGTCCGCGTTGCTCATTTCTGCCATTTTATCATTTATACAAATAGTTTATTTTGGCAGAGCAGGGCATACCGAGAGTTCATATGCGTCTAGACGGTGTGATTAAAGACTGCATATATTCTTTTTCGCCGTTTATGTCTTTTCCAATTTCAATGTTGGGAACGACATTATGTATAGTAGACTTAACTTAGACGCTTTATCATACGTAATCCGCCTTACTGAGGCGTTATCATTACGTCTTCAAGAAAAGATTTACGGGATATTATTCTCAATGTAATTTCTTTTGAGGGCAGTAGTTTGTTCACGTATAACTCCGCCCTTCAGTGGCTGATTGGAGTTAGTTAGACGTGACGCAGCCCTAGCTACATCCACACGTGTGGATAGTAAGGTTAAGAACTCTCTCAGAGTCGCTTCGTTCTCGGAGGAGCTTCTCTTCGACGGCAACTTTTCTGCAATCCATGAATTGCTCGATTTACACGTTCTCTTGTCTATCTAGTGTTACAAGAGATTCAGACTGGGGCAAACATTCGGTGGTTGACTCAGAGAGTGCCGCCGCAGTTGCCGGACCCGAGTGTGGCTGTTATGACGGTTGCCAGTCAAACAGATTGGGATATAATACTGATCCCTACGGATTCGAAGTGCCAGGGTCTTTGGGTTCCGCAGTCTCTTAGCAATCAGTTTTCTCCCGCGGAATAATGTTTTTTAGGCTTGCTTTATGTCATTGCATGAACATTATTCAGAAACGCATGCCCAAATTCCTGTCCTTTAATTCGACAGTAGTGGCGTATCTCCGGAACCAGGGAGGCACTCTTTCGTTTCCGTTATTCAATTTAATGGAAAGAATCCGTCTGTTGGTTATAGTACACCAAGTTCAGTTTTGGTCCGTCATATTCCGGGTCGTCTGATTGTTTTATCGGACTCCCGTTCTCTTACGGGTCGCTTGTTGCTGTCAGAATGGACTCTCAACAAACAAGTATTCAATCAGATTTGCTATCTATGGGAGCGCCCAATGATGATTTATTTATGACACAGCTTGCTAATCAATTGCAGACGTATGTGTTGGCTTGTCCAGATCTCTGAGCTAATATTGTTAACGCTCTATTGATCTATAGGACGGAATGATAGGATACGCGTATCCTCCGGCGCTGTTGTTTTAGCAGGTATTGCTAAGATAAACAACCACAATACATTTCTGTTGATAGCATCTCTATCTTCACAGAGATCATGAGTAATTTACTCTCTTGTCTACTGTGGGTCTTAACGTGAAATCTTCCTCTATGTGAGGATCTTTTTCACTGGGTAAATCGTGTCATCTTTATCACAACCAGCAAGGTCGCAACCTTCATGTATTCCGTTGTGTGGTCCGTATTGCATTGTAAGCACTGTACTGGACGAGCTTTGGACGCGATTTCTTACTATAGGAGATCCTCTTCTTCGCTATTCTATGCGGCTAAAGTGGAGGCTCTTCCGTCGTGGTGTAGGGATCATTATGTTCATATTGTTGATCCCTCCATACTACTCATTGCTATTTTTTAGTATACTTGTTTCACAAGATCTACGGCAGCCTGTTATTATTTGGGTTATAGGTTTATGTTACCTCATACCTATGCACTCTACGATAGTTTACAATTGAGTCTTTTGTCTCTTTATCTAAGTCAGTTAGTAACTTTTTGATAAATAGACTTAGAATCTTTAGATTAAATTCCTATACGGATTTTAACTTCGGTTCTTATTTAGCTAAGTAATCATTTGAGCCTCTGGAAACAGTAGTTTTCAAATTCTGACCTTTTAGACAGTAATTCTGTTGGTTTCTCTTTTACTGTAGAGTCAGTGAGTTTCATGCACTATCGATGGATGATTTTCACTTTCGTAGTTTCGGAATCACTACTTCCGTTACTATTTAGGTTGGATTGTTGCATAAGAGTTAGGCTCCTATTATCCGGAACCTATTATTTTAAGGTCCTTCCGTCTTCGTATGGGCATAGGCCTTTACTCTTTCCGGGTACAGTTTATGTATTTATAAACAGATATCTGTTTATTACTATGGGCGTAAGCTTCTTCTGTCTTTAATGTCTAGTAGAAGGACGTTACACTCCATTTTATTGTTAATGGATTCTATTAACTATCGGTACTGCTTTTGGTATATCATTGACTTAGCAGTTGTGCTTAAGATTTCGGCTCATGAAGTAAGAGTTCTTCTACTTCTTGGGCTTACATTAATAGTGTCGCTATTATAGATTTTTGAAGGCCGCTCATTGCGCTCAGCCATCCACATTCATGAATTTTATCTCAGAAATATCGAGTCCATTTCTGGAGGCCTCTATTGTTAGGTCTATTATCTACTGCTCAGAATGTCATTCACTTAACAGTTGCTACTATAGCTAGGTAGGCTGTCTGTTTCGGCAGTGTCTCCATTCGGCTGCCCTCTTCGCTCTGGGCTATTTGACCCAGGGCAAGAAAAAGGGGGGGGGGGGGGAGGGTGTTCCCTTGGGTCACCTGTTTTACTATGAAAACAAGGGGATACCTCCTCCGGAGTTAGTAATTCTGAGTTGTTATTGGGATGGTTGTTTAGTGAGAAGTTTAGGTTTTTAAAATTCATTCAAGTCTTAGTTTTTAAAGTATAGCTTTTGAATATTGCATATGTCAACAGACATGATTATGCAATCCTCAGACACTTTTAGGAGTATAAGAGTCTCTATTCTCTAGACTTACTTTATTTATTGGCTTACTTTAAAAATTATTAGTATAAGGATTATATTGGATATTAATAGAGTACATGGATGTATGAAGCTCAATTTTGGAAGGTGTTGTATCTTTCTAATTTATCATAAATAAGAAAGATACATGTAAGGCCTATTACTTCTTTTTCCCTACAGGGGAGGACTCTATTTTATTTTATTGAGCGTATTCCATTTTGCTCTATGTCCTTGGCCCTCCAGCCTTTTTACTATTCAGCTATGTCTGGGTCATTGGTACAGTATAAAAATGTTAAAAAATTTATAGTAATTTATATATTTTTTATACTTACCAATGACCCAGACGGGGTTGGCCCTCCCAGGAGTTGGGAACTCTTGCCTCCCCGCTGAGTACATAGCGCTTACCAGGCACTGGTTATTAGAATGATTAATGGCGCCAATTTCGGAACGTCCTTGACACTGCGCATGCGCAGTAGGGGCGAAGTGTGGAGGGCCTTTCAGGACATGTTTTCTTTAGTTTTAGATGCAAATTTTGGGGATTGGGGGGCAAAATTTGTGTTTGGCCCTATATTTTAAGAGTTAGCACCAGCTATGTCTGGGTCATTGGTAAGTATAAAAAATATATAAATTACTATAAATTTTTTAACTTTGCAACATTACGACATACCATGAAGTGCATGTCATATCCGATTTTCACTGTTGTGGCATTTACTGTTCAATGGTCATGCCCCTTGAAAAATCGCAAAATGGTAAAATCACGGGTTTCCGGATTGTAACTCCAGTTTGCTTTGAGTTACGACCTTATAACTTTGCAGCTCTACTACCTACCATGAAATGCAGGTCAAATGTGATTTTCACCTTTATACCTGAGTTCCAGAGTTATGCCCCTTAAAAAGTGGCAAAATATAAAATCACTGGTTTCCGGATGATAACTCTAGTTCGCTTTGATGTACGGCCTTATAATTTGCAACATAACTACCTACCATGAAATGCAGGTCAAGTTCGATTTTCATTGTTATGGCACATACCATTCTCGAGTTATGTCCCTTGAAAAGTCACAAAATGGTAGAATCAATGGTTTCCGAATATCTCTAGTTCTCTTTGATGTACGACCTTATAATTTTGCAACTTTGTGATTTTCACCATTATGGCATTTTCTAATCCAGAGTTATGCCCCTTGAAATGTGGCAAAATGATAAAGTGATGTAACATTTCTAATGGGATCGTATTAAATGTCCATGGCATGTATAATCAAACCTGCTTATACGTTCACCCTAATTAAGGCCAAATATAAAAAGGTGTTTGGTTTTCAGGAAATTTTTTTTCAAAACTGAGGAGGGAGGCAGTTTTTTATTTTTAGCTTAACTTGACAAAGTCAAGATAAGCTATTGCCATCACGCGAGCGGAAGTCTGTTAGTCTGTGAGTCTGTTCAGATTTTCCTTTAGCACGGGCTACACCCCGCAGTTCTTGTCTGATCGTCACAAAATTTCATATGCAGGTTTGGGGGTCATGTCTAGATGAAAACGTCCCCCTTTTGGTCGTGATCGGTCAACCGGTATGGCTGCCCGAGCCCAAAACCATTAACAAAGTCTATAGGTAGTATTTATGAAGGGATTTCACTGTAACTTGGTAGGATGCCTCTGTATAATGCCTAGATGAGAACGTCCCCTTTTGGGCATGATCTGTCAACCATGATGGCAGCCCAAGCCCGAAACCCAAAAACTTTTAGTACACTCTTCAGGTCATGTTTAATATGGAGGGATTTCTTTGTAACTTGGTAGAATGACTCCTTATGTTGTCTAGATTAGAATTTCCCCATTTGGGCGTGATCTGCCAACCATGACGACTGCCCGAGCCCAAAAACCGAAAACCTTTAGCACAGTCTACAGGTCATATTTATTGAGGAATTTCATTGTAACTTGGTGGGTTGACTTCATATAATGTCTAGATGAGAAAGTCCCCTTTTGGACGTGATTGGGCAACTGTGATGGCTACAGGTGCCCGAAGCCCAAAAACCTTTAGCACAGTCTACAGGTCATATTTATGAAGGGATTTCATTGAAACTTGGTAGGATGACTCCATATAATGTCTAGATGAGAACGTCCCATTTTGATCGCGATCATTCAGCCTTGATGGGTGCCGAGCCCCAAAACCTTTAGCATAGGCAAAAGGTCATATTTATGGAAGGATTTCATTGTCACCTGTTAGGCTGACTACATATAATGCCTAGATGATGACATCCCCTTTTGGTTGTGATTGGTCAACTGTGATGGCTACAGGTGCCTGAAGCCCAAAAACCTTGAGCACATTCTACAGGTCATATTTATGAAGGGATTTCATTGTAACTTCGTAGGATCACTCCAGATGATGCCCAGATGAGATTGTCCCCTTTAGTTGCGATCATTCAACCATGGTGGCTGCCGAAGCCCGAAAACCTTTAGCACAGTTTACAGGTCATATTTATGAAGCGATTTCATTGTAACTTGGTAGCTTGACCTCATATAATGTCCAAATGAGAACATCCCCTTTTGAACACGATTGGGCAACTGTGACGGCTACAGGGGCCCGAAGCCTGAAAACCTTTAGAACAGTCTGCTGATCATAATCATGAAGGGATTTCATTGTAGCTTGGTAGGATGACTCCAAATAATGTCTAGATGAGAACATCCCTGTTTGGTCGGTATCATTCAGCCTTTATGGTTGCCCCAGCCCAAAGACCTTTAGCATAGTCAATAGGTCGTGTATATGGAAGGATTTCATTGTAACTTGTTAGGTTGACTCCATATAATGCCTAGATGATGACATCCCCTTTTGGTCGTGATTGGTCAACTGTGATGGCTACAGGTGACCAAAGCCCAAAAATCTTGAGCACAGTCTACAGGTCATATTTATGAAGGGATTTCATTGTAACTTCGTAGGATCACTCCAGATGATGCCCAGATGGGAATGTCCCCTTTTGGTTGCGATCATTCAACAATTACGGCTGCTTGAGCCTGAAGCCCGAATACCTTTAGCACAGTCTACAGGTCATATTTATGAAGGGATTTCATTGTAACTTGGTAGGTTTGACTTCATATAATGTCTAGATGAGAACGTCCCCTTTTGGACACGATTGGGAAACTGTGTCATCTCCGGGGTCCCAAAGCCCGAAAACCTTTAGAACAGTCTTCAGGTCATAATTATGAAGGGATTTCATTGTAGCTTGGTAGGATGACTCCAAATAATGTCTAGATGAGAACGTCCCCTTTTTGTCACAATCATTCATCCTTGATGGCTGCCTGAGCCAAAAATCCCCAAAATACAGGGGCCTGAAGCCTGAGCCCAAAAACCTTTGGCATAGTCTTTTGGTCATATTTATGGAAGGATTTCATTGTAACTTGTTAGGTTGACTGCATATAATGCCTAGATGATGACATCTCCTTTTGGTCGTGATTGGTCAACTGTGATGGCTACAGGTGCCCGAAAATCTTGAGCACAGTCTACAGGTCATATTTATGAAGGTATTTCATTGTAACTTCTTAGGATCACTCCAGATGATGCCCAGATGAGAATGTCTCCTTTTGGTTGCAATCATTCAACCATGATGGCTGCCCAAGCCCAAAGCCTGAAAACCTTTAGCACAGTTCTTCAGGTCATATTTATGAAGGGATTTCGTTGTAACTTGGTAGGTTGACTTCATATAATGTCTAGATGAGAACAGCCCCTTTTGGACACTATTAGGCAACTGTGACGGCTACAGGGGCCTGAAGCCCGAAAACCTTTAGCACAGTCTGAAGCCCAAAAACCTTGAGCCCATTCTACAGGTGATATTTATGAAGGGATTTCATTGTACCTTGGTAGGATGACTCCAAATAATGTTTAGATGAGAACGTTCCCTTTTGGTCGCGATCATTCAGCCTTGATGGCTGCCTGAGCCAAAAATCACCAAAATACAGGGGCCCGAAGCCCGAAAACCTTTAGCACAGTCTACAGGCCATATTTATGAAGGGATTTCAATGTAACTTGATAGGATGACTTGTTTTGGAATAATTTCACTGTAACTTGGTAACTTTCGTATATATGCGTTAACTGTGAGGTCCACATACATTAACTGTGAGGTCATATTAACCCACCCCTCAGCTCTTTAGTACAGTGTTCACCTCTTATTATTTTTATCAAAAACATAGCATATAGGGAACAGAAATGAACATATTCCCAATTATCACAATTCTTGTCTTATTTCATAATCCTTTCATAAACATTGAACATTATCCTTTTCATCAAACACAACACACAAGTTAAACTACAGTGTCATTAACACTTTCATTATTTTTTTTTCTCAATTTTCACCATGAGGGAGGCAGGTTTTTTATTTTTATTTTTAACCCGGTGATACTATATTATACCAAGGTGCTTTGTATTTCAATTTGAAACCACAATTGATTAGCAAAGCTTGAAGTTCATGTAACTCCTCCTCTACCCCGGAAAAGAGAAGAAAGATGAATCCACTGTCATTCATGTATAAGGCATTGGGTGGGCTGGTCCCAGCAATAGCGGCAGACTCACAGTACATATCGACCGTGGTACATACTGACCATACCACCTCTGTATTCGTGAGAAGAACATGTGATTGGAACAAGTTGGGGATTCAGTGATAACACTTGGACAGACTATTGATTCCTTCAAAGCAGCGCTAGAAAAAATCTAGCCTCTCTATCCTGCTGCTAACATGCCAGAATTGGATCACAGAGTGCTATACAGATACCGATAGGAACTGGTTTGGGGATGAAACGTCCCGGTAACATTCATTCCCATTATTTTGTCCTGTTACCGGGATAACTCTATCTGTTCACTGAACTCATTTCGTAACCGGGATAGCTGTATCTGTTCAATGAATTCATTTCACTGGAATAGCATTTATGATTGACGCAGAGAATGGAGAAAAGTTTTTTATTGACTACCCTAAAAAAAAAAGAGCAAAGCGGGCATTATTTTTCGATGCTGTGATCCCTGAGAACCAAACATCTTTTTTTATTTGGCCTAAGCAGTGACCTGTCTTCAAAGGCCAGTTTAATCTTCTTCCCAATGAATTTTTAATACAGGTTTACTGTGTACTGTTAGCCTTGTCCTTCCACATGTTTTTGTATATTTTTTTTTATATCTCTTAAACCATTTCACAGTTGTGCATTTGAAAAAATCATTATGTTGTTTCTATCAATTAGCATTTCGGGAACATCTTTTGGCTATGCTAACATTTTACTTGTTCAATTAAAAGATGTACAATTCAGTGGGCTTCACCAAATGACAGGACCAGATATAACAGCTTATTTTCACAGTTCCTGCATATTTCTGGTGGGATGGGTGAGGGTGGGAAATATAGTTGGTCTGAAAATGATTGTGAACTTCTTATGTTCTAACAGTGAGTGGAATTGTATCTAAATTTGAGAAAAAGAAATGAGTAACTTGAAAGAAATCCAGGATGAAGGGGATAAACTAGCAGGGCTTAAAAAAATTCTTGAAAACTATTGGACATCCCATAGTAATGATGTATAACAGGATTCTCATTTAGATTCTGGTGACATTGAATGTAATTTTTATTATATGCCAGCCTGTGAATTATCTCAGATTGAATTATCTCAGATTATCTAAATGATATTTCTTGATATCCATCAACTCGATGGATATCAAGGAATATCCCTCAGTAGCTTCTTAAATGACGTCATGCATCACTTCGCCTTGAAGGAACTATCAGCTGATCTTTGTTATTGTTTTGAAACGTACACATTTGGGGTCGACTTGGGCTCATGAATATTGTGCAAGAAAATGACTCGTAGCATATATTAAAAAGGAAAATCTCCATTTTAGTCAGTATCTGGAATTATCTCATGAGTGTGGACCTGGAAGTTTTATTTTTCACGAGCGCTTGCGAGTGTGAAAAATAATATTTTCAGGTCCACGTGATGAATTTTTAACTCACCTGAGCGAAGCTCAACTTTACATTATTGACTTCTCCTTCAAAACCACTAACACAATTTTATTCAAATGTTGGGTAAATATTTATTACCTAATGCCAATTCAGATTTGTTCAAACAAAGTTGCCCCTCCTCCTGGGTGGTGCCATGCCCCCAAGGGGCACCAAAATCTTTGAAAATCTTCTTCTCATGAAATGGCAGTAGCAGAGACTTGAAATATGGTATTGCTGCTTCCTTTTAAGGTGTAGACTCAGATTTGTTCAAGAGAAGTTTGATGGGCTATATTTGGCGTTGTTATGGGAGGGGCAAAATTTTTGGCCCCACCCAAAATTTCTATTTTCCAAACCAAGCGCCTGATTTGAACCAAATTTTATGTGAGGGCTTATTAGGTCATAAGTACCTAATTTATGCTGAATTTTTATGTGTACCCATACTATGTATGGTACACATAATGCCGGCATCCGGGTTGACCGTCCATCATGCGTCCATCCTTTGTCCGTCCGTCTGGCCATCTGTCCGTCCGTCCGGCGTCCTTACCCATTTCTTTAGCATTCGATAACTTGAAAAATATTGCTTGGATTGTCAAGTTACTTTATATTTGTGTTCAGGTTACTGATGTTCCGAGCTGTATAGTTTTTGGTGTAAATCGGATAATTTGATCCTGAGATATTAACCCTTTATCCTTCAGATTGAAAATTCCTCCAATCCCTTTGGCATTCGATAACTTGAAAAATATTGCTTGGATTGTCTAGTTACTTTAAATTTGTGTTCAGGTTACTGATTTGCCGAGGTGTATAGTTTTTGGTGTAAATCTGATGATTTGATCCCGAGATATTAACCCTTTAACCTTCAACTTGAAAATTCCTCCAATCCCTTTGGCATTCGATAACTTGAAAAATATTGCTTGGATTGTCAGGTTACTTTATATTTGTGTTCAGGTTACTGATGTGCCGAACTGTATAGTTTTTGGTGTAAATCTGTTATTTTGATCCTGAGATATTAACCCTTTATCCTTCAAATTGAAAATTTCTCCAACCCCTTTGGCATTCGATAACTTGAAAAATATTGCTTGGATTGTCAAGTTACTTTTTATTTGTGTTCAGGTTACTGATGTGCCGAGCTGTGTAGTTTTTGGTGTAAATCTGATAATTTAATCCTGAGATATTAACCCTTTATCCTTCAAATTGTAATTCCTCGAATCCCTTTGGCATTCGATAACTTGAAAAATATTGCTTGGATTGTCAAGTTACTTTATATTTGGGTTCAGGTTACTGATGTGCCGAGCTGTATAGTTTTTGGTATAAATCAGATAATTTGATCCTGAGATATTAACCCTTTATCCTTCAAATTGAAAATTCCTCCAATCCCTTTGGCATTCGATAACTTAAAAAATATTGCTTGGATTGTCTAGTTACTTTATATCTGTGTTCAGATTACTGATGTGCCGAGCTGTATAGTTTTTGGTGTAAATCTGTTATTTTGATCCTGAGATATTAACCCTTTATCCTTCAAATTTGAAAATGTCTCCAAT
Source organism: Pictodentalium vernedei (assembly GCA_031216915.1). Lineage (NCBI taxonomy): Eukaryota > Metazoa > Mollusca > Scaphopoda > Dentaliida > Dentaliidae > Pictodentalium > Pictodentalium vernedei. The sequence goes on along the minus strand of CM062295.1, from coordinate 109,501,664 downwards.
CCCTTTGGCATTCGATAACTTGAAAAATATCGCTTGGATTGTCAAGTTACTTTTTATTTGTGTTCAGGTTACTGATGTGCCGAGCTGTATAGTTTTTGGTGTAAATCGGATAATTTGATCCTGAGATATTAACCCTTTATCCTTCAAATTGAAAATTCCTCCAATCCCTTTGGCATTCGATAACTTAAAAAATATTGCTTGGATTGTCTAGTTACTTTGTATTTGTGTTCAGATTACTGATGTGCTGAGCTGTATAGTTTTTGGTGTAAATCTGTTATTTTGATCCTGAGATATTAACCCTTTATCCTTCAAATTTGAAAATTTCTCCAATCCCTTTGGCATTCGATAACTTGAAAAATATTACTTGGACTGTCAAGTTACTTTATATTTGTGTTCAGGTTACTGATGTGCTGAGCTGTATAGCTTTTGATGTAAATCTGTTATTTTGATCCTGAGATATTAACCCTTTTATCCTTCAAATTGAAAAGTCCTCCAATCCCTTTGGCATTCAATAACTTAAAAAAATATTGCTTGGATTGTCAAGTTACTTTATATTTGTGTTTAGGTTACTGATGTGCCGAGCTGTATAGTTTTTGGTGTAAATCTGAAATTTAATCCTGAGATATTAACCCTTTATCCTTCAAATTGAAAATTCCTCCAATCCCTTTGGCATTTGATAACTTGAAAAATATTGCTTGGATTGTCAAGTTACTTTATATTTGTGTTCAGGTTACTGATGTATCGAGCTGTATAGTTTTTGGTGTAAATCTGATAATTTGATCCGGAGATATTAACCCCCTTTATCCTTCAAATTGACAATTTCTCCAATCCCTTTGGCATGAGATAACTCAAAAAAATATCAATCCGATTGTCATGTTACTTTATATATTTATTCAGGTTACTGATGTGCTGTGCTGTATAGTTTTTTATGTAAATCTGATAATTTGCTCCAGAGATATTAACCCTTTATCCATCAAATTAGACATTAGGAATGATTTGATATTTGGTATGCAGCATCCTTAGGAGGGGTGAGATTCAAATTCGTTCAAGCCATGTCCCTAGGTCCATATTTGGGCTCACTATGGGAGCCCAAATGATAACTTAGTTCAAAATGAGGAATTTTCTTTAAAAATCTTCTTCTTCAGATTTAGCAGTCGGAATGTTTTGATATTTGGCATGCAGCATCCTTAGGGGGTGAGATTCAAGTTTGTTCAAGCCAAGTCCCTGGGTTCATATTTGGGCTCACTGTGGGAGCCCGAATGATAACTTAGTTCAAAATGAGGAATTTTCTTTAAAAATCTTCTTCTTCAGATCCAGCAGATGAATGCTTTTGATATTTGGTATGCAGCATCCTTAGGGGGTAAGATTCAAGTTTGTTCAAGCCATGTCCCTAGTTCCATAAAATTTGTCTCTCATGACTTCATTCCTTTGTAGTGTTGATGAACCATGTCTAACTGAATGTGACCCCAAATACTTCTTTGAACCACTTTGGCTGGTGAGCGATTAAGGCTCCTTGGGGCCTCTTGTTTTAGATACCGATACCGGTATTCAGTTTCAAATACCGTGCAGCCCTACTAGTGAGAATCCTTTCATATTTAGTATGTGACATCTCTAGAGGTGTAAGGTTCAAATTTGTTCAATTCGAGTTCCTGGGTTAATATTTGGATTCCCCAAGGGAGCTCAAATATTTACTTAGTGCAATATGGGGAATTATCATTTAAAATCATCTCCTTCAAATCCAGCAGTCAGGTTCTTTTGATATTTGGTGTACAACACCTCTGGAAGGGTTTGATTGAAGGTTATTGAAAGTCGGTCCCTGGGTTAATATTTGGGCTTTTTATTGAAGCCCAAAGTTTAACTTAGTGCAATACGAGAAAATTTCTTGAAAATTCTTCTTCTTCAGGTCCACCAGTAAGAATCCTTTCATATTTGATATGTAACATATCCAGGGGTGTCAAATTCAAGTTTGTTTGAATTGAGTTGCTTGTTTTTGTTTTTTTGGGGGGTTTTGTGGGGAGGGTGCTAGAGAGAACCACAGTAGTTGTTGAAAATTTTGTTCCTGTTGTTGTTTTTTAATACTTCACAGAACAGAGCTTGCTAGGAAGCTTTCCTAGGACCAGCAGAAATGAATGGCCAAAAAAGTTGCCTTTGGTTGTGTCATAGCAAATCAAAAAATTGCTCTTGCTGCTGATCACTTACTGATACACTCATCTCTTTTGGCAATTTGGGCCAGGTGAGCATTTTAGGCTCACTTGAGCTTCTGTGTTTTGTTTACAAGGACCATTCATGTATTCCATTCTCCATTCTGATTTTGTCAAATATGTACTTAAATGGGCATTCTTTCAATATTTTGTGTTTTAACCACCACTGACAAGAGAAAAACTCATGATTTATCATGCTGGTATTCATATTTTTGGTGTTTTTTATATTGTATATTTCACAAATAAATCTTGTTAAGCCCCACAAAGTAGATCTTCTGTTTCTCAGGTTATTTTTTGTAAAATTGCATGTGGGCTGGCATATTTTAATTTTATTTTTGTAATTATTTCTTTGCCATCAAAAGTTCATGTTCTTGGTTTGTTTTGTGTTTTAGGCCTCATAATCTACAGAATAGCATGGGTTGTGGTGTATTTCATCCCTTGAGTGCAAGAAGTCTTTGTAGTGCTGAAGCATTGCAACGCCTTGTTGAACTCACAGGACAAATTTATCAATTTTATTAACTTGGGTAAAGTATCGGACATAAACCATTTAATTTTTATTTTTTAGCTCAACTTTGGCGAAGCCAAATTTGAGCTTTTGTCATGCCCCGTCGTCCGCCTGTCCGTAAGTCAACAATTGGATACGGCTTGGTCTAGAGGCCGTATTTATGAACCGATCCTTACGAAACTTCTTGGGTACCTTTGTTATGACCGTGGGATGAGAACAAGTGTTTTTGGGTGCGGTCCCAAATTCAAGATGGCTGCCAGCCGCCATTTTGTACCGACGTTGCAGAAATCTGTCTTTTGTATAGAACTTCCATATGAAAGCTCTGATTTGAATAATTTTTTGTATGAATGTTTAGAACCATGGGATACATCACATATAATATGGGTTTTTTTCTCGTGCATAAATTGTGCAAATTACACTAATTTTGATGTTTTTTGGTGTTACTTTCAGCACTGTAAGTGCAAATGCCAATACTGCTCGGGCTAGCGGCCGTATTTATGAACCGATCTTTACGAAACTTCTTTGGTACCTTTCGTATCACCGTGGGATGAGAACGAGTGTTTTGGGGTCCGGTCCAAAATTTAAGATGGCCGATGGCAGCCATTTTGTACAAAATTAGGTGCAATCAGATTTTTGCACAGAACTTCCACATGAAAGCACTCATTTGAATAATTTTTTGTGTGAATGTTTAGTACCATGGGATACATCACATATAATACAGGTTTTTTTCTCGTGCAGAAATTATGCAAATTAGGTGAACTTTGATTTTTTCAGTGCGACTTACACACAGTAAGTACACATGTCAACTGATCTTCACGAAATGTCTTGGGTACCTTTATTATCACCTTGGGACGAGAACGAGTGTTTCTGGGTGCGGTCTAAAATTCAAGATGGCTGCCAGTGGCCATTTTGTATCGAAATTAGGTCTAATCAGTTTTTTGTACACAACTTCTGTACGGCTCAGACTAGAGGCCATATTTATGAACCAATCTTTACGAAACTTCTTGGGTACCTTTGTTATCACCGTGGGATGAGAGCAAGTGTTTTTGGGTGTGGTCCGAGATTCAAGATGGCCACCAGCAGCCATTTTGTACCAAAATTAGTGCAATCAGTCTTTTGTACAGAACTTCTGTATGAAAATTCTGATTTGAATAAATTTTTGTATGAATGTTTAGTAACATGGAATACATCACATATTGTAAGGGGGTTTTTTTTCGTGCAGAAATTATGCAAATTAGATGAACTTTGATTTATTCAGTGCTACTTACACAATGTAAGCACAAATGTCAATACGGCTCAGGGTAGAGGCTGTATTTATGAACCGATCTTCACAAAACTTCTTGGGTACCTTTGTTATCACCTTGGAACGAGAATGAGTGTTTCTGGGTACGGTCCAAAATTCAAGATGGCTGCCAGTGGCCATTTTGTACCGAAATTAGGTCCAATCAGTTTTTTGTCACAAGTTCTATGCAGCTCGTATTTATGAACTGATCTTCACAAAACTTCTTGGGTACCTTTGTTTTCACCTTGGGACAGGAACGAGTGTGTTTTGGGGTGCCTTTGTTATCACTGTGCTATGAGAACAAATATTTTGAGGTTCAGTCAGACCCTCTCTGGGACTCAAAGATTTTTTTCTAGTTTAGCATCTGACTGTCACCCACCTTTACAATACTTTACCTATACATTTGTTACAGGCAACGGTCAGTATTTATGTACAGACCGTTACAATACTTTATATGTACCTTTGTTATCAGGTCATTACTGTGTCACATACTATACATGTACATGTCTTTGTCTTGACAAGTTGAGCTACAGTGTCATTGACACTTTCATTTAAGTTTGCAATTGTGGTAAAAAGAGAGCATGCGGCAGCCCAAAGGACCATGCGGGAGGGCCTTCGAAATTTTTAACTTTTTGGGGCTTTATTTTGTATAAATTTAATGGTCAAATAATAAAAGAAAATAAATGTCATTTCAGCATCATTCTGTCATTCCGGTGCCATTCTGTGTCATTTCGTGTAATTCCGGAGTGAGGAGGACCTCTAAGAATTTCACTGAATTTTGAACATTCCATTGACTTGACTTCTTTTCTATTTACCAGTAATTTGACACACCATTGAGCAAACCCAGACGTTGTATTCTGCTGATCATGAGTTCCTTTCATAGACTTTAGTCTTTGTCATGTTCATCCCAATTGCTCACATGGGGGCATGCTGGTGCTATGTACTAAGGCATAATGCACGTCAATGGTGCACTTGTCTTCAAGCAATGCTCACCCTGCTTGTGTGGAGTTAGTACTTTGGTGAGTCTGGTAATTGCTCGGTGGTTCTCTCCGGGCACTCTGGCTTCTTCCACCCGTAAAACTATCTGACATGAGGTGACTCTGGCTGTCGAAAGTGTTCTTAAATAAATGAATGTTCATATTATTATGACCTATGGCACAAAGCATTCAGTCCTTTTTAAATCATTCTAATAGACAAAATTAGGTGATACCTAATTTCCGATATTTATTTTGCTGCATGTACAATCTTTTTTACAACCTAACTTATAAAATTGTACATCAGATTTTTTCTCAATTTGTGTTCTCATTTGAATAAGTATTTCTGCTATACTACTTTTTATGCCAAGCTAAAATACACACTGGAAAAAGTTAGCATTTTTCAGTGCCCACTTTAATGGCAAATAATTTATAATTTGTGATTTGTCATCAATTAGTACTATAACTATTAAATGAAGTAAAGATGTGTCTTTGTTGTATAATCATTCCCAGCAGCTATCCTGCATCTCAGATTTAAATATTTGATTATCTTGAAAAAAATGTCCCATTTAAATTCATCACTTTGAGATGGCCATGATATTAAAGTTATCAGGCACATATTCACAAAATGCTTGGAAGGGGTACATCACACACAAACTTATATTAGCTTTGTGAGCTTAGGAAGCAATATCTCATGGGATGATGTGGGTTGGCGGCCTCAACATTTTCAAAGCAGGAGCTAGAATATAAAATCACTCTCTTGAGAATTCCAGGCCTGATAGTGAGTAGATGTAACTGTATTTACAGCTTTGAGATGGTGCTGAGCTACAGTCCATATGAAATACGTATATGACTTATGACTTAGTGTTTTGATGACTGCTTGTCTAACGTCGACTCCGGCATTGATGTTCGGTTTTTGTTGTGGGAATGTTAAAAGGGTCCCGCTGAAAAGAAATTGCGAGAATGTTGCAGGAACAAAAGGACCGTTCTCACAATTTGTGCATCACCTGCATTGGCACTAAAGAGTTGAAAGATTCTTAACGTAGCAATTGTATTAAGCCTAAAAAGATAAGTATCTGTTTCTCAAGGAGGGTCATTTAGGCTGCCACATGCTTTCTTTTTCTAGTTATTTCAATGCAGACTTGAAAAAAAAAATAGAAATTAATTGATTTTATGTCAGATAAAGTACCAACGTTAATATAAATTTAAAATATACGACTGTCCATGTAACCAGTATTCTGTAGATTATGAGGCCTAAAGCATAAAATAAACCAGGTTTATGATTTCTGAGAGAAAAGAAATTATAATTACAAAAAAAAAAAAAAAAAAAATGCCTTCTACATGCATTTTTGTAGAAAATTGTCTAAGAAACAGATCTACTTAGTGTGGCATCATTCAGGGTTTTTTTTCTTGTATATTTTGCAGCTTGAATTTGTGTCAAATCAACAGTTACAGCAAGGAGATGTTGCGCAAATATCAGCAGAAGGTTGGCAGAAGCTTGGGGAAGCTGTGAATGGATTTTTTCGTAAATCGCCATCCTTTCATTGCTTGTGTGTATTCAGTTCATTACTTGTTTTTTTTGTCATGGATAGTTTTGTAACTTCTTGTAGTCTCTAACTTCTTGATTTGTTGGAATGTCATATCTGTTCATCTATCCATAATTATTCTAATGTGAAGATGAAACCACTTTTGTTGTATGCTACCTTACAAGGTAGCGGGAAATGTCGAACAAGTATGTTTCAATCTCTATTGTAACAGTAGATATAAAAGGATGTCGTCTCTTCAGAGCAACAAGGTGCCATCTGCAATGCTAAAATCATTGCAGATGGCACCTTGTTGCACTAAAGGGACGATATATCTCCAGAAGTGATGTGTATGATGCAAAACGTTTAGATTGATATGCGTTTTCATCATTTTTTTTTTGTTTATTTGCAATTAAAACATGTTTTAATGCAATTAAACATCCAGAGCTCCAGATAAGCTGCATATTTGGATATTTATACAGAATAAAAATGCAACAAACATAAATTGGGTTGCATATCAAAAATCATCAAAGAAACCACCAAATACACAATTGATGAAAGTCCCCAAGTATAATTTATATGACCAGTCTTTTTCACGATGTTCTGAATCCATTTAATAACCCATTTTAACCCCATATTCTGCATACAGCTTTGCATGTACTTTATTGTTACAACCTCACTAAAAAGTGTGAACCCAGTCCAAGGCCAAGTCGTGAATGTGAACATAGAATAAAACTCTTAAGTTTGGTTAAGCTTTTTTCCACCTTTGAGTGGAAGTATTCATTTTAGTGACATGTCATCACTAAAAGTTGCGTCTGTAGACCATGTATGCCAAGACCATGTATGCTTGTAATAGTGGGGTCAGACTAAAAGACAACCGTAGATGACCATAGAAAAAGTAAAGGTGGGAATGGGAAAATAAAGGTGTTAGGATGGTGTATAGAGGTCTTATATACTACAGTACATCTACTGAAAAAATTATAATATCTGAGAGCCTCCACTATTTTATGGTCAGCATGAAGCAGTAACAGTGGAACCCTTTGTTATTAGATCTTTCTAGTCATTATATCAGTATTATTACCGCTAAGGTTACTTTTGAACATGTACATATTTCATCCAGATATCAGCAACCATCAATGAGTTCAGAAACAAAACCCACCCCTAAAATAATATTATGCTATGATAGGCCATTAATTCCACTTGCAGCATGTATTTACTCAATGACATAAGATATTTAGGAGTACTGAATAGAATTTTACTCTATGGAAATAAAAAATACTCACTTCATCAGAAAATGGAGTAAATACCAATAGGCACTGAAAGCTTTTCCAGAGCTCTGATTACATCATAACACAAATAATAAAAAGAATACCTACTGTTTTTGAGTTGGGTTTCAGAATTATTTCGTTCATGACTTCAAGGAAATTTAGGTTTTCGCATGCACTGCTAATGAAAACTTATATTTTCATGCAGTCATTTAGGAATTAATTCTCGTACATACCCAAAAACAGTAGGTATCCCCTATAAAATATCTTTGTTAGGCCCCACAAAGTAGATCTTCTATTTCTAAGGCCATTTTTTGTAAAATTGCATGTGAGTGGACAGTTGTTTATTTTATTTGTTATTTTTGTAATTATTTCTTTATCATCAAAAAAGTTCATGTTCTTGGTTTGTTTTATGTTTTAGGCCTCATAATCTACAGAATAGCATGGGTGGTGGTGTATTTCATCCATTGATTGCAAGAAGGCTTTGCAGTGCTGAAGCACTGCAATGCCTTGTTGCACTCAAGGTACAAATTTATCAATTTTATTAACTTCGGTAAAATTTCAGAGATAAACCATTTAATTTTTAGCCTGACTGTTTACAGTGAGGGCAATAGTAATGACTTTTGTCCGTCTGTCCGTCTGTCTGTCCATCTGTCCGTCTGCCTTTTTCTGTTAACATTTAGAGTTTTGGTTAAAGTTTGTGGGTAAAGTTTTTTACTGAAGGTTCAAGTGTTTTTTTTTTTTTTTTTTTTTTTCTTATTCCTGTTTAGTTGACATTTGGAGTTTTGGTTAAAGTTTTTTATTCAACCTTCAAGTGCAGACTATATCCGGTATTTCTTGTCTGATTGTCACGAAATTTCATATGCAGGTTTTAGGTCATGTCTACATGAGAATGTCCCCTTTTGGTCGTGATCGGTCAACCGGTATGGCTGCCCGAGCCCAAAACCCGAAAACCATTAGCACAGTCTACAGGTCGTATTTATGAAGGGATTTCATTGCAACTTCATAGAATGCCTCTGTATAATGCCTAGATGAGAACAACCCCGTTTGGGCATGATCTGTCAACCGTGAAGGCTGCCCAAGCCCGAAACCCAAAAACTTTTAACACAGTCTGCAGGTCATGTATAATATGGATGTATTTCATTGTAACTTGATACGATGACTCCATATAATGTCTACATGAGAATTTCCCCATTTGGGCGTGATCTATCAACCGTCACGCCTGCCCGAGCCCAAAACCCGAAAACCTTTAGCACAGTCTACAGGTCATATTTATGGAGGGATTTCTTTGTAACTTCAAAGGTTGACTTCATATAATTTCTACACATGAGAAAGTCCCCTTTTGGATGTGATTGGGCAACTGTGACGGCTACAGGTGCCCGAAGCCCGAAAACCTTCAGCACACTCTGTAGGTCATATTTATGAAGGGATGTCATTGCAACTTCGTAGGATCAATCCACATGATGCCCAGATGAGAATGTCCCCTTTTGGTTTGCAATCATTCAACCTGATGGCTGCCCGAGCCCAAAGCCCGAAAACCTTTAGCACAGTCTACACGTCATATTTATTGAGGGATTTCATTGTAACTTGATAGGTTGACTTCATATAATGTCTAGATGAGAACGTCCTCTTTTGGGAAACTGACGGCAACAGAAGCCCGAAGCCCGAAAACCTTTAGAATATTCCACAGGCCATAATTATGAACGGATTTCATTGTAGCTTAGTAAGATGACTCCAAGTTTGCAGTTAAAAACCCAGACAAACCCCCCCCCCCCCCCCCCCCCCCCCCCCACCATTAGGCTTTTTTTTTTCTTCTTTTCTCCAATATGCATTTTGAACTATTTACAGTCACTACATGTGGAACCTTTTTTTAAACTTACATACCCCCCTCCCAGTCGGGGGGCCAATTAGAATTAGGCACTTTTTTTTCTTTCGTCAAAAATGCTTATTTAAAGTTTTGGTTACCCCTCCCCCACCTCCCCAATTAGGCATTTTTTTTTTTATGTCCTCCAATATGCATTTTGAACTATTTACAGTCACAACATGCAGAACCCTTTTTTCCCTTTTGTCAAAAATGCTTTTTCACAGTTTTGGCATTTTTTTTTTTTTCTTTCCACGAATATGCATTTTGAACTATTTTTAGTCACTACATGCGGAACCTTTTTTTAAACTCACGTACCCCCCCCCCCCCCCCTCTCCCCCGGGCCCAATTAGGCACTTTGTTTTTCTTTCGTCAAAAATGCTTTTTTACAGTTTGGGTTAATGTTTGTGAAAAACCCAGACAAACACCACCACCCACCCCCCACCCCCACCCCATGGTGCCAGTTAGGTAGTTTTTTTTTCTCTGCTCAAAATGCATTCTGAAGGATTTAGACTGACCACATATGGAAAAAAAAATGGACTCCCCTAACACACATCCACTCTCCCCCACCCCTCATCCCCCACCCCACCTCCTCCTCACCCAGGGCCATTCATGCAATATTTTTTCTTTGATGCAAAATGCATTTTTAGCTTGACTGTTTATAGTCAGGGCTATAGTCATGACTTTCGTCCGTCCATCTGTTGGTCCATCCATTTGTCTGTAAACAATTGGTTTCCGACTGATAACTCCAGTTTGGATTATTTGATTTCAACCAAAGTTGATTTGTGTATTTTCCAGCTAGTAATACAGGCCAGGTTTCAATATAGGTTCCACAACTGCCCCACCCACCCCCCACCCCCCCCCTCCCACACACACAAATTGTCACTTAGGCAGTTATTCCCAAAATGCATTTTGAAGGATTGGGAGTTATTACATGCAAAAGAGAAAATTGACTCATATAGCCCAACATTGCTTTATGTACTGCATCTTTATTCCTTTACCTAACACAAGTTGAAGCCAACAGTACAAATTATTTTTCTGAAACCTCAGATTTTTTGATTTTTCATTTACTTCTAACCATGGCTTATTACTCCTTATTGGAACAAGCTCATCAAGTTTGTTCCATTAATAGGTCATGAGGTATGTTTTGAAGTACAGAAATGAAAAAATAAAATTTGAATAGCAAATTTTGTATATCATGAGTGCAGATTGCAGATATGGCAGATTCGTTAGGTAAACTGTTAAACTGTTAACAAAAAATGGCTCTGACTATTTTGCGTCTAAGCATTGCCATTCCTGGGACAGTTGGGCTGCATGCGTGACATCACTCTAGTTATTTTTAGTTATTTTTAGCTCATCTTTGATGTAGTCATATTTTGTTTAGCTCAACTTTGACATAGTCAAATTTTTAGCTCAACTTTGACATAGTTTAAAACAAGAGGCCCCAAGTGGGGGTGGGGAGGGGGGAAAGATATACAGGGGGAAGATATCGTACTACACCCAGTTTGGACTCCCAAAATTTTGGACCAAAATTCAGAAATTTTGGGGAGAATTTTTTATGCGTTTTGTTCAATTTTGATACGAAAAAAACCCAACATTTTAGAGCCTGAAAATTTTGGGTCAGGTTCCGACTTGTTTTTAAAATCTTCTTTAGACCCTGTAGGGGGGCATGTTAGGTTCAGGTTTGTTCAAATCCATTCCTTAGTGTTTCTCCATATTTGCCTCTCATGACTTCATTCCTTTGTAGTGTTGATGAACCATGTCTAACTGACTATGATCCCAAATACTTCTTTGAACCACTTTGGCCGGTGAGCGATTAACTGGTAGAGTGCTAAGTTATTTTTGGTCATCAAAATTTGTTCATGTGTCTTTGCCTTGTTACATTTTATGGGAGAGTGCCAAGGGGCACTCTCCCATAAATTGTAACAAGGCAAACCCATATAGACTAAGTAATTTCACCTCTAAGATAATATGAAGCACATCCACAGAATACGACACCTTTAGGCTGGTGTACCTACTCTTCTTACTAAAGCCCTGATAGTGGCTTCTAGCACTCTACCAGTTAAGGCCCTTTGGGGCCTCTTGTTTTAAAAAAATATCTACTAAACCTTTTCATGTGACCCTGTTGGAACGAGCTTGTCAAGATCATTCTAATGAGGGGTCACATGATATGGTTTTGGTAAAACTTTTTGAAAAATAATCTATTTTCAACTGCGCAATTTGTAAATTACATGGATAGATACATTGTTTCTTTAGAGAAATGGTTAAAGTGACACATAAAAGGAGATAATCTTATTTCATTATGCAGGTATGGAACATTTGAACCAGGTGAAATTCAGACCACAAAAAGGCAATCCAGGCCAAGAGAAAGAGACTCAAATATTCAAGACAAGGCAACCATTCCCGTGGAGGTAGATAATAAAAGCCAGAATTATATCTGTACTAATTGGAGTCAGAGACGTAGCTACAGGGGGTGTGTAGGGAGTGTCTCCCCCGTCCCCCTCTCCAAATAGTTGTCCAAACATGATGATAGTTGGAAATTTTTCATGCAAAAATTCCAACAGTTGGAAATTTGAAGTGCTGTTGTAACAGAGGTTTTTCCAAATGTGTTATTACATTTCCGTGAAAATTCCAACCGCCGACTCCCACAGAGAGAATTCTGATTGAACAACGCAAGATTTTCCGACTACTCAGCAGCTCCAAGGTTAATTCCATAACCGTGGTCATGTTAGGACTCAAAATGTGCCCCCTGTGAGGCTGTGTCTAGTTAGGTTAAAGTTACTACCAAAATTTTGCAGTTTTCTTTGGCCAGATATAGCCAGACTGAAAATTTTGATTTGTATTTGGTATTGTTGAATTAATATCTCACACATATTGTGACATATAGGCTAGGTTAGTTAGCAAACTCATTACTCATACAGATAGGGTCTACTTACAGACTACAGTACTACAAGAAATTTTCATTTTGTGCTGAATTAAAACCTCAAATTATGTATATAGATATTTAACTGCAGTCATTTAAACTGTTTGGAAATATTCTCAGAATGCCCTAAAACCTACCGGTATAGTCACTCGGAGTCAACATTTCAAAATATGAAGGGATGGGGTGGGGGGGGGGGGGGCGTCCCTTAAAGTATTCACCCTTAGTTGGAATTTTCATAAATACCCCCTCCCCCCAGAGACCAGCCTAGAGGCTAAATTTAGGGAGAAGTCACTTCTCCTTCCCAAGGTTTTAAGGACAAGTGAGGTAAAATAGGGAGAAGTGAGCAAAAAATATTATTTCTCAAAAAGCTGTGTCAAGTAAAGGGTTAAATTCAGTTTATCAAATTACTTTTGACAACCAAATATTCTCAAGAACTTGTCTTAGTTAAAGGGTTAAATTCAGTTTATCAAATCTACTTTTGCCAACCAAATGTTATTTCTCAAAAAGCTGCTTTAGGTAAAGGGTTAAATTCCGTTTAGCAAATTATTTTTTTGTCAACCAAATATTATTCTCAAAAAACTGTGTTAAGTAAAGGGTTAAATTCAATTTAGCAAATTATATTTGCCAACCAAATATTTTTCTCAAAAAGCTGTGTTAGGTAAAGGGTTACATTCAGTTTAGCAAATTGTTTTTGCTAACCAAATATTTCACAAAAAGCTGTTTAAGTCAGGGTTCAATTCAGTTGAAAAGCTGTTAGTTGGGGGTTAAATTCAGTTTAGTTAATTATTTTGCCAATCAAATATCATTTCAATTCAGTTTAGAGAATTATTTCTTCCAGGCAAATGTTCTGTTATCAAGGAAGATAATCGAATTGTCAGTTTGCTTTTTACACCATTTATTTCTGCAACTTACTACTTTTTGGTTTTTAAGTAGGACCCTTATTATGACTGCCACAAATGGAACACACCCAACAATAATTTTAAAAAATCACATGCTTCAAACTCACAAGTGCAAACTAAAAATTACACATTTTTATCATTACCAAAAATGTTGTTTTTAAATAAATACCCTGTATAGCGAAGTTGATGGTGGAAATCACTTTTGAAATGACACATTAAAAAATAACTTGAGCATTTTTCGTCTTGTCATCTAACTTCACTAGTCTCTATTGAAAACTTGAATTGTCATGACGAAATCGTGCGGTGGTTGGTATTATTTTGGGGTTTTATGGGAAGTAAAATCAATATATTTAGTAATTCTTTAACCTGCCCAATTATTTGCTTTCACTACACTTATTTTTTTCCAAGCGAAGTTAGCAAAGGAATCGACGGAAATAACTTTTCTCAGCGACTTTTCAGAACTGTAAGGCGACTTCAACTTCGCCCAGAGAAAGAAATTGGGCGAAGACCTGGTGTTAAGGGCGAAGATATCGCCTACTTCGCCTTGTAGGCTGGTCTCTGCCTCCCCCCATTGAAAACCTAGCTACGTTCCTGATTGGAGTGGAGCCATGCTCATTTTCCAGAAAAATAGTCCTCTGGGTAGCCGCAGGCCCTTGAAACCATCTTGCGTAAAGATTTAAGTTTGTAACTTTTTCCAACCTTGAAAGTACTTGCTAAAAGGTCATTGAAAATGCTTGAAAATGATGTTCCACTTCGAAGGTTCTCTTGGTTTTGAAAATGATGTTCCACTTCGAAGGTTCTCTTGGTTTTAGCTCACCAGAGCAAGTTCTATGGAAACTTTTCTGATCACTTTCCATCCATTGGCATCCACATTCAAATTATTGACTTTCCCTCAAAACTACTGGACCAAATTGATCCAAATTTGGTATGCATGTTCCATGTCAGATATCAATTCAACTTATTTCAGATAAAGTTGCTAAGCCCACCGGGGGCACCACATAACTCTCTTAGCACTTCTAAATCTTTTTATCATAAATTTAAAAAAAATATTCTTCTCCAGAACTATCAATATGAAACATTTGATACTTGGTATACAAAATTCTTAGGAGGATCAGAATCAAGTCTGCTCAAATCAAGTCCCTTGGCTTATATTTGGGCTCTCTTAACTTAATGTAGGATGAGGAAACTTCTTTAAAAATCTTCTCCTTTAGATCCACTAGTCAAAATCTTTTGATATTTGGTGCACCACATCCTTGGAGAGGTCAGATTCAAGTTTGTGTGAATCAAGTGTCCATGTTCATATTTAGGCTCCTTATGGGAGCCCAGGGGAGAACGGTGGCTCAGTGGTAGTCTGTTGGACTTCTATGCTAGAGGTCCCGGTTGCCTACATGGGGGCACGATGACGCCGTGTACTAAGGTGCACTGCATGTAGATGGTGCACATGTCTTCAACCACTGTAACGTGCTTGAGCGAAGCTTCAACAGAGAATGTTGAGCTGACAGTTGCTCATCGATGCGCGGTGGTTCTCTCCAGGTACTCTGGCTTCCTCCACCCGTAAAACTGTCATGGTCACGATTAGCCATTGTGCACAAGTATGTGACCTTAAACACCAATAAATAAATAAATTATGGGAGCCCAAATTTGAAATTAGTACAATATGAGAAAAATTCATCAAAAATCTTCTTCAGATCCACCAGTAGGAGCCCTAAGTTCCAATGAGGGCTCATAAGCTACATTTTGGAGGGTAAAATTAAAAATAATTCATTGTTCAAGTAAAAATATTCTAAGTGTTGAGTAATATTCATGTTAGATAAAAAGTTTCTTTTTACATTTGTGTGTTTATAGTATTGAAATGACTAATAAATTCTCTAGTAGACTAGTTACCAGCTCTTAGTCGCCGATTAGTCGCAGAGTTATAATTTGGGTCATTGTAGTCATTAAAATGGCAATTTTGGTGTGCATTTATTGAACTTTACTTCTTTGACATGAAAGGGTTAAGGTGTTGGAATGTTGAATGAACAGTTTCTGACTCTGACCAGTTTTATCAGTCAAGTCGATGATAACAAATGTTTGTTACTTTGTATCAAACATATCAAAGTGCCAACAGTCAAGTGCAGGATATTTTCTGCATGGGCAGTAGGCAGCCCATGTCTGTCTGATGTTTTGACTTTCTCTTTGATGAGGTGTTTTTTGCCGCAGATTATAACTGAAAAAATCCTTCAGTGTCAGTAATGCTGCTTCCAGAATAAATTGACCATCCATGATACTTTTCCGAAGTGTTTTGTATCATATGAAAACCACGTTTTGATTTTATTAAGCTGCTTAAAACTTTGAATGTATGTCATAAAAAAACTTATTTAAAACCTAACATTTCAAATTTGTTTTCCAACGGTCACTGGCGGACAACGAGGGGATGTTGGTCAAAGGTGCATATAATAATTTCTTACCACCTCCTTTTCATGATTTCCAGATTGTACCCTCCAGAAATTCCAATGGCAAGGAATTGGTAAATATCGAACTGTTTGTGACATTTATCTTAACAGTGAATAGAAAAAAGATAATCAATATACCGTGTGCCTTTGATTTTCAAAGGGCAAGGCCTGATACCAACTTATGGAATACAAACTTTCATTTGATTATTCACAACTAGTTGACTAGTTTATTGTCGACTAGTGCTGAAAATTTAACTGGCAATAACTAGTTGATTAGTTATTTCAACACTAGGTGTTTATGATACTTCCAACAGCCAGGGTCATATCATTTGAAGACAGTTTTATTAGGCCCTGCAAATCACACATTTTCAATTCAAATCAAATCTCAAATCGAATCACATCTTATTTGAATCGAATCAGTGGCATCTTGAAAATGACCAGTGGGGGTTCGGTACTGTAAACCTGATTTGTTCCAACTGTGATGGCTCAAGTCCCGACTGATATTATTATCTAACTACATCATCAAAGTATGTCATCGGCAAAGCATGCCTTGATGATGTAGTTGGAATATTACCCTGTAAGGATTCTAGTTCATCATCGACATTGCTTGGAAACCTTAAATTTTCATTTAACAGTGGTAGGGACTAGTGATATTGGAATTAGCATAGTTATTTATGTTAAGGCCACACAAAGTAGATCTGTTTCTCAGGCCATTATTTGTGAAATTCAATGCGGGCGAGCGGTTTTTTATTTTATTTTTCATTTCAGTAATTTCTTCTTTGCCATCAAAAGTTCATGTTCTTGGTTCAAGTTTTAGGCCTCATAATCTACAGAATAGCATGGGTGGTGGTATATTTCATCCCTTGAGTGCAAGAAGGCTTTGCAATGCTAAAGCATTGTAAAGCCTTCTTGCACTCAAGGGACAAATTCATCAATATTTTTAACTTGGGTAATAAAGCAGACATAAACCATTTTATTTTTATTTTTTTAAAGTTTAAAATGGTTATAAAAAGAGAGCATGCGGCAGCCAAAAGGACCATGCGGGAGGGCCTGAGAAACAAATTTTTTATTTTTTTAGGCCTAATCTTGCAGAAGTTTCACTCAGTCTTTTATTTCAACATTATTTATGTATGATTTCCATCTGAACTATACGTTTTGTGAAACGATGAAGATGGCTTGATACCAAGCTATATTCCTATGAAAAAGATTCTAGAGGAAATGAATCGGGCAGCCAATTTCGAATATCTACATAAAATTCGAAATGGAATTGAATCACGGAGCTTTGCAAGGCCCTAAGTTTTATGGGGTGAGAGAGAGTTTCGAGTAACTGTCAGATTATCCAACTTACTGCCCCACACAATCAGGGTTAGCATTGGTTCAAGGCATGTGTACCATCAGTGTACAGTAAGTCTTATCACACTGTGCCACTGTGCCTCATACCCCAACTTATGAAGGAATGAATTTATTTGCAGAGTCGTATACATAGACATGAGCAGTTATATAATTGCGAAAAAGATACTTAGGCAATTGGGATTAAGCATCTTGTTCAAGGACATAACACAGATATTGTGGGTCAGGATCAAACCTGTGATCTTTCAGTCTGAAGTTCAGTGTACTTACCAGTGAGCCACCATGCTTTGGGTAAAGGATTGAACGTGTATGTATCAGTTGCTGGTATTGTTTATTGCTTCATGCTTTTCTAGGTTTCTTCAAAGTACTTGAATTCTGGTCTCAAAGCATTCTTGAACTTCCTTGAGTCTTTCCCAAAAGGGTCATTGGAAATCCTTGTATTCAGTTTCTAAAACTCTATGGGCAACCTGTGGCTGTATCATGAAAAAGAGTTAACCCTTTCAGCCCACAATTTGATGTAATTTTTGTCTCCCAACATTTTGTTGGAGGACTATTGTAATCAGCTGCGTCCGTCTGTGTGTCCCTCTGTCCGTTTGTCCATGCATCTGTGCATCCATCATTAGTTAGTGATAACTAAAGTTTGGGTCATCGAATCGAAACCAAAGTTAGTACATACGTCCCCTATCCCAGTGAGATAGTGAATTTTGAATCTGGGTTCAATCTGATAATTTTTGTTAGTGTTATGCCTCTTCTTCGACCCTTCTCGCAACTTCAGAAATTTGTTGTCCGGATGATAACTTTAGTTTGAGTTATCGAATCAACACCAAATTTTGTGTGTTGGTTTGTCTCATGAATACGCTGGTCAAGTTTTTGGGTTTGGTCCGACAAATTTTGGCTGAGTTATGGCCCTTTTTCCATTTTTTCGACTTCGAAAATTAGCTGGCCGGATGATAACTTTAGTTTGGTTGATCGGATCAAAATCAAATTTGGTATATGAGTTTGTCTCAAGAATACGCTGGTCAAGTTCGAATTTGGGCTCAGTCCGACTAATTTTGGCTGACTTATGTTCCCTCTTTCCATTTGTTTGAATTTGAAAATTTGTTGTCCAGATGATAACTTTAGTTTGAGTTATTGAACGAACACCAAATTGTGTACATAGGTTTGCCTCATGAGTATGAAGGTCAAGTTCAAATTTGTGTTCAGTCCGATCAATTTTGGCTGTGTTATGGCCCTTTTTCCATTTTTAGCTCAACTTTGACGTATGTCAAATTTGAGGTTATGCCATGGCTCATCGTCTGTCTGTCCATCAACAATTCAATACGGCTCGGG
Source organism: Pictodentalium vernedei (assembly GCA_031216915.1). Taxonomy (NCBI): domain Eukaryota; kingdom Metazoa; phylum Mollusca; class Scaphopoda; order Dentaliida; family Dentaliidae; genus Pictodentalium; species Pictodentalium vernedei. The sequence goes on along the minus strand of CM062295.1, from coordinate 109,483,120 downwards.
CTAGAGGCCGTATTTATTAACCGATCTTTACGAAAGTTCTTGTGCATCTTTGTTATCACCGTGGAACGAGAATGAGTGTTTTTGGGTGCAGTCCGAAATTCAAGATGGTCACCAGCAGCCATTTTGTACCTTAGTTAGTGCAAAATTAGTTTTTAGCTCACCGAAGGGAGCTTAAATTATCACTTGCCGTCTGTCGTCGTCGTCCGTCGTGAACTTTACATTATCGACTTCTCCTCACAAGCTACTCGACCAAATTGAACCAAATTTTGTGTGCATGTTCCTTATCATATGTCAATTTAAGTTTGTACAAATAAATTTGCCGCGCCCATAGGGGGCACCGAAGGGGCATAACTCTGATAGCACCCATAATTTTTTTCAAAAATTCAAAAAAATCATCTTCTTCAGATCCACCAGTCAGAATCTTTTCATATTTATTATACAACACCTCTGGGGATTGGGGGGGGGGGGGGGGAGAAGGTGTCAGATTCAAGTTTGTTCAAATCGAGCCCCTGGGTTAAGATTTTGGCTCTCTATTGGAGCCCAAAACTTAACTTGGTGCAATTTGAGGAAATTTCTTTAAAAATCTTCTTCAGATGCACTAGTCAGAATCCTTTCATGTTTGGTATACAACATCTGTAGGGGGTCAGATTCAAGCTTGTTCAAATCCAGTCTCTGGGTTAATAATTGGGCTCCTTGCAGGAGCCCAAATTTTAACTTACTGAAATATGAGGAAATTTCTCTAAAAATCTTCTTCTTCAGATTCTTGGTCAGTTAAAAAACCAAAACACTCAAGATTTTTGTCATGATCAACAAATTGTTCAAAAACATCACTTGGCTTGCCATTTGGGGGCTTGACAGTAGCACTTGCCAATTCACCACTATCTCCATTTTGTTTTCTAAAACCAGCTTTACGAAAACAGTTCTGAACAGTGACTGGTGACAATTCTTTCCAGGCAACTCTTAGCATGTGAGCTGCATCTAAAATGTTGATGGATTTTGCGATTTGGTTCGCTCCCAAGTCAGTTTCATTGTCTATGGCCTTGATCACTCTTGTCACAACTTGCTTTCTGTACAACAACTTTAAATTAAGAATTATACCCTGGTCACATGGCTGAATAATTGATGTAGTGTTTGGTGGTAGAAATGCTAATTGGATATTTGTCAATGTTTTTCCAGAAGTGGGGGGATGGGCGCTACAGTTATCAACAAACAGGAGGATTTTACGATTTTGTCTTTTCATGTCTGAATTGAAGTCCTTTATCCACTTTATAAATATATCTCCCATCATCCACGCATTTTTGTTGGCTTCATATGAAACTGGTAAAGTCTTTTTACCCCTAAAACACTGTGGCACCTTACTTTTTCCTATGACAAGTAGCTGTCTTTTATAAGTCCCACTCATGTTTGTCACAACCATAAACGTAATTCTGTCTTTTGCCTTTTTTATGCCGTAAACCTTTTCCGATTTTTTTGTTAGAGTCCCATCAGGCAAAGCCCTGTAATAAATGGCTGTCTCATCTGCATAATAGATGTCATTCTCATCATATCCTTCTAAAAGTGAGGGAAGAACAGACTCAACCCATTTTTCAGCTGCTTGTTCGTCGGCATCTTTTTTTTCCTCCATGTTTTTTATATACAATATTATTTCTTTCTTTCCATCTACTTAGCCATCCATTTGTGGGGGTGAAATCATCGTCCTGCAACTCCTTAGCTAAATCAGTGGCTGTTTTTTCGCTAGAAGAGTCCCAGAAAGCGGAATGTCTCCATTTCATGGATCCGCAGACCACTTAGAGAGGGCAGTTTCAATAGTTGCTACTTTTCCAGTTCTCTGTCTTTTTCTGTCATGATTGGCGTTTGACTCATACTCTATTATTTCTTGTCTCTTACCAGATATCCTTGATATCTGAGGCTGTGAACATCCCAATATTTTTATACTGTACCAATGACCCAGACATAGCTGGTGCTAACTCTAAAAAATCTAGGGCCAAACACAAATTTTGCCCCCCAATCCCCAAAATTTGCATCTAAAACCAAAAGAAATCATGTCCTAAAGGACCTCCATACTTTGCCCTTACTGCGCATGCGCAGTGTCAAGGACGTTCCGAAATTGGCGCCAATTATCATTCTCTGTTTGGCCCTTCATCAGTCAACATCTCACTGATCTTTGTGCTTGTAAATCTCAGTTTAAAAGATGCCAGACACGTAATTATTGGAGAAATGGTGATTCTGAGGAGGATATAGAAGGAGGAGAGGAAAAAGGAGTGACAAAAAATAATCAGGGCTGTACTTAAAATTTTTTATGAAATTATGTTAAGTTGCCTATTTTCGAGGCATGGGCCTGTTGTTGTCATTCTTGCTTTAAAGTTGCACTGCTTATTCAGTGTTTCCTCTCCCCTGGTCTTCTAAGTCCCCCCTTGCTATTCTCCCATGCTTTTGGCATATTTTTGAGAAAGATCATTTCTAAATTCTCTTGGGAGAGTTAGCTTTTTTACAGAATGAATTCTGTTATTTTCCCCATAGTTACGTTTTCACCCATGGGTGTATAAACGTTGTGTTCTGCATCTTCCATCTGATGTTCTGCAGATTCTCCCCTGGGAGTCTCTGTCTTGCATCAGATAGAGTGTAATTTTGATGACTGATTTCGGGCCAGTATTGTCAGTGCCTGGAGTCATGTTTTCTGGTATTTTTACACTGTTTGTTTACATTGGCAACAGTCTCTTTTGAGGGGGGCTGTTTGCCTTTGGAGTAGTTTATCTCACTATAAGATACATTATTATTATCCGTAAGTGTTGCATTAATTATTTAATATAATTTTAAAATTTTTGACCACACTTAGCCTTGGGATCCATTGGGGCTCAACGTTACTTTTCAGAAACTTGGGCTTCGCTGAAAAAATATTTTTCAAAAATTATTTTGATTTTCAATTGTTTTTTCTATATTAATGGATCATGTTATTATGTATCTTTGTGTTTAGGGGTTTGTGCGAGTACTAGGACTTGTTGTTGACTTTTCACAATGAAAGGATATTGTTCAAATTGTAATAGGAAGAAATCTTCCTCTGACTTTCATGATCATTGTATTAATTGTAGTCAGTGTACTCGCACTAATCCCTGTTCTATATGTCAATATTGGGATGACAAACATTGGAAACGTGTGTCACGATATGTTGTTAGTGGAGAAAGGGCTATGCCGGCTCTTTCTCCGCAGGGTCACTCTACTCTATCAGTTTCTATTTCAGAGGAACAAGAACAGGGTGATTTTTCCATGTTATCTTCCGCAAGTGCGCTTCCGTCGTCACAAATGAATACAGAGCTAGCGGCAAAAGTGCTCATGGAGATAAGACAAATGTCGTCCGCTAGCTCGCCTGGTGTAGCATCCATTCACCGAATGGTTCGGCAGCCGGGTTCGTACGATGCGGTCCAGGAGGAAATGATGGGTGATGCGAGCACTATAAACATTCAACGTGCACACCCAGTGACGGCGGATAGTAGGAGAGATCGGAGGAAGCCTTCGAGTCCGGTTCCTAGCTCGTCCAGGTCCAGCCGGGCCGCGAGCGAGAGAGCCCCCTCTCTCGTACAACAACATCTGGGACCAGATGTTGTGGTACAAAATGTGTCGCAAGCGGAGCACACGTCCGTCGCTCGGGACGCTCCGTTGTATAGGCAGTCCGCGGAAACTACTCAGGCTTCTTCCTCTCACCAGCGCACACGACCGCACCTTGGCTACGTGACCGCCGATATTTAACCAGCTTCGCCGATCAGGGATTCTTCGGCGACCAGGTCACGCCATCCGGTAGCCAGGGACACGAGGCCGGTGGACTCCGGACGTTCGCATAGGAAGAGTATGCGGGAGTCACCAGACGCGGAGCTGCCCTCGGCGAAGCAGCGAAAGAATGCGCCTCCGCAGGCCTCGATGTCGGACGTGCTTGTTCAAATAGCACAACTTATCGCAGCATCCCAGCAACCGACAGAAACGGTGTCGGATCGGGAATTATCCGACGGCGCTGGGTCGGTACGCTCCGCTGAAGCATCGGGTGCGGACGACCGGGAGCATCATGAGGTCCCACCGGATGGTGAAAGGGATACGGATGACTTGGAGCTATCCCTTTCGGAACAACATAAAGCTGCCGTGGACTTCACTTTCTTCCTCAAGTTGTTCCGTCGGGCCAGACTGCTGCGGTTCCGGACAAGAGAATTATAGTGTCATTGGACTCTGATTTCTTTGAGCGGTTCAGGGACATCGCTCCCGAGTTTCCGTTGCAGTCCAATAATGTTGCAAGAACATTTGAATTATTGAACGACGCTATATTCAAACTTGCTTCCAAAACAGGAAAAGCGGGTTTCTTGTCCGCCAATACTCTCAACCTGCCTTTCATTAATGCAAGGAATAAATTCGATACGGCAGGACAGGGTATCCCGAGAGTTCCTCTGCGTATGGACGACGAGGCGGAAGACTTAGAATTATCATTACCGTCGTCTGCGTCTATTCCAACCGCGCTGTTGGAGACGACTATTTCGTCTAACAGAGCCAGTTTAGATGCTTTATCTTACGCAGACCACCTTACTAAGGCGTTATCACTGCGTCTTCAAGGGAAAGAATTCCAGGATATACAATCCTCTTTAAGACTTCTTTCAAGGGCAGTAGCTTATTCCATGTGTAACTCCGCCCTTTCAGTGGCAAACCTGGAGTTGGTTAGACGTGACGCAGCCCTAGCTACATCCACACTCGTGGATAGTAAGGTGAAGAACTCTCTCAGAGTCGCTTCGGTCTCCGGAGAACTTCTCTTCGACGGCAAGCTTTCTGCATTTTACGATAAAATTACTAAGAAAGCTTCGGATTCTCTGCTGTTCAAATCTGCTTCAAAGAAGTCGGACACGGCAGATAAGAGTAAGACAGGCACTTCTGGGTCTAATGCGCCCAAGAGAGGTTCCTATAGAGGTTCCGGTGCGTCCTCTTGGTCTTATTCAAGAGACCGTCAAGGCAGCGACTCTCGTGCGGGACATCCTTCGGGCTGGGACAACCGGTCGGACGCCCCGAGGTCGACGGGACGAGGCGCGGGTCGTGGAGGACGTGGTTTCTCCTACCGCAGGCCTCGCAGGTCCAGGAGGTGATGGCTTCAACCTCTATCGCGTGCCGGTTGGCGGAAGGTTGTCGAGTTTTTCACAAGAGTGGGCGTCGATTACGGACGACCCTTGGGTGAGAGGGGTGATTTCGGAAGGTCTAAAGATATCCTTCAAACGAAAGCCTCCATTAACATGAAGTCCAAAATGGACTCAACTTCCGTCAAATCCGCAGAAAAGAGACGCTCTGTTATCAGAGGTGCAGTCTCTTTTAATGAAGAACGCGGTAGAGATCGTAGAAAACCAGGAGACACCGGGATTCTACAGCCATCTGTTTCTGGTTCCGAAACCAGATGGCTCGTTGCGTCCAGTCATAGATTTGAGCTGGATAAACAAGCTGATCGTCGCTCCGAAGTTTTATATGGAGACGATTCGATCGGTCAGAGCGAGTATTCGGGTGAACGATTATGCAACAAGCATAGATCTCAAAGATGCGTACTTTCACGTCATGGTACATCCGACATTCAGAAAGTATCTACGCTTCGCAGTCCTAGGGGTGGTGTATCAATTCCGGGCGATGTGCTTCGAATTGAATCTAGCACCCTGGGCTTTCACTCGGGTAATGATGTATTTCCGAGCTCATTCGTCTGCGGTAACGTCGGCCTACCTGGACTACATTCTTCAGAGGTACCGCAACGAGTTAACGCTTCAGAACGCTGTGCAGAATCTGCTTCTATTGCTCCGACGTCTCGGTTTTATAATAAACGAGGAGAAGTCGGATCTGGTGCTGTCCAAGTCATTCACACATCTGGGAATGAGCTTCGAGAGGCACAACAATTTCGTTCGTCTGCCGTTAACCAGAGCGAAATTAGTCAGTTGTTAAGCTCGCTATTGTCTGCACGCAGACAAAGTCACAGCGAGGGAGTTCATGAGACTGATAGGTCTGTGCGGAGCCGCTGCGGATCTCATTCCGATGGGGCGGTTACGCACGCATCCTCTCCAAATTTTCTTGACTCAGAATTGGAGTGTGAAAATTCATTCGCTCGACATAGTCGTTCTCTTGTCAGATCAAGTGAAACGAGAGATTCAGACTTGGGCAAACATTCAGTGGTTAACTCAGGGAGTTCCGCTGCAGTTGCCGGATCTGAGTTTTACCATTATGAGGGATGCCAGTCAAACAGGTTGGGGTGCATCATTGATCCCAACGGATTCGAGATGCCAGGGTCTTTGGGATCCGCAATTCCTGGGCAAGCACATAAACATCAAGGAAATGATGTCAATTTGGCTTGCGTTACGTCATTGGATGGACATTATTCACAATGCTCATGTCCAAATCCTATCCGACAATACGACAGTAATGGCGTATATACGGAATCAGGGAGGCACTCATTCAATTCTGTTGTTCAATCTAACGGAAAGAATCCTTCTGTTTGCTCTAGAACATCAAGTTCTTCTTTCGGTCCGTCATATACCGGGTCGTCTGAACGTACTAGCAGACTCCCTTTCACGAAAGGGTCGCTTGTTGCCGTCGGAGTGGACTCTCAACAAACAAGTATTCAATCAGATTTGCTACCAATGGGAACGGCCAATGATAGACTTATTTGCGACACATCTCAACAATCAGTTGCAGACGTATGTGTCTCCGTGTCCGGATCCAAGAGCATTTGCAGTAGACGCTCTGTCGATCCCTTGGGACGGGATGATAGGATATGCGTATCCTCCAGTGCCGTTAATTCAGCAAGTATTGCTAAAGATAAAACAATCTCAATGCAAGATTCTGTTGAGACCGTGGATAAATCTACTCAGGTGTCTGTTGTGGGACCTACCGCGAAAGCTTCCTCCACGGGAGGATCTTCTTTCGCAGGGGAAATCGCGTCAACTCCATCACAACCCGCAGGGTCTCAACCTTCACGTTTTTCCGTTGTGCGGTCCTTCTTGCATGGCAAGCACTTTACAGGACGAGCAGTGGACGCGATTTCTAACTGTAGGAGGACCTCCTCTTCGCTAAACTATGCGGCTAAGTGGAAGGTTTTTCGTCGTTGGTGTAGGGATCATTCTGTTGATATTTTTGATCCCTCCATACCAGACATTGCAAACTTTCTAGTATACTTGTTTGACGAAATCAAACTGCAGCCTGTTACTATTAAGGGTTATAGGTCTATGTTATCTGATACCTATGCACATCATGATAGTTTACAAATTGGATCTAATGTCTCTTTATCTAAGTTAGTTAGAAACTTCTCGATAAATAGACCCAGAACTCTTAGGTTAATTCCTAAGTGGAATTTAGCTTGGGTTCTTCTTAAACTGAAGGAAAAGCCATTTGAATCTCTTGGGACAGTAGATTTCAAATTCTTGTCTTATAAGACAGCTTTTCTCTTAGCTTTCTCTTCTGCTAGAAGAGTCAGTGAGCTTCATGCTCTGTCGGTGGATGATTCTCACTATCGTAGTGTCGGGAACACAATCACCTTCACTACTAATGTGGGATTTTTAGCTAAGAATCAGGCTCCTAATAAATATCCGGAACCTATTGTTATTAAGGCTCTTCCGTCTTCAGACGGGCGTAGGCCTTTACTCTGTCCTGTTAGAGCGTTACGTATCTATAAACAGAGATCTCAGTTTATCAGACAGGGACGAAAACGTTTCTGTCTCTGATGCCTAATAGAAAGGACATTTCGGTCCATTCTATTGCTAGATGGATTCAATTAACTATCCGTACTGCTTATGAAAATTTATCTTCTTCTCAGCAGTCTGTGCTTAAGATTTCGGCTCATGAAGTAAGAGCTCTTTCTACTTCTTGGGCTTACGCTAATAGTATTGCTATTACAGATTTAATGAAGGCTGCTTATTGGTCTCAGCCATCCACATTCACGAATTTTTATCTCAGAAATATTAAGTCCATTTCTGGAGACCTGCATTGTTTAGGTCCGTTATCTGTTGCTCAGAATGTCATCCACTAAACAGTTGCAACTATAGTTATGCAGGCTTTCTGTTCCGGCAGTGACTCCGGCTGCCCTCTTCGCTCTGGGCTATTTGACCCAGGGCAAAGGGAAGGGGGGTGGGGGGGAGGGTGTTCCCTTAGGTCATCTGCTTTATAGTGAAAGGCAAGGGAATGCCTCCTCCGAAGTCAGTATTTCTGAGTCGTTTCCGGGATGGTTTTAAAATGTAATATTAATGTTAAAATTCATTCATGTCATTTTTTTAAAGTGTAGCTCGGTGTGAAGCATTTGTATATGTCAAGTGTCAAACGGGCATTAATATACAATCCTCGGACACTTTTAAAGAATATAAAGAATCTCAATTCTCTGGACTAACTTTATTTATTGGCTTACTTTAAAAATAATTAGTATAAAGGGTTATACCGGATGTTAATAGAGAACATGAATGTTATTGTGCTCAATTATGAGGGTATTGTATCTTTCTTATTTAACATAAAATAAGAAAGATACATGTAAAGCCTAATACTCCTTTTCTCCTTGAGGGGTTGACTCTATATTATATAGTTGAGCTTATTGGATTTTCCTCTATGTCCTAGGCCCTCCAGCCTTTTTACTATTCAGCTATGTCTGGGTCATTGGTACAGTATAAAAATGTTAGAAAATTTATAGTAATTTATATATTTTTTATACTTACCAATGACCCAGACGGGGATGGCCCTCCCAGGAGTTGGGAACTCTTACCTCCCCGCTGAGTACATAGCGCTGACCAGGCACTGCTTGTAAGAATGATAATTGGCGCCAATTTCGGAACGTCCTTGACACTGCGCATGCGCAGTAAGGGCAAAGTATGGAGGTCCTTTAGGACATGATTTCTTTTGGTTTTAGATGCAAATTTTGGGGATTGGGGTACAAAATTTGTGTTTGGCCCTAGATTTTTTTCGAGTTAGCACCAGCTATGTCTGGGTCATTGGTAAGTATAAAAAATATATAAATTACTATAAATTTTTTAACTTTCGAGCAATCTCAGCCTGTGGTGTTTTCTGCTCAAGCAATTTTACAACTTCATATTTGTCGGACAATGTGAGGTCGGTTCTTTTACGTTTTGTTGCCATAATGAAAAAATTGAAACTGTCGTTCTGTAAGCAGAACTTTCAACTTTCATTTTATACAGAAAAAATCGTATCCCAAGCCACTTCAAAAACAATACAGGCACAAGACATTACAATTTCAAAAGAAACAAAGACATAACATTATCTACTTTTTTATTTTCAATAAAACAATTGGTCACACCTATTCCCTTCATGATTAAGCAAATGGCAGATAAAAGAACTGGACAATCTTTCAACATTAAAGACTACTCAATGCCTGTTCTTTCTCAAAACATGCTCATTCAAACGCTCATTCAAACATGTATGTTAAGTCTGCACTGTTCAATTTTGCACTTTGTGAACTGAGCCATTCTTTTCACCTCCCACTGAAAAACACCACATTGTACATGTGCAAAGAAAACAAAATGTTTGCTTTTTCAATTCCAACATGAGTTTATGCAGTGTTTTAACTTGAGTTGAGGTAAATTCAAATAACCATGATGGATTTTCTTTTTAGTGAAGGATCATTTATTACGTGTTCATTTAAATATGATGAGAAATTCTGTGGGATATTTTATTTAAAAAAATCTGTCGTGGTAAGTGCGCAATTTTCAAACATGCGGTACAGTCGAAAGCAAAATGATTATAATTTCATTAAATATTATCGTCGCCCACGATTCAAAATCAGTTGATGACCCAATGTCAATAAAACGCCATTCTCTCACTTTTTATTCAATTATCCGATCTTTGATACATTTTCACCCCAAAATCCTCATACAGTTAAGCAGGATATCCATTTAGCCGATATACAAATATCCATTCAACTTTGTATTGTCTGAATGGCAAATGGATCGGGTTTTGGAAATAATATTCATTTAACCGAAATATACAGTTAAGCAATATACAATTAAGTGGGTTTGACTGTATTAAAAATATACAAATTCCTTTAAATTTATCACTTTCAAATTTTGGGGATTGTGGGGTTCAAAATTTGTGTTTGGCCATTAATAATATTGAGGTTGCACCAGCTAAGTCTGGGCCATTGGTAAGTATAAAAAATATACAAATTAGTTTAAATTTATCATATTTCAATACAGTGGAGCCCACTTAATTGGACATCTCTTAACTGAATAACCCTGTTAATTGAATATAATTTCCCATCACACAACCCTGTACCATACCTCCAGTACAACTTTGACCTGTTAATTGAATAGAGGTTATACATGTATATTAAACCCCTGTTAATTGAATAAAAAATCTTGTAACCTGTCTAGAAATTACCCTGACTCTCCCCTGCTTTTCTTTGTTTATAGACCTATTTGGCCTTAGCACATCCAATACAGGCATTTAATCTATTATATCTTGTTTGACAGTGCTCATGGAGCTCTGTCAAATAAGATATAATAGAATAGATGCTAAGTTTATCTCTAGAATACAGGAAAGTGACACAATCCCTGTTAAATGAATACTCCTACAAATTGAATAATTTTTATTGGCAAAGTGGCTATTCAGTTAACATGGTTCTACTGTAATATCATATTCATTTCAGTCTACAAAGTTTGCAGAAGAATCCAATGAAGCCACAACAGCTGAAGTTGAGAGAGTGTTAGATATTTTACAAACAGAATATGAGAACAATAACAGTAAGTTAAAATGTAGTATGTAACCAGGTAGAAAAAAATGATTTGATAGCTTTTTTCTTCAAAAGTATGTGTTGGAGCCATTTTCTGTTTTATTGATATTATTCACGTTAATTACATTACATTTTTCTGACTGGGCACAGTTGGAAAAAAATGAATTATTTATCACAAGTATTGTGAATAATAAAATGTACCTATTAGGCTATTTAAAAAAAAAGTTTTTGTTTCTCAAGCACCTTCCTCATCATAGTAAATCTGCCTCATCACCTCTTTTTTCACCTGGAAATCTATTCTATGGCACTATTTTGCACTTGTAGGAAAAATAGTTGACCAACTATAGCTTGTTTGACAGCGCTCACTGTCAAACAAGATATAGTTGGTTAAATTTTCTTATACATTATGGGAATTTTTCACTGCTGAAAACGTTGGTTTGCCACATAATAATGTAAGTAATTAAATTTCTCTTTCCAACTATTCTCAGAACTGTTTTGTGAACAGAAAAAGACTGCCTCCCTCATCATAAAATTGAGGGAAAATTGCATGAGGTACAAGAATTTTTTTTATAGGCTTTAGTACTAGGAACAAGGAATGAAGTTTAATTACTAATGCATCTCCTTGGTCCCAAAGTGTAACATGTGTGGGATGATCACTGTAGAGGCAGCTCTGTGGACAGGATCTTTTAACTTAACGGCCAAAACCAGCCAGCTATTCTCAAAAATCGCCAATTAATTTTCATTATTTTTAAACTTTTTGTCTCAAAAACATAGATTATGACCCCTCATTGGAACGAGCTTGTTCCAACAAGGGGTCATAACCCATGTTTTTGAGATAAGAGATGAAAAAAAAATTAATTTTCAAGAATTTCTTTTGCAAGTGTCGTCTGCTTTTCGTGTTAGGTAAAGGGTTAAAACAGTACATAGGATTATTAGTTTACACACTATGTGTTTTTGTGTATCTCTCCACATGTGACAGTCACAGAATGGGAATGGTACACAGTTTTATGTTTGATGTAAATTTTTTTGGGAGAGCCTTTTTGAATTTTAATTTTTAGGCTGAATCCTTTAATCTGTCATGAATGAATATTCCTGGTACCATTTTACCAAACACTAAAAAAGCTATGTCTTTATGGCTAAACTTGGGACACTGATGATTGGCTTTCCTTATTATTGAAGTCTTCAGCCATGTTGCTTGATGATATGTATAATTAGAACCATTACTTTATAAAAATATTTGTCACAATTTTGTTCTGAAGATTGAGATGTGCTTAGCTTGTAAAAATTTCATTCCTTCCTCAGTAATAAAATAGAATCACTGAAGTGTCTTATTGTTAAATGGTGCGTGCTGGATTAATTAAAGCAATAAGAACATGCACAATTTAATGGAGAGTGTCCAGGGAGAAATTGGTACAGTGGATCCATGCTAGTTGTATAGCCACTTTGCCAGTGAAAAATATTCAATTAACAGGCACTGGGTCATTTTCCTGTATTCCAGTGATAGTAAAAGCATTTATTCTACTGTTTCCTGTTTGACAGAGCTCATGGAGCTCTGTCAAACAAGATGTAATAGAATAAATGCTTATATTGGGTAATCTGAGGTTAAGTAAGTCTATAATCACTGCAAATTCAGAGGTGGTCAGAGTAATTTTTATACCCCGACTTTTTTTCAAAAAGTGGGGTATACTGGATTGCGCCTGTCCATGCGTCGATACATCCATCCATGCATCTGTCTAGGTGTATGTCCGTCCGAACTCAGATGTCTGTTTGTATTGTAACTTCAACATTACCTCTCAGATTTCGATGAAATTTCATACAGATGTTCACTATCATGAGACCCTGAAGCAGCATTAGCTGTTTTGCTGTTGGAATATTTTTTCTGTGAGTTATGGCCCTTTGAATATACAAAAATAGGCTATTTTTTGTCTGTTCGTGCCATATCTCAGGTTTGGGTCATTAGATCTCAATGAAATCTGGAATGAAAATTGTTTATGAGAAAGGCTTTCAAATGAGGCTCTCATAACATTTTTGACTTTTCACTTTTTAGACTTATCCCCCCTTTTAACTTTGAAAAATCACTGTTTGTCTCTTAAAATAGCCAATTTTTGGTCTGTTTCACCTCATATTTCAGGTTTGGTTTATCAGATTTCACTGAAATTTGAAATGAATATTATTTATGGGAATGACTTTCAAATGAGTCATGTCCCTGCAGAAAAACAAAGAAAAGACATGCAAATTACCACCCCACTTGTGGCATTGTGTCTTTGTTTTATACGGTTTGGGTTATCATATTTCAACGAAATTTGGAATGAAAATTGTTTATGGGAAAGGCTTTTAAGTGAGTCAGGTCCCTGCAGTAAAACATTGAAAATACATGCAAATCACCTCCCCACATGTGACATTATGTCTTTGTTCTACATCTCTTATGTGAATGGTCCGATCATCACTAGACCTCAGTAACAAGTGTTTCTGGCCTTCACAATTACCTTGCTGTAAAACAAAGACAATAATTTAGCTGTTCGTGTCGTAAAATAGCCAATTTTTTGTCTGTTTGCCTCATATCTCTGGTTTGGGGTTTGCGGCTCTCATTGAAATTTGGAATGAAGATTGTTTATGGGAATAGCTTTCACGGTATCATGGATCCTTTCTTCTCTTGTCATTGATTGTTTGGTGGTATGCACCATGGGGGTATGCCCGGGGCATCCCCCCCCCCCCCTTTTGTTTGACAAGTAACCAGATTCTTTTATAGCTCACCTGACTGAAAGTAAGGCTGAACCATTGCCATCACTTGGCATCTGTCGTCCTTCCATTAACTTTGCATGTCAGTGTTCTCCTCTGGAACCACTAGACCAAATCCAACCAAACTTGACATGAATTATCTTTGGGGATAACCTTTCCAAATTGGTTCAATAGAGGTGGCTAAGCTCAATGGGCTTTGAGTGGTGTCCAAAAATGCCCCAATTCTTCTAATACCTTCTCATAAACCATCAGTAACAATGTTTTGATATTTGGATTGCAGCTTCCTTACCTGTTTAAGATTCAAGTTTGTTCAAAGAAAGTTTCTTGGATAATATTTGGGCTTGTGCTGGGAAGGGCAATTGTTTTGGCCAAAATTTTTATTTTCCGAACCATGGCCCAATTTGGTCCAGATTGGTTTGCAGTTATATCAGGAGAGACATGTACTTGATTTATGTCCTAAAAAATGTTTCTGTACCCCTGTTGGAAACTCTGCAAGCTAAAAATATAAAAAACGAAATATTTCTCTAACTGCATGGATCAAAGAATTATTTTATGGTATACTATGGATTGAGTGGGCCCAACAAATCCCAGTTGGTTGCATCATGGAAGTGCCATGGGGGAGGGGGAGTATGACAAAAATGGCTGAGCCAGCATCTGAGAAAGATGGGAAAATCCAATCAGAATCTTTCAATATTTGGTGTACAATGTCCTTAAGGAAATCCACTTCAGGTTTGTGCAAATCAAGTCTCTTGAGTTCTTTTTTATGACTCTGAATGGGCAATATGAGGAAAATTCTTTAAAAATCTTGGCTGATTTGCTTGGTAAAAGGTTATCTTTGTCAATACTAAACGCCTATGTCTGAGCTTCATGTTATAACCCTCTGCCTAACATAGCAGCCATATCTGGTGAGCTATATTCACAAAGATTGCCATTCAAATTTTATTTCCTCACCTGACTGAAAGTCAGGTTGGGCTATACTGATCACACTTCAACCATTCTTGTCAGACAAGTGCAATAAAGGTCATGTTTAGACTCTTCTCCTCCCAAACTGCATGCCCGGTTCCAGTAAAATTTCATGTGAGTGATAACTTGGATGGGGCAATTCAGTTTTGTTAGGATCAGCTGGGTACTGCCCCCTCCCCTACCACCATCCCCTTCCAAATTTAAAAAAATGACTTCTCATGATCTGATTGGTGGAATTATTTGATATGTGGTATTCAGCTTTCATTTAAGTTGTACACTAAAGCAGACTTGGCTTTTTGAAAACTTCATGGTGACAAAAATCGCTCTCTTGGGAACTACTTAGATGGGCAAATTGCTCTCCTGAACTATTCACAAACATCGTCTAAATGCCAAGTAAATGGTGTGTGAAATGCATTCAAGCCAGCCAATGCCAATGAACTTTGTTGAACCTGTGTTCCTATTTTACAAACCTCTCTACCTCAGTATGGGCAATTTAGCAAGAAGTTTTGCCTGAATTCCAGGCAGAAGTTCTTTTGCAAATGACCAATACTGGGGTAGAGGTTTTTGCAAAAATTCAAATGATTCTCCTCATGGGAACAGATACCAATTTATGCAAAACTGAAATAATATTATTATAGCTAATATAACAATTGATAACATGATTATTCAGGGCATTGCAGTTTATTGATGTATTGATGGTCTAACAGGAATGGTTAACACTCTGACTGGCCCTTACTGATCAGACATAGTAAATTTACTTTCTTGAGGGTTCCTGGTCAAAAGCAGGTTTGATGCCACTTCTGTTTTATCTTTCGTGAATTGAGCTGTCAGAATGTCCGAGACACCGTCGATGTCGAAAATGGCTGAAACTAAGAGTGCAAAAAAAGATTATGCAGGTTTAAAATTGAATGAGCAGTCAGTGCGCAAAAAAATTGGCTGTGTCAGATTTTGATCACTGCACAAAAATTTGTTCAAGGGAAGTTTGATACAAGATGTGTCAACTAAAGATTAAGATCTCTGTTACTAAAAATTACACTTATTGTTGTCCAGGCAGGGAACTGTTACTATAAATGTAACTTTTTAGCTCACCTGAGCGCATTTCAAGGGGAGCTTTAATTTTATCAACTTTTCATTGACTACTGGGCCGAATTGAACCAAATTTGATATGCATGCTCCTTATTTGTCAGTTGAAGTTTGTTCAAGTAAAGTTGCCAGGCCCACAGGGTATGTCACATGGGGCATAATTCTGTTAGTACCCACAAAATGTTCTTTTTCGAAATAAAAAATATTCTTCTCCAGAACTACCAATCAGAATCTTTTGATACTTGAAGGGGTCAGATTTAAGTTTATTCTCAAGAAGTCTGTGGGTTCTCATTTGGTCTCCCTATGGAAACCCAAATTTTAACTCTCTGCAATATGAGGAAATTTATTTAAAATTCTTCTTCTTCAGATTTACCAATCAAAATCTGTTGATGTTTGGTATACTGCATCTTTAGGGGGTGCGGAGCCTGAAGTTTTTTTCAAATCAAGTCCCTGGAGTCATATTTGGGCTCCTTGTGGAAGCCTGAATTTTAAGTTTGTGAAATATGCTGAATATTTTTTTTAGAATCATCTTCTTCAGATCCATCAGTCAGAAACTTTTGATATTTGGTTTGGTATGTAGATCCTTAGTGGGATGAGATTCAAGTTTGTTCAAATCAAGTCCCCAGACTCATATTTGGGCTCCCTATGGGAACCCAAATTTCAACTCAATCCAATATGAGGAAAAATATTTTAGAATCTTCTTCGTCAGTTCCACCAGTTAGAATCATTTGTACATTGGTATAGAGAATCCTTATGGGGGTGAGATTCATGTTTGTACCAAATCATGTCCCTGTTTTCATAATTGGGCTCCCTATGGTAACCTAAATTTTAACTTAGCGCAAAATGGGAAAACTTCTTTAAAACCTTTCTTGATCAGATCCACCAGTCAGAAACTTTTGATATTTGATATGCAGCAACCTTCAGAGGTTCAGATTCCAATCTGTTCAACTCAGGTCATATTTGGGCTCTCTCTGGGATCATAAATTTTAACTTAGTGCAATATACGGTCTATTCTTTAAAAAATCATCTTCACACAAGTCAGATTCTTTTGTTTACATAGCATTGACATCCTTAGTGTGGGGAGATTCAAGTTTGTTCAAATCAAATCCCTTGGCTCTTTTTTGAGCTCCTGTGAGTGTGCGATATTCAACTTTGTGCAGTATGAGGAATATTCTTCAAAGATCTTCTTCAGACCCACTGAGCAGAATCTTTTGATATTTCGTATATAGCATTACTATGACTCCTAGATTAAAGTTTGTTCAAAGTGTTAGGCTGGACTGATTTTGATGGTCACCATAGTGGGTTGAAATTTAACAAGGAACCCAATGCAGAATTGACTATTTGTTTAAATGAATTGTGCTTACACGTGCCATAGCTGATTGTGGTAAACTTTAGTCAAATGTTACATAAGATTAATGTTTCCTCAAATGGGGACCACCAGGCCACTTGGCGGGAGAAGATTCTCTGGGCAAAAATGGAGATTTTGAGGATTTTGAGTAGTTTTATGCAAAAAATGAACTTTCACCCTGTTACAGGGGGGGGGGGGGGTTCTGGTGGATGATTTTTTTTTCTCTTCGCTTTAAAATATGTTTTGAAGGGGTTTGAGTGATTTCGCACAAAAAATTCACCCAACAGGCCTTTCTCCCCACATCCCACTCCCCTTGCCGAATTAGATTAACAATAATATTAACATGTAGATGCTGAATGTGACCTTAAATCGTTATTAAAGCAATATTATCAGATGAGTGATTACGTCCCCTTGGGGCCTCTTGTTTAAAAATAGGTTTCTAGACCATATTTGAAATTATTTTCATCGATTGGTGATTGCCACCAGGCATTCTCCAATTATTTTGCTTAAAATTGAATGGTTAGTTGATAAATCACAGTCTATATCCAACTTTGATAAACTTTGTGGCCACGGATGAGGTGTCCCAGCATGTAGTCTTCAGGCTACAATATACTAATCATGGTAGTGATTTCATGTAAAATCTTTGCTGTCAACTTGTCTTGATACCACTGCTTGGCCCATGGGCTGACAAATTATTGTGCAATAGGATTTCTGAATAATTGTCCAGAACCAAAGAATTAATTCCAAAAACAGTACAGGGTCCTAATATGAATGTACATTTTACAACCTATTAACACTTTACCTAACAAATCGGCCAGATTTGCCCACGTAATTGACAAATTAACTTGAGCAGTTTAAAAAAAAAATTCAGCAGAACCATATCATGTGAACCCTCATTGGAATGAGCTCATTGAGCTTGTTCCAAATGCAGGGTCACATAATACGGTTTATGGGAATTTTGTGAAAAATTAGAAGAGAAAAATAATTAAAATAACAATATGAATGGAGGTACTGCTGATTTGTCAGGATAGTATGATCTAGCAAGTCTGTGGACTGTTTTCTATTAAGTTTGCAGCAGTAACCAAAAACCCCTTCCTTTTTTTACAGATGAGTTAATATGTTATTTTGAGTTTGTTGTAAACCCACATTCTTTTGGGCAAACAGTAGAGAACATGTTTTATGTTTCCTTTCTTATTCGTGTAAGTACATATATTTGATAAAACAGTTACTTTCTAAGATGACATAAATAATTTGGTTGTACGGTGGAACCCTGGTAACCCTTTGTCTAATGAATCGACCACATGTGACTGCTTCGATTTCTGTCCTGGACAACCCACGTTGTGTCCTTGGGCAAGGCACTTTATCCCGGTTGCCTACATGGGGACACAATGATGCTATGTATGAAGGCATACTGCACGTCGATGGTGCACATGTCTTCAACCACTGTAACCCTGCTTGAGCAGAGCTTGAACAGAGTTAGAATGTTGAGTTGACAGTTGCCCGTCAGTGCTTGGTGGTTTTCTCCAGGTACTCCGGCTTCCTCCACCAGTAAAACTGTCATGGTCTGGATTAGCCATTGTGCATAAGTATGTGACCTTAAACACCAATAAATAAATCTAACATTCGACCGCATAATTTTAAAATTTAGCAGTTGAAAAAAAAAATTTTTTCAAAACTTTTCAACAAAACCATATCATGTGACCCCTCATTGGAATGAGCTCGAAGTCACATGATATAGATTTGTTGAAATTTTTTGAAAAATAAAAAAAAAACACTAATTAACCCTTTAAACCCGAGAGGCTGCTTTTCCGGCCCAGGAACATGATACGTCATAATTTCATTAAGTAGGATAGCTGAGAAGTGAATGTGTGGGGGTAGACAATCAATATTCTCAATGTGCTGCCTGTTGAAAATATTAATTGGTCTACCACCAAATGATGAAAAGTATTCTTCCAATTGATGTCAGTGAACTGACATGGAAGATAACACAAGTGTTCATAGGGTTAAAATAACAAATTTTGAAATCCTGTGCATTCGGTAAAGGGTTAATTGAATAGCCACCTGTAACAGCAATTTGAAAGTTGAAATTTATGGAGCGCGTCAAATTCACAGAATGTATACTTTGACACATTTATGTATATCATCTCATATTTTCATGGATAGGTAATAAAACTACTCACAAAATCATTATAGGGAGTATTTGTTTTATCTGTTCTATCCATTCGAGAAACAGGTAAAACCTGGAACCAAGTTGATCAACATTTCCATCAACACTGTTATTGTGAACTTTGAACTTAAGAATATTAATAAGCTGCTGAATGGCAATGAAGACATGGGTAAAGATGCACCTGTCTCTTTTGGTATCAGTTTAAAAAAATGACAACCTACTATCTCAAGGACTTAGTACTCTGGGGAGTCTGACAGTTGCTCGCCTCTACTCCGTGGTTCTCTCTGGGTACTTGGCTTCCTCCACCCGTAAAACTGTTGAGCATGAGGGGATGCTGGCTGTCTAAAGTGGAGTCAAACCCCAATAAAGCATCTCAAACTGGACATTTTTTTTTCATCACTTCAAATATTTTTTTTACAGATATCCCAAAAATTAATAATGAATTGAAATAAATGTAATATTTATTTCTTAATCTTCTACAATGTGTTATCCAGTCATCACATCAGGTGCAGTAGTGGGGTATGTGCAGACACATGGTCAGGGCTTGACAATTCACGCGAACGCTCGTAACGTTCGCCTATCGGTTACGCAAAAAATAAATCGGGTGAACGGCGAATCGGTTAACGAAACAATCCCGTGCCTACCTCTTGAATGAATACAGTCAATACTCGATTTTTCTTGATCTAAATGCGCATTGAAATCTTCGAAGATTCAAGAAAAAAACTGTCATATTTTCTCGAATTCGTGTCTCTTCAAACATTTGTATTCCCCACTCAACAATTGAAGAAAACATCCGGTGGATATGAAAACATCAGGTTGTTATTATGATGTGAGAAAAACAGCCCCAGCATAAGTTGTACCGCTCATATTCTACACAAACCACAAAGGTGTTCGTTCAACAAAGTTGCAAACGGCTTAACGCGATATGCACGAGACAAACCTGCCTGAACTTGTGAAGTAAAATGTAAGTTGTAACTCGACCCAATCTGGCAATTGTTACTTCGTCCTCAATCTGAATATATCTGCTGGGACGAGTTGTCGCGTTTACAATGATGGGATGTCACATTTAATGATTAGCGCCTAAATGATTTGTTGAAAACTTTTTTCGCCTAAAAATAATAATTAAATATTATTAAAAATTTGCCAGACGTTAATAAAACAATAAGTTATGTTCAAATAATATTTGAACATAGTTCTTCAGACTCCGTCTACCAACCCAACGTTACCCTTACCGCCCATGGAAAAATCTTGTTAATATCTTTTATCAAAGTCGGAAATCATGTTGAATTCTAGGAATATTTAAACACAGTGCTCTGCATACCGATTGGATGTTACCCTTGCTTGCAGTGGAAATTGGCAATAGAACTTCTAGAAGCTATTCTTTCTTATATCCGTTTACAACAGTGCTGATGGCACCGGGTGGTGGTGGTAATAATAGTATTAGTAATAACGCGATTTTGTCGGGCGCCATAGTTCATTAACCCTTTACCTAACATGAAAAGCAGACGACACTTGCAAAAATAATTCTTGAACAACTAATTTTTTTCATTTTTTGTCTCAAAAACATAGGTTATGACCCCTCGTTGGAACCTATGTTTTTGAGACAAAAAATGAAAAAAATAATGAAAATTAATTGGCGATTTTTAGCTCAACGTGACAAAGTCAAGCTGAGCTATTGCCATCACTTCTCGTCCGTCGGCGTACGTACGTACGTACGTTAGTATGTTAGTACGTTAGTACGTACATCCACAATTTCCTTTGGCACACCTCACAGGTCGCATTTATGATCAGATTACTTTGAAACTTCTTATGCTTGTTTGGGTTGACCTCTAGATGGGAGCTATCGATTTTCTTCAATTTCCGTCAAAAAATGTTTCCGCGGCCAACGTTCTTAGAACTTAGTTTAGTCAAACCACAATATTTCCCTTTGGCACACCCTACAGGGCACATTTATGATTTGATTGCTTTGAAACCTGATACGCTTATTTAGGGTGACCTCTAGATGGGAGCTATCGATTTTCTTCAATTTCCGGCAAAAAAATGTTGCCACGGCCAACGTTCGTAGAACTTACTTTAGTCAGACCTCAATATTTCCCTTTGGCACACCCTACAGGGTACATTTACGATCAGATTGCTTTGAAACCTGGTATGCTTGTTTGGGGAGACCTCTAGATGGGAGCTAGCGATTTTCTTCAATTTCCGGCAAAAAGTGTTGCCGCGGCCAACGTTCTTAGAACTTAGTTTAGTCAGAAGACTCAATATTTCCCTTTGGCACACCCTACAGGGTACCTTTATGATCGGATTGCTTTGAAACCTGGCATGCTTGTTTGGGGTGACCTCTAGATGGGAGCTATCGATTTTCTTCAATTTCTGTCAAAAAATGTTGCCGCGGCCAACGTTCTTAGAACTTAGTTTAGTCAAACCACAATATTTCCCTTTGGCACACCCTACAGGGCACATTTATGATTTGATTGCTTTGAAACCTGATACGCTTATTTAGGGTGACCTCTAGATGGGAGCTATCGATTTTCTTCAATTTCCGGCAAAAAATGTTGCCACGGCCAACGTTCGTAGAACTTACTTTAGTCAGACCTCAATATTTCCCTTTGGCACACCCTACAGGGTACATTTATGATCAGATTGCTTTGAAACCTGGCATGCTTGTTTGGGGTGACCTCTAGATGGGAGCTATCGATTTTCTTCAATTTCCGTCAAAAAATGTTGCCGCAGCCAACATTCTTAGAACTTAGTTCAGTCAGACCACAGTATTTCCCTTTGGCTCACCCTACAGGGCACATTTATGATTAGATTGCTTTGAAACCTGGTGTGCTTATTTACGGTGACCTCTAGATGGGAGCTATCGATTTTCTTCCATTTCCGTCAAAAAATGTTGCCACGGCCAACATTCTTAGAATTTAGTCTAGTCAGACCGCAATATTTCCCTTTTGTACACCCTACAGAGCACATTTATGATCAGATTGCTTTGAAACCTGGCATGCTTGTTTGGGGGAGGCCTCTAGATGGGGGCTATCGATTTTCTTCGGTTTCTGTCAAAAAATGTTGCCACTGGCAAAAAAATGACATTGGTACCAATGAACTTCAATTTTGCCATTTCTTTATAACTTACCAAGTTCAAGTTTGTCAAGTTGAGCTACAGTGTCATTGACACTTTCATTGAGAATAGCGCTGGCCGGTTTTGGCTGTTACGTTAGGTAAAGGGTTAACGGCCTACAGATAGGTTAATATCTCACGGGCCATTAAAGGCCCTCGACTTCGTCTCGGCCCTCTAATGAACCCTCGGGCTGTCAAACATTTTTGTAGAGCCGTCAATAAACCATAGCGCCCTTAAAATCATATTGTAAAAATATTAGTCAGCACTGTTGGTGCGGGGGGAGGGGGGGATGGGGGGGGGGGGGGGAGGCAAAACAATCTATTATCGGGCAGATATATGATAGGATTTTGAGAGCTCCCAACACCCCCCCCCCTCACCTATCCCCCCGCCCCCAACCCCCACCCCCCATCCCTCTGTTAAAACAATAATTTGAGTCTTGAATTAAATGATAAACCCACATAATTTATCAATTTTTGAGGGTTTCATCTGGCAGAAATGAGGACGGGGGTGCCCTCCTTAAATTCGCATATAATTGTTTGGTTTCTGTGGTCGTAGTAGCAAATATAATGGTTGGCAATCAAATCATTAATTTCCGACCACATCTTAAAAAAAAATTGAAAAAGGCTTAGATGCTCTAGGTGTCCCTATGTTCCAGAAGAAGGTGAGAGGGAGTGCGCCGGGTCCAGAATTTAGTGTACCCTCTTACGGCGCACAACCTTCTCCTATCTTCCTTGCAGAAACTGAATAATTTTTATTGCAAGCTGTGCTGACGGAAACCATAGGAATGCCAAATACGGGGCCTAGCTCTGTTCGCCCCCGGAGTGATCATCAGTACAATACCCAGTGTGACGGTTTTGACCCCGTAAAATGCTGGGATGTTAGGCTCCTAACTGGGGGTAACGTGAAGTTTTTTGGTTTATTCTGTATTATCCCTTCAACTGTATCTCTGGCAGCCCCCCCCCCCCCCCCCCCCCCCCCCCACCCCCCCTCCGAATTTGCATTACTGTTTTTTGTATATGTACACAGAAACAGGGAGTGCTTGGGAGGGGCCGGACAGCAGTTTTTTGGGGGAAGTAAAATAAAATAAAATGAAATAAAACAAAGATAAAAAAAATGAAATAGTCTTGATGTGATTGGCGGAACCTGGGGCGGAACGGACAGTTTTTTTTCCTACTAGGCCAGATAAACTAAAAGTGTTCAACGACTAAAAATTTTACAGGTACGAGTTAGTATTATTGTACATGCAGATGGAAGATAAGATAGTGTGGGTGTGCAGCTGTGAACTTTTAGATTTCAAATAAAGTTATATCAGTGAAATGTCCAACTGTTGGTTTTTCATAAGACTCAGCCTAAGCTTTTGCCGCACTCACAATCACAAAAGATTGCACTGAGAATGAACTGTCCCACCAGTAAAAGACGAATCCTCCCTGGCAGGGCCATATCCAGGACGTTTTTGGTACCGGTATACTGGTTTGGGCGCTCAAATTCAGGGGCCCAAATTCTGTATACCTGCCGAAATTAGGTGACGATTTCATAACTGAATATAAAACAAATAGATTCACAAGGCACACAAAAATATTATTCTTGTAAAAAATCTTGGAAACACCATGCTAAAGATACGATGAAATCGTCATCGGGGGGTACCCATTGGTGTCCTCGATTCTCAATAATTATGATCGAATGTATTGGATGATTCAGCTTAGATCTATCGACGATACGGACCAGATTTCTGGATGATTATTTGGCATCCCATTCTACATGTCTGTCTCTCAATCCCCCCCCCCCCCCCACCCCAAGCTCCATTATTTCAAACAGCAGTCTGCTGTTTGAAATAATAGAGTTTGGGGTGGGGGGGGGGGTCAGTCCCCCCACCCCCAGACTGGCTTTTCTTTATATTGTAACCTCCGCAGTTATGCCTGTTCCAAATCATTTGTAAATGTATTCCGAATCGTCCATAATCATATAATAGCAAACAGTTCATGATCTTGTCCGAATCGTCCAGAAATCTGGTCTGAATTGTCCACAGATCTGGGCCGAATCGTCTAAAAAAATATTGTCCAAATCGTACATGGTCCGAATCGTCCAGACACCAAAATTGTCTGGGTAAAATTAACTAAATGGAAATTGGGACGAGACGACTTTTTTTACCTCACTGCTAAACTCTTCAATGCTCTGTTTACAAACTCTTGGTGATTGCAGGTGAGATCAACTGACTGTTAGTATTATATAGTAATATGTTAGTTACATGTACCTAATTCAGATACCGACTGCATTGCACCTTCACGTCTTTGTCACTAAGTGTTGTCAACTTGCCGAATCGGGTGTAAATTTAAATTACATGTATAAAGTTTTTAAATATCCGAAAATACGTCATTTCCCTGCATCTGAGTGAAGTGTTACGGAGCGTAATAATTCCCTCAGATGTACGGAAATCGCTTCTTTTCGGTGCCAAAATCAAAAATTTTCTCCACCCGACCAAACCATGGTCGGCCCGCCGAAGCCGCCGATTGCCGTCTTTGATTATAACCGGTGTCCCCAAATTATACCTGGATATGGTCCTGCCTGGACAAACTGTTCCACAAATATGGGACGAGTCATCTCGGGATGAAATGTTTCGGGATGATTGGCATCAACTCCACTCAAAATCATGGCAAAAATACGGATGTTCCTTCTCTAGTTTCTTTTTCTTGGGGGGGGGGGGGGGGGGGGGGGGGAGGTTAATAAGAGAACAAAATGAATAAGAAAGAAAACATGTTATCTCTATCAAGTTGATTCTAATTTCTTTATTGCAGTATTAAGAATATAACTTTCAAATTCATTAAAAATGGTACCCATACAGTAATATTGTTATTTAAGGTTCACAGCTGCTACTGACACGGTTGTTTTCCAACAACTTTATTATATCAAACGTAAATCGTGAAATGGTTAACCAAGAGGTTTACCAAAAATTTTAAGGCAACCGATCAAAAGGTTAACGAAAATTGGTTGACGCAACCTCCAAATAGGTTCCCCAAAATTTTGAATTGTCAAGCCCTGCAAGGTGGAGGAATAGAAACAAAGAGAAAGAGAATCCGGCAAAACAATACTCCATTCAGACATTAATAACTAACACAAACATACCACTGGGCATATCTATCAACACTAAAAATGCAACAGCTCATAATAAGACCAAACAATTGAGAACAAAACACAGGATACGAGGTGCCCACACTTCGTATCAGCTATATTAATATTTATGAACAAATCAAACCGAAGACTGCAGTGCCGAAATATGGGGTCTTGTTTTTGAAGAAAAAGTCATGGAACTTAATTGTTTTCTTTCGTGTATGAGCTGTCATATATTTAAAATCAAAATAATAAAATAACACTGTGCATGTTTAAAAAAATGATGTATTAAAGATATATTGGTTTCAACTGAACATAAGTTCGCAAGTATCGTAAAGTTTATTCAGTTGTTAATTGCCAAAAATATAACAGCATTGTCATTTGTTTACAAAGTCAGCTTCCCAGTGCATTGCCCAAATTTTTCACCCCAAAAATTGGATAATCTATCCTACCGATGTATAAGACGCACCCTTAATTTGGGGATCATTTTTAGCTTAACTTGACAAAGTCAAGATAAGCTATTGCCATCACGCGTACGGAAGTCTGTGAGTCTGTTCACATTTTCCTTTAGCACAGGCTACACCCCATAGTTCTTGTCCGATCATCACGAAATTTCACATGCGGGTTTGAGGTCATGTCTAGATAAGAACGTCCCCTTTTAGTCGTGATCGGTCAACCGAGATGGCTGCCCGAGCCCAAAACCCGAAAACCTTTAGCACAGTCTAAATGGTCGTATTTATGAAGGGATTTCCTGGTAACTTGGTAGGATGACTCTGTATAATATCTAGATGAGAACGTCCCTTTTGGTCGTGATCTGTCAACCGTGATGGCTACCCAAGCCCAAAACCCCAAAGCTTTTAGCACAGTCTACAGGTCGTATTTATGAAGGGATTTCATCATAGCTTGGTAGGATGACTCCAGATTATGTCTAGATGAGAACATCCTCTTTTGGTCATGATTATTCATCCGTGATGACTGCCCGAGCCCAAAACCTGAAAACCTTTAGCACAGTCTACAGGTCGTATTTATGAAGGATTTCATTGTAACTTTGTTGGATGACTCAGTATATTGTCTAGATGAGGACATCCCCTTTTGGTTGGGTGGGTCAATTGTGATGGCTACGCAGGCCCGAAGCCCAAAAACCTTTACCACAGTCTGCTGGCCGTATTTATGAAAGGATTTCATTGTAACTTGATAGGATGACTCATTTTGGAATAATTTCACTGTAACTTGGTAACTTCGGTTGACATACATTAATATACATTAACTGTGAGAGCCATTCATTAACTGTGAGAGCCACATTAACCTACCCTTCACTTCTTCAGTACATCATAATCCTTTCATAAACATTGAACATTATCCTTTTCATCAAACACAACACACAATCAAGTTAAGCTACAGTGTCATTGACACTTTCATTTAGGGAAAAAGTGCTTTATTTATCTTGACCTTACACATGTATTGTGTTCATGATATAGCCACAATGCAGAAAGTAATAAGTGTTCCAGAATATAATTCCAATCAAAATGGTATTTTTTATGTGAATCTACCAAGATTCATGCACTTGGAAATTTGGGTGAATCATTATTATGCAAACTGATTTACGTCAAACTTTTGCTCCTGAAGGACATTGATAATTTTAATTGAATATACACAAATTATTTTTCAAAAAGAAGGTTGTGATGTATAGAATATGAAACATATATGTAATCATCTTGCAGAGTGAACAGCAGGCACCAATGGTTCCTGGAAGTCTGCTGCCATATTCATACCAGAACTGATAATAAAATAATATTTCTGGAGAACAACTCGTGGCCAATGTGCCTCAGATATCCAAGAACAAAGCCAGGCATTCAAAACACTTCACAATGCAGCGACAGAACTGTATTTGGGGAAAGCACAATACTCTGCATTTTTAACTCAGCTTTGACGTAGTCAAATTTGAGGTTATGCCATGGTCCGTCATCCGTCTGTCTGCTGTCTGGCGTCAACAATTCAATACGGCTCGGGCTAGAGGCCATATTTATGAACCGATCTTTACGAAACTTCTTGGGTACCTTTGTTATCACCGTGGGACGAGAACGAATGTTTTTGGGTGCAGTCCAAAATTCAAGATGGCGGCCAGCAGCCATTTTGTACCAAATTCGTGCAATCAGTTTTTTGTACAGAACTTCTGTTTGGAAGTTCTGATTTGAATAAATGTTTGTATGAATGTTTAGTAACATGGAATACATCACATATAATAGGGTTTTTTTTTCTCGTGCTGAAATTATGCAAATTAGATGAACTTTGATTTATTCAGTGCTACTTATACACAGTAAGTGCACATGTCAATGTGGCTCGGGCTAAGGATTGTATTTATGAACCGATCTTCACGAAACTTCTAGGGTACCTTTGTTGTCACCTTGGGACGAGAACGAGTGTTTTTGGGTGCAGTACAAAATTTAAGATGGCTGCCAGTGGCCATTTTGTACCAAAATTAGGTACAATCAGCTTTTTGTACAGAACTTCTATATGGCTTGGGCTAGAGGCAGTATTTATGAACCGATCTTTACTAAACTTCTTGGGTACCTTTGTTATCACTGTGGGGCGAGAACGAGTGTTTTGGGGTTGATGGCCACTGGCAGCTAGTTTGTACAGAAATTAGTGCAATCAGTTTTTTGTACACAACTTCTGTATGAAAGTTCTGATTTGAATAAATTTTTGTATGAATGTTTAGTAACATGGAATACATTACATATAATACAGGTTTTTTTCTTGAGCAGAAATTATGCAAATTAGATGAACTTTGATTTATTCAGTGCTACTTACACACAGTAAGTGCACATGTCAATTCGGCTCAGGCTAGAGGCTGTATTTATGAACCGATCTTCACGAAACTTCTTGGGTACCTTTGTTATCACCTTGGGATGAGAACAAGTATTTTTGGGTGCAGTCTGAAATTCAAAATGGCTGCCGGCGACCATTTTATACCAAAATTAGGTTCAATCAGTTTTTTGTACAGAACTTCTAGGACAATGTTTGTTCTCATGATGGGATGGTAACGAGTGCTTTTGGACTCGGCTGTGTTAATACTTGGTGTTGTTTGGGGAGGGTAAACATTATTAGAACAACCCAGTTTTCTGTTTCCAATGAGAAAAATAAAACCTCCTCACCCGTGGGGACCCTATGAGCTAAAGATAAAAAATTCAAATACCTATATTTTAAGAAGGACTGGACAAATATTTATTAATTAGGGGGAATCAACCTTAGAAGGGTTTGAATCAAACAGGCCAAAACAGTTGCTAACATTTGGCTTATGATGCACCATACAAGGATCCCCATTGTAACATTAACCCCATGGAGATTTCTTTTCTAGTTTAGCATCTAACTGTCACCCACCTTTACAATACTTTCCCTGTACATTTGTTACAGGCTATGGTCAGTATTAATGTACAGACCTTTACAATACTTTACATGTACCTTTGTTATCAGGCCATTACCTAGATGTGTGTCATTGCTGTGCCGCATACTATACATGTACATGTCTTACACAGGTTGAGCTACAGTGTCATTGACACTTTCAATTTTATTGAAGATGGGTTCCATGGCCGATGAACATGCGCATATCACTCGATGCCACAAGTTTTCATCGAAAAACAATTGTGTAATTCCGAGTAATTCAACAGGTGTCTTGATACCTTGCAAGTAAGTAATATGGCAACTGTGCAGTCTGCATATAATAATAGTGTGCAGTATTAAGGCGAGCGCAGTGGCTCAGTGGTAGACTGTTGGACTTCTATGCTAGAGGTCCCGAGTTCCATCCTCACCTGATACGACCTTGAGTTGATATTTGCTCATCGATGCTCGGTGGTTTTCTCTGGGTACTCCGGCTTCCTCCACCCATGAAACTGTCACGGTCACGATTAGCCATTGTGCTTAAGTATGTGACCTTAAACACCAATAAATAAATAAATAAATAAATATAAATAAATAAATTAAGGCTATCTCTCTCATTATTTGATTTTAGACGGCATTGTATATCGATGCTTTTTTGGCCCGATGACCTTTCCTGATTAGTAAACAAACAGATAATGAAAACAAAACTGAAAGTTTGGGAATTTACCCCTTGCAGCTCTGAACATTGTTCGTGGATATCTGAAGCACATTTGGTCATGAGTTCTCCTGAAATATTATTCTATTATCAGTTCTTGAACAAATATGGTAGCAGAATTCCAAGAACCATTGGTGCATGCAGCCAACACTGTGGGCTGATTGCATATATTTTTCATTTTTCATGTTCTATACATCACAACCTTCATTTTGATTTTTAATTTGTGTATATTTTATTTGAATTTATGTAATATCAGAAGTTAGAATTTCAAAATAAACAAATTTCCCTCACTAAAAAGCACCTTAAAGGCCTGGATATGTTTTGTATACATTTTTGCTGCACTTAGATTGTTTGGGTTTGGTTTGTTTTGTTTGTAGGCAAGTCTTTGCTACCAATATAGGCAGCAAAGACTTGCCTAGAAACTACTGCCAAAGAATTAAGAATGTAACTTGAACTTGTGAGTTTACCTGCAGCAGCAGTTCTGTTGCAGTAAAATATGATGAATGTCAGAATTCTGTCCACAATGGTTAAAATTTGTTATATTTGAAAATATTCCTATCAGGTATGTCAGATAAATTCACATATATATAAATATATTGATCCTCTCCCTTCCTTTCATGGTTAAACATCTGCTGCACCCCAAAACTGTAGAATAGGAATATTATGTTTTGTGAAAGATTAGTATAACAGGGACCGATCAGGACTATTTAAAATACGCTCTAGCCTCGGAGCCTATTTTTTCAATTCATGCGCCAGATTATGGAGTCACACTGCTGTTTGTAACAAACACAGCAAGTATGTAATAGCTCTCATCATTTTCATTTAGTACACTACAGCAAACATTAATCTTCACTGTGGTTTCTGATCAAGTCTTGGCTGCCTATTTAGGCAGCCAAGACTTGATCAGAAACCGCAGTGAAGATTAATGCTTGGTAATTAAGACTTGAAGTATTAACTTAAGCACTCCACAACAATGATAAATGATAATCATATATATAATACATGTAAGAGTGTCTCTCTCGATTATCCATCGAAAGAATATCAAAATATGATCTGAGAAGTTACGCGCCAACTGAGAAGCCTATTTCTGAGATTTAAGAGCCAGGTCCTCATGTTTCAGAACCAAATACGCACTGGCGCATGCCCAGGTCGGTCCCTGCCATAACATGGTAAAGTATGCTTGTATGTTTGTGTATCCCAGTTGTTACATATATTGTACATGAGATAGCCAGTAAATGATGAAACTTACCTTAAACATCAATATATAAATAAATACATTACATATATTGTAGGATGGGCATGCGAGAATATCCTTAGATGCAGATAATCTACCTGTTATAGGTAAGCAATATCAAAGTACAGGGATGCACAAATTAGATAACCTCTCTTTTAGGTTCCTCCAAAGGTTATCCCAAACTTTATTGGATAACATTTTCTTGCTCCTCTAAAATTACCCAGTTCAAATTAGAGTTTCACAAACCTTTTCTGATTGTTGATTGTTCTCTTTCAATTTTTGTTTTTTGGGTGTTTTTTGTTTAATATTTGTTGCATGCCAGTACTTGAGGATTATTCAGAATTCAAAGGATTTATGCCTGTGCTTTCACTTGCCTAACATGTAGTATATTTTGAAGAATCAAATTATATCTCTGGCCAGTTATGTATTTGACCAATGAAGGTTGAAGGGGTTGGTGATGGAGACATAACAATGTACTCCCAGAAAATGCATCACCTGAACAGTGCTAAAGATAGATATTTTATTTTTGTGTTCTTTAACTGGCAAAGTGCTGGAAGCTCACATTTGATCTTTAGCGCAGGTGCTTAAAGACTTCATAAAATGAAATTCTTAAGTCTTTGTGGATATGCCTTGTTACGATTTATGGGAGAGTGTCTAGAGGCACTCTCCCATAAATTGTAACAAGTTAAATACAGGTGAACAAATTTTGATGGCCTACAATAATTAAGCACTCTTACCAGTTAACCAGTTAACTGCACGTAATCAAATCGGTTAAATTTTACCCCATTGCATAATAAATTTTGTAAAAAATGCCTTTTTGCTTTTGTAATAAACTGTGGTTACATACTGCAAAAGAAGGGTAATATTTTTATACAACAACGAATGGCCCAGACTAGCTGGTACTAACTCAAAAATTAATCCAGGGCCAAACACAAATTTTGCCACCCCCCCCCCCCATCCCCAAAATTTGCATGCAAAACCGAAAAAATCAAGTCCTGTCTGGTCCTCCATACTTTTTAGATCTGCGCATGCGCAGTATCCAGGAAAGTTCCGAAATTTACACCAACCATAATTCTTTGTTTGGCCCTAAAATTGGCAACATTCAACTGACATCTGTGCTTTTAAATCTCAGTTTTGAGGTTGACAGACATGAGTCAATGGTTAAATTGGTGGATCCAAGGACATAAATGGATGATGGAAGTGAACAACGGTGGTTAGGAATGTTCAGGGCTGTAACTTTATAATTTTTATCAAAATTATTCCATGTTTCCCAATTTTGGGACATGTGCCTGACGTCATCATTCTTGCTAATGATTTATCCACTGTTTGTTAAGTGTTCCTTCCCTATTCTTCCTTGAAGCCCTCCTGTTAAACTCCCTTTTTGGCTTATTTTTATTGAAATTTTTTATTAAATTTCTTGGGAGTTTAACGTGTATTGCAGAATGTTTATTCTGTTTATCCCCATGGTTACGTCCTCACCCTAGAGGTGTTGGGTCATCTGGGTCATGCATCTTCTATCCAATGTATTGTTTTTTCTTCGTTTGAAGATCTTGCTTTACATCTGGTAGCTTTAAAAATCTGTTACTGACTTTGGGCCTTTTTGTTCTGTGCCTGATGTCTTGTTTCCGGTTTATTTCTTGACGTTTACACAGGCAACTTCATTAAATGTATGTAGTATTTAGTTATTATTACTGTAGGATTGTTGTAAAATACATTAATTAATGTTCCGGTAGTGTAGAAATAATTTTTGGAATTTTGTCCACACTTAGGCTCTATCGGGATACCATTGGGCTCTTCATGTTCCCTTTGGGAACTTGAGCTTTTGTCAGAAAAATTTCGAAACATATTTTGAATTTAATTTTTCGATTTCGATTTTGATTGCAATTATTTTTGTATCTTTATCATATATTTATTGTGGAGTTTGTAGGAGTACTATCAACTTATTTTGATTGAATCCTGAAAGCTTACTGTTCTAAATGCAAGGCGAGGAAGTCTTCCTCAGATTTACATGCTTGTTGCCTTGCCGGCAGTCGATGTACTCCTGCAGATTCTTGTCCTACATGTGTGAATTGGGATGACAGACGTTGGAAACGGGTGTCAAGGTACGTTGTTGTCGGTGAGATGCCTATGCCATTGCTCTCACCGCAAGATAATTCGAGTTTTTCAGTTTCTTTTTCAGAGGAACAAGAACATGGTGATGGTAATGTGACACCTACCAAAAGTGTGCTACCATCGTCGCGCTCTGGTGAGCAAACAGAGCTAGTTGCTAAGTTGCTCTTGAATATTAGGCAAGGGATAAGGCACTGGACGGTGGTTTTAATCCTTTGCCAGAAGCTAGCTCGACCAGTGAAGCGGTTACTCCGTCCATGGGAGCCATGACACTGGGTATGTCCGTTGCGGATGAAAAGCTCTCTCCAGGTCACTCCGGTCTCTGGACATACTATCTTTGATGATAAGCTTTTGTTAGTATTCGAACAAGCTACTAAGAAAGCGTCCAGTGCTCTGCTATTGAAGTCGGCGTCTCAACAATGCTTCAGCAGACCGGAGTAAGTGAGGACATTCCAAATCAAAATCATTAAAAGGGAACTCCTCGTGAGGGTACAAGAAACCCTCATACAATAACTCTGGAGGTCGTCAATATAGCGACTCAGGAAAGGGACATAAGTCTGATCAGGACTATCGGTCAGATTCCCCTGAGCCGACGGGGCTAGGATATTAGTGGGGAGGACGTAGTTTCTCCTCCCGTAAGCTTCACAAGTCCTACATGTGATGTTCAAGACCTCTATTGCTTGCCAGTTGGCGGAAGGTTATCAAACTTCGCGAGAAACTGGATAGCAGTCATGGAAGATCAGTTGGTGAGAAGTGTTGTCTTGGACGGCTATCATTCTGAGCAAAACTCCCACTAATGAGATGTCTGCGTTTGACAAATCTTCCGGTGGATCCTTTCAAAAGAGAGTCTCTCCTAGCTGAGGTACAGGCTCTCTTATTAAAGGAAGCAATAGAGGTCGTCAAGAATCAAAATTCTCATGGTTTTTGCAGTCACCTGTTCCTCGTACCGAAGACAGACGGCTCATTCCGACCGCTAATAGACTTGAGCTGGATAAACAAGCTTATCATGGCTCCAAAGTTCTATATGGAGACCATTCGGTCAGTAAGAGCGAGCAAGGGAAGGTTTATCAGTTCAGAGCAATGTGCTTTGGTCTGAACCTGGCTCCCTGGGCATTCACTCAAATAATGAACTTGGTAATGTCATACTTCCGAGCTCATTCATCTGCGGTAACGTCAGCTTACTTTGTCGATATTCTGCAGAGATATGGCAACAGAATTATACTTCAGAACGATGTTCAGAGCCTGCTTCTATTACTCTGACATCTCGGTTTTATCTGTTAATGAATCTCACTACCGTAGTGAGGGTAATACCATTACTCTTACTACCGAAGTGGGGTTTTTGGCTAAGAATCAGATTCCAGACAAGCGAACGGAGCCTATTGTCATTAAGGCTCTACCGTCTTCTGATAGCCGTAGATCTTTGCTGTGTCCAGTCAGGGCTATGCACATTTATAAACGTCGATCAGATTTTGTTAGAAAAGGAAGAAAACGTTCTGTTAATAAAATAAGATATCAGCACATGAGGTTAGAGCACTGTCCACTTCTTGGCCTTATTCTAACAGTATAGCTATTACTAATCTCATGAAGGCTACGTACTGGACACAGCCCTCTTCATTTACCAAGTTTTATCTGAGAAATTTAGAGTCCATCTCCGGTGACCTTAGATCTTTGGGTCCTCTTTCTGTTACTCAGAATGTCGTCCATTAATGGTTACATCTATAGGTAATTAGGCAGTTCGTTCCAGCATTAACGCTGTTCTGCTGCCCTCTTCGTTCTGAGGATATTTACCTCAGAACAGGGGAGGGGGGGGGGGGGATTTTTTTTTTCCCTTTAAGATCATCTGGCTTTATAGTGAAAAGCAAGGGAAGACCTCTTCCGGTGTCAGTAGTCCTGAGCAGACCTGTTAACTTTCCTGGTTTCACCATGAGTCTTCCGGTTTGAGGCACCAACTCACGCTCTCACGACCACATCCTATTTCCTCCCGATTTGACACTTTTTAAAATAGTTGTCCTGAAACCCATCACATTTTTTCCAAATGCATTGTATGTCAAATATATTCTCATACTGTCGCAGTTACGTGAAATCAAACTTATATAAACGCAAAATATAAATTAAATAAAAACATAATCTCTCAAGTATAATTAACTTTAGCTGACCTTTTATATATACTATTATTATGGTTCATACCAAATTTATCCGTTTTGTGTAAAAAAAAATATAATTGAAAGTTTGTTGAAAACTGAAAAAAAAAATCTGTTGTGAGATACCACAAGAATGAAGTTACCTCCCCTTACTTATATACAAACAGATTCAGAACAATCATGTCCAGCAGAGTATTTTGTCTTCATTTTGAACCAACAGAATTATTTTGTTTGTTTTTTTTTTCATAATGGGAGTTATGAATACTGAGGGCACCTTCTCTCATGTGAGTAATACAAAACACAGTTCAAATATTTTTTTAATAAAAAACCAAAACGAAATTACCGCAATCACACACAACTTCATTGTACCAGCAACAACAGGTGTTTTTTTTTAAACAAACAATATGTATTGTTAGCATTGAGTAATTTTTATTGTACAATAAAACCTGTCAAAAGATAATAAGAATGAATATTTTCTCACTAAAAATGTACAGATTGAACAAAGAATTTACATGAATAAATGGCATGAATGAAGAAGGAATGCTTGTGTTGGTTCTTGAATGTTTTGGTCCTGGGACGTTTTGATCCAAGATGTTTCAGCTTCCATGTATTGAAGCACCGGGATGGGCTTGCATGAGCAAGGAAAAATGGTTGGACTGAGGGCTCATTGTCCCTGGGGGGAGGGGGAGGGGAGGGGGGTGCTTGGGCCAGTGATATCCATATTTGTATGATTTTACTGACAAATACCATTAAAAGTGCTAAAATAAATTATTAAAGTGAAATATATAATGCATTTGGGTTGGGGGGTGCCCAGGTGGGACTGTGGGAGGCATAACAAGGAAAATATTGATGTATTGGCCATGTGCAAAAATCTCACTGACAAGCATCCAAATCTCACTGAGTGCCATCAAAATCTCACTGACAGTCACCTTCAGAGGTTAACCCTTGGAGACTTATTCTAACATTCAAACATCACTGGGAATTCAGTTTCTTCAGCGTTTTTCAAAATCGACGACAAAGAACAAGATATTGTTCACATTAGTGATTAACTGGTTGAGGGCTAGGTTATTTTTGGTGGTCTGAATTTGTTATTCAACACTTGTTTTATTACATATTATTGGAGAGTGCCCCACAGGCACTCTTCAATAATTTGCAATAAACTAAATTTATATAAACAAAATATTATTTGTGTTTGACTGAATATGAAATTTAAGCAAAGAAAGTGTTGGTTTTTGCTCTGGTATCCTCATTTTTGAAAGCTGTGATAGTGGCCTCTAGAACTCAACAAGTTAAGAAGTTTTGACAGTAGGATTGTATTAGTATTTTAAGCTGTGATAACATTTGGCTCAACGGTTGTCACTGAGCACTATTCAGGAGAAAATAGGAATTGAGGTTAAAACTTTATGAAAAATAATAACAAAACGAATGACCACAAGGTATCAACGCGCTGTTTGATTTTGTACATCATAAGACGTACAAAAATATCAAAGGTTTAAGAGGTCTGGTCCTGAGTCGGTGCTGGGATGGTTTTAATGTGTAGCTCGGTGTGAAGCAATAACTTTGCCTCATTTATGTATGGTTTTTAAAGTGCAGCTCACTGTGAAGCATTTGTATTATGTCACGTGTCAAATGGGCGTTAATATACAATCCTCGGACACTTTTAAATGAATATAAAGAGTCTCATTCTTTGGACTATCTTTATATATTGGTTTTCCTTCACCGAATTAGCATAATGGGTTATGCTGGCATTAAATGGAGAATTATATATTATGTAATACTCAGTTAACATTGTTGGTGTTATTGCTTTCTCTTTTCTCGTAAAGGAGAAAGACATATATAATTCCTATCTTCTCCAATTTTCCTGTAGGAGCTATTCTTTACTGAAATATTTGAGAGATTTGATTTTCCTTTAAGTCTTAAGCCCTTCAGCCTTTTACGATTCAGCTAGTCTGGGCCATTGGTTGTTGTATAAAAATATGATAAATTTTAAGTAATTTGTATATTTTTTATACTTACCAATGGCCCAGACGGGTATGGGCCTCCCATGAGTGGGCACTCATACCTCCCCGCTGTTTATAACATTTAACAGGCAATCTGTAGAAAGAATGATGATTGGCACCAATTTCGGTACTTTCCTGGATACTGCGTATGCGCAGATCTAAAACATATGGAGGACCAGACAGGACTTGATTTTTTAGCTTAACTTGACAAAGTGAAGATGAGCTATTGCCATCACGCGTGTGGAAGTCTGTTAGTCTGTGAGTCTGTTCACATTTTCCTTTAGCACAGGCTACACCCTGTAGTTCTTGTCTGATCGTCATGAAATTCAATATGAAGGTTTGGGGTCATGTCTAGATGAGAACGTCCCCTTTTGGTCATGATCGGTCAACCGGTATGGCTGCCCGAGCCCAAAACCTGAAAACCATTAGCACAGTTTACAGGTTGTATTTATGAAGAGATTTCATTGTAATTTGGTAGGATGCCTCTGTATAATGTCTATATGAGTACGTCCCCTTTTGGTCATGATCTGTCAACCGTTATAGTTGCCCAAGCCCAAAACCCCAAAACTTTTAGCACAGTCTGCAATTGATATTTAATAAGGAGGGATTTCATTGTAACTTGGTAGGATGACTCAGTATGATGTCTATATGAGAACTTCCCCATTTTGTCGCTATCTGTCAACCGTGACGACTGCCTGAGCCCAAAACCCGAAAAGCTTTAGCACAGTCTACAGGTCATATTTATGGAGGGATTTCATTTTAACTTGGTAGGTTGACTTCATATAATGTCCAGATGAGAACGTCCCCTTTTGGTCTTGATCTGTTAACCATAATGGGTGCCCAAGCACGAAACCCAGAAACTTTTAGCACAGTCTACAGGTCATATTTAATACAGAGGGATTTCATTGTAACTTGTTAGGATGACTCCACATGATGTCAAGATGAGAACTTGCCCATTTGGTTGTGATATGTCAACCGTTATGGGTGCCCAAGTGCGAAACCTAGTAACTTTTAGCCCAGTCTACAGGTCATGTCCAATATTGAGGGATTTTATTGTAACTTGGTATGATGACTGTATGATGTCTAGATGAGAACTTCCCCATTTGGTTGTGATCTGTCAACCGCTACGACTGCCCAAGCCCAAAACCCGAAAACGTTTAGCACAATCTACAAGTCATATTCATTGAGTGATTTCATTGTAACTTGATAGGATGACTCTGTATGATGTCTAGATGAGAACGTCCCCTTTTGGTCGCGATTGGTCAACCGTGATGGCTGCCGGAGCCCAAAACCCGAAAACCTTTAGCACAGTCTACAGGTCGTATTTATGAAGGAATTTCATTGTAACTTGGTAGGATGCCTCTGTATGATATCCAGATGAGAACTTCCCCAATTGGTCGCGATCTGTCAACCGTGACGACTGCCTGAGCCCCAAACCCCCAAACCTTTAGCGCAGTCCACAGGTCATATTTTTAGAGGGATTTCATTGTAACTTGGTAGGTTGACTCCATATAAAGTCTGGATGAGAACGTCCCCTTTTGATCGCGATTGTTCAACTGTGAAGCCTGAAAACATTTAGCACAGTCTATAGGTCATATTAATGAAGGGATTTCATTGTAATTTGGAAGGATGACTCCAGATAATGTCTAGATGAGAACGTCCTCCTTATGGTCACGATCATTCAGCCATGACAGCTGCCCAAGCCCAAAACCTGAAAACTCTTAGCACATTCTACAGATCATATTTATGGAGGGATTTCATTGTAACTTGATAAGTTGATTCCATATAATGTCTAGATGATAACATCCCCTTTTAGTCATGATTGGTCAACTGTGATGTCTACAGGGGCTCGAAGCCCAGAAACCTTTAGAACAGTCTACAGGTCATATTTACGAAGGGATTTCATTGTTACTTGTAGGATGACTCCAGATAATCCCTAGATAACGTCCCCTTTTGGTCATGATCATTCAACCATGATGGCTGCCCGAGCCCAAAACCCAAAAAGCTTTAGCACAGACTACAGATCATATTTATGAAGGGATTTCATTGTAACTTGGTAGGATGACTCGGCATAATGTCTAGATGAGGACGTCCCCTTTTGATTGCGATCGGTCAACCATGATGACTTCACAGGCCTGAAGCCCCAAAACCTTTAGCACAGTCTGCAGGCCGTATTTATGAAGGGATTTCATTGTAACTTGATAGGATGACTCATTTTGGAATAATTTCACTCTAAATTGGTTACTTTCGTTGATATACATTAAATGTGAGGGCCACATACATTAACTATGAGGGCCACATACATTAACTGTGAGGGCCACATACATTAACTGGGGGCCACATTAACCCACCCCTCAATTCTTTGGTACAGTCTACATCTCAAATTATTTTTATTGAAAACATAGAATACAGGGAACAGCAATTAAGATATTCCCAATTATCACAATTCTTGTCTTATTTCATAATCCTTTCATAAACATT
Source organism: Pictodentalium vernedei (assembly GCA_031216915.1). Taxonomy (NCBI): domain Eukaryota; kingdom Metazoa; phylum Mollusca; class Scaphopoda; order Dentaliida; family Dentaliidae; genus Pictodentalium; species Pictodentalium vernedei. The sequence continues at coordinate 109,443,825 of CM062295.1, read as the reverse complement.
GAACATTATCATTTTCATCAAACATAACATACAGACAAGTTAAGCTGCAGTGTCATTGACACTTACATTGAGTTAGCACCAGCTAGTCTGGTTCATTGGTAAGTATAAAAAATATACAAATAACTTAAAATTTATCATTTTCTTATTTTTTCAGTCATTTTCAGCCTGCTCCGAATCTGAATCGGCAGTACTGGATTCCATGCATTCATATTTAGCTCATCTTGACAAAGTCAAACTGAGCTAATCTCATCGCTCTCCGTCCGGCGTCCGTCATCTGTCGTCCGTCAGCACCATGTTTTGGTCTTCTCCTCCAAAGCCACTGGGCCAATTCAAGTGAAAGTTTGTGTGAGTGATGGTCCCAAAGGGGCATTTCATTTTGTTCAACTCAACATGCCCAGCCCCACAGGGAGGGAGTGGGGGAAAATGCTCCAAAATATTTTTAAAATCTTCTTCTCAAGAACCAGTGTGTACAATAACTTGATATTTGCTTTGAAGCTTCCATATGAGGTGTAGAATCAAGTTTGTTCAAATGAAGTTTGTGAAGTAATATTTGGCTTTGTAATAGGATGGGTAAGATTTTTTGCCTCGCCCAAAATTTTTATTTTCTGAACCGATGGTCCGGTATGAACCAAATTTGGTTTGTGGTAGAATTCGGTCATAAGTACTTGACCCATGCAAAAAAAGAATTCTCACATTCCCATGGGAACCCTGGGAGCTAAAAATAGAAATATCTTCAAATGCCCATATTTCCCAAACCACACGGAACGGAGAGCTGTTATTTGGTATGAAGTATCCTTAGGATAGAATTGAATGGTAAAAAAAAATTGGCATCGGTTATGTTAGGGTGTTCTGGAATGGGCATCGAAAAAATGCTGAGTCAGCAAATTTGCAAAAATTTTAAAAAATCTTTTCTCCAGAACCAATCATCAGAATCTTTTGATATTTGGTATATCATTCATAGGGGGGGGGGGGGGTCAGATAAAAGTTTGTTGAAATAAAGCTCATTGGTTCATATTTGGGCTCTCTACAGGAGCCCGAAGTTTTAACATAGCGTAATATGGGGAATATTCTTTAAAAATCTTCTTCTTCTGAATCACCAGTCAGAATCTTTTAATGTTTGATATACATCATTGTTATGAGGGTCAGATTCAAGATTGTTCAAACCAAGTCCCTAGGTTAATATTTGGGCTTCCGCAGAAAGCCCAAATTTTATCTTTGTTCAATATGGAGGGTAATTTAAAAAAATCTTCTTCTTCAGATCCACCAGTCAGAATGCTTTGATATTTGGTATGCAACATCTCTAAGGGGGTCAGATTTAAGTTTGTTCAAATCAGATCCCTAGGTATATATTTGGGCTCACTATGATAGCCCAAATTTTTACTTAGTGCAATATGAGGAAATTTCTTTAAAAATCTTCTTCTTCAGATCCACCAGTTGGAATGCTTTCATATTTGGTATACAACATCTCTAGGGAGGGTCAGATTCCAGGTTGTTCAATTCGAGTGCCTAGGTTAATATTTGGGCTCCATATGGGAACATGAAATTTAACTTGGTATGCAACATCTCTAAGGGGGTCAGATTTAAGTTTGTTCAAATCAGATCCCTAGGTATATATTTGGGCTCACTATGGTAGCCCAAATTTTTACTTAGTGCAATATGAGGGAATTTCTTCAAAAATCTTCTTCAGATCCACTCATCAGAATGCTTTCACATTTGGTATACAACATCTCTAGGGGGGTCAGATTCAAGTTTGTTAAAATCGGATCCATAGGTTAATATTTGGGCTCGCTATGGTAGCCAAAATTTGAACTTAGTGTAATTCGAAGAAATTTCTTTACAATTTCTCTTCTTCAGATCCAACAGTCAGAATGCTTTCATATTCAGTACACAACATCTCTAGGGAAGTCAGGTTCAACTGTGTTCAAATCAAGAGCCTGGGTTAATATTTGGGCTCTCTATGTGAGCCAGAATTGGCCATTTTGCTGAATAATTAAAAATTTTATATTCAGTACCCGCAAGAGATGTGTAACTAAGATTAATCCACATAGGTTGGATCAAGGGGCTTCATAGGGAAGCTCTACATTTTACTTTATGATCAACGGAAGAAAAGGCATGATGCCCAGATTATTTTTGTCACTCCTGAGGGACTCAAGGATTGACAGTGTAGCCTATGGACATGGCTTGCTTAATGTAGACTCATTCTTGGACTCTTTTTAAATTGTGTTCTGTTCAAGATGAGTGCTTCAGGCCCCATGGGGCCTCTTGTTACTTTCAGCTTTAGTATCCATATCAGTCGCCCCAACTAAATATCCATCCCCCACTTCATTTTCTGATTCACTATCTAAAGAGGATAAATCATCATCAGATTCCAATACACATAGCAAAACTTCCATTTTCAGACAATCGCTTTTTCTTAGACGCAGACATTTTAGCACAAAAGTCAGCAAGAAATAGCAGTCAGGTGTCTCAGAAACAAAACAAGACCGATGTTAAATTATAAATAGAATGGCTTGCTTGCGAATTCCCACATGACATAGCTTGGTGCTAAATTTATAAGACGAAAATAGCAAAGGAAGAATGACAACTCTGTGTGGAGAATGAACAAACCTGTCTGTAATTGGTTTATGAATGTAACAGGTTCACTGTGGATTCCCTCATGAGGTAGCTGGATGCTATAATTATAAGACGGATATGTCCATCTTATGCTTTAGAGAAAAGATATTGATGCCTGACTAAACCAAGTTCGTCATTGCCAGAGGCAACATTTTTTGACAGAAATGGAAGAAAATCGATAGCTTCCATCTAGAGGTCACCCCAAACAAGCATAACAGATTTCAAAGGAATCCGATCATAAATGTGCCCTGTAGGGTGTGCCAAAGGGAAATATTGAGGTCTGACTAAACTAAGTTCAAAAACATTTTTTGATAGAAATGGAAGAAAATTGACAGCTCCCATCTAGAGGTCCCCCCAAACAAGCATAGAAAGTTTCAAAGCGATCTGATCATAAATTGTGTACAAATGTACATTGTAAGTACATATGTACATACGCCAGTTGACGAGAAGTGACGGCAATAGCTCAGATTGACTTTGTCAAATTGAGCTAAAACTGTAAATTGTGTCTCCAGAATTATCTTTACATTAGGCCTAAAATGTTGGAAATGGCCCCAGTACATAATCAATCTGGATAACGTATACTTCTAATAATAGGCGTTATATGAACATGGCAGCTCAGTTATGGATTTGGGCTTCAAATTGAAAGGTAAACAGTGCAATCCCCACCCAAGGCACTTTATCCTGTTTGCACACATGTGGGCATCGAGGCACTGTATACTGCATGTTGATGGAGTTAACAACACTTTCCACCTGGGTCACCTTATATCAGACAGTGTTAGGGGTGGGGAAAGCTGGAATATCCAGAAAGAACCACCAGGCAGTGACAAGCAACTGAAAGACAACAACGTGCCAACTAAGTACAAGCAGGATTATCATTGGTTGAAGGCAAGTGCACCATCAATGTGCAGTACATCTTAGTATACACAGCCACCATGCACCTGTGTAGGCAATCAGGATTAAGTGTCTTGCCAATCTGATAGATTTATGTTGCACAGTGGAACTCTGTTATCTGAATAGCCCCTTTGCCAGAGGAAAATATTCAAATAACACATGTATTCAGTTAACAAGAATTCAGTCATTTTCTTATAAGCTGGTAATAAATAATACACATTTAACCTATTAATTACACATTGTTTATAGAGTTAACTTCTTTTCACTGAATAAAATAGCTTGTGATCTGTTGAATAATTACTATTACAACTACTGAATGTCCAGATCTGGTTTCTGCACAATCTAGCATTTAACTCTTAACCCGAGTATTTTCAAAATAGTTTTCTGCTTCACAGCAGCAATGACCAGATTTGATGAAAAATTCATCTAAATTTAACTAAAGAAGTCATTGGTCAATAAGCCCATTCAATTTACATGAGAGACATTTTGTTAAATGTGTCCAAATGATGCTTATTTCAGTCACAGGTACTCGGCACAAGCTGGGAAATCGAAAGAAAAATTATATTTGATACCATTTTTGAATCTGTGCTGACGTGACCCTGTAATGGTATATAAATATTAACAAGGTAAACAACTCGCTTTTCGAAAACGATAGCACTCATCTTCGTTATACCCCCCTCAAATTTGATTCACAAAACTTATCCAACAATACCCAGTATCAATTGAAAGGGGAATGAATAAGCTTTACAGTGGTGTATTACATGACCGTTGGGTGTTCTTGGGTTGTTCATGATAACTAGGAGAAGTCGCAGAAAAGGCCGAAAAACATTTATACCATTACAGGAGCACGTCAGCATCGATTCAAAAATGGTATCAAATATCATTTTTCTTTCAATTTCCTAGCTTGTGCCGAGTACCTGTGATTTCAGTGGAAAGATAGTGTCCTGGGCAGGAATTTCTGCCAGCTGCATGCAAGCAGTTAATCTATTATATCTTGCTTGACAGAGCTCCATCAACACTGTTGAACAAGATATGGCAAAATATATACTAAGTTTATAACTAGAACATTGGTGAGTGATCAAATTCCTGTTAACTAGATATTCGTATTAACTGAATATTTTTCACTGGGAAAGTTACTATTTGATTAACAGGGATCCACTTTACTCGATTCATTTATTTATAATTTTTATTAATTGTTATAATGTAAAATTGAAGTATTTTTCAGTTTTGTGACCTTGTCTGGGGAGTTCATGCACCTGAATCCACCTGAATCTAATCATAAGAGGCCTTATTTTGTCCCAATTCATAAGAATTGGTTTTGATTCTCGTGAACTCCTGCTGCGAGAATCAATTTCCATATCTGAAATAATTTAGAATTTGAGAGTACTGTTATATCCTCATTAGTAAAACCAGTACTTAATTCATACGGAAAAAAAACTTCCATTTTTTAAATTTTTACTACACCTTTATGGGACTGTTTCCAGTTTGGGTAAGCTTTTGTATTTTACACGAGCATGTGGAACACATGTTCCAACATATAGGCTTTTGGTGGGCTTGTTGATGGAAGTTCGAGTATCTTTGCAGTGGTTTCGAGTGAAGACTTGGCTGCCTTCACTAAACACCACTGCAAAGCCAAAGTGTGACCTTGTTATAAGAGAGCAGAAATAATTAAAATTCTCCAGGCCTTTAAGCACATATTCGGAAGATATGCAAAAATCAAAGCTGATTCTCATTATTTCCCTTTCAAGAATCGAGCTCTGCACAAACTTTGGCTGCACAATAGTAGAACCATACCATCCACATCGACTAAAGTCATGTTCATTTTCATTGCCACAAGTAGGTAAATGTCAAATCTATACTTCTTGTCTTTCCCTTAACCCCTATCACACCGGTCGTGCAACAGAATTATTTCCAATCACTCTTCTTTTCTCTTGTTTAACTAGGCATTTAACCAATTATATCTTGTTTGAGAGCTCGTTGAGCTCTGTCAAACAAGGTATGTTTGGTTAAATATCAAACTGTATTATGGGAAATATTTGCTGCTGAAAACTATGCCATTTTGACATCAGAGTGCAGAGGGTTGTTAATCCAAATTAAGGAAGGCATACTGACACTGACACCTAATCGTCACTATCAAGGAGTTGACAGATTATTCTCTATTTGAGAATCCAAAAGTTTAAATGCAACCTCAAATATGAAATACATGTATAGGTTGAAACCACAGTTTCTGAAATTCTTAGCTTAGTAAATAGGGATGGAATGAATTACATATTGCAACTAGTGCCATCAATGATAGTACATTAAAATTCAGTTCAGTCAAGACTCCAGGTTGTATCTGCATATATAGCAATGTTGTCAGAAACAATATAACCGTTTACCATGAAGTACAGGCAAAATAATTTTCTGGTTCCTCGGATATGTGAAACAAGATGATATACTTTCAGGGATGCACAAATTGAAAATTTAAGACAACCTCAGAAATGTTATGCCAAACAAATTTGCATATCCCCTTTGAGCCGAGATAACCCAATCCTATTGTGTTCTGTTTTGTCAATGTTTTTTTTTAACCACTTAACTGCACCACTTGGCATGCCCTAGAGGGCATATTTGTGATCAGATTGGTTTGAAACTTAGTATGCTTGTTTGGGGTTACCTCTAGATGGGGGCTAAAGATTTTCTTTGATTTCTGCCAAGAAATGTTGCCGCTGGCAACGACCTTTGATGAACTTTGTGCAGTCAGCAATCAATATTTCCCTTTGGCACACCCAGCAGGGCAAATTTATGATCAGATTGCTTTGAAACTTGGTGTGCTTGTTTGGGGTGACCTCTAGATGGGAGCTATCGATTTTCTTCCATTTCTGTCAAAAGATGTTGCAGCTGGCAATGACCTTTGAACTTAGTTTAGTCAGACCTCAATATTTCCCTGTGGCACACTCTACAGGGCACATTTATGATCAGATCAGTTTGAAACTTGGTATGCTTGTTTGGGGTGAACTCTAGACAGGAGTTATTGACTTTCTTCCTTGTCGTCAGAAAATGTTGCATTGGCAACGACTTTTGATGAACTTAGTGCAGTTATGCTTCAATATTTCCCTTTAACACACCCTGAAGGGCACATTTATGATTGAATCGCTTGGAAACTTGGGGTGCTTGTTTGGGGTGACATCTGTATGTGAGTTATCGATTTTCTTCCATTTCTGTTGAAAACCGTCTGAGCGATGAATTCAGACTCCCACGTTATGTCCTTGGGCAAGGCACTTAACCTTGTTTGTCCACATGGGGGCACGATGACGCCGTGTACTAAGGCGTACTGCATGTCGATGGTGCACATCTCTTCAACCAATCTTACCCCACCTGTGTTGTACTGCGGAGTTACGATGTTGAGGAGCTGGCAGCTTCTCGTCGTCGTTCAGTGGTTCTCTCCAGATACTCTGGCTTCTACCACCTGTAAAACTGTCACAGTCATGATTAGCCATTGTGCATAAGTATATGGCCTTAAAAACACCAGTAAATAATAATAAACATCAATTCTGTTGAATAATGTTGCCACTGACAACATTTATGATCGGATAACTTTGAAACTTGGTATGTGTATTCAGGGTGACCGCCAGATGTGAGATATTGATATTTTTATTCTGTACCAATGACCCAGACTTAGCTGGTGCTAACTCTTAAAATTCTAGGGCCAAACACAAATTTTGCCCCCCCCCCCCCCCCCATCCCCAAAATTTGCATCAGAATCCAAAAAATCAATGTCCTATGTGGTCCTCCATACTTTTATCCACTGCACATGCGCAGTGTCAAGGAAATACCGAAATTGGCGCAAAATCCTCATTCTTTGTTTGGCCCTGAAATCAGTAACATCTCACTGATATTTGTGCTTATAAATCTCATTTAAAATGATGCCAGACACAAAATCATGAAAGAAATGGTGGATCTAAGGATGAAATAAGAGGATTAGAGGAAGAATCAGTGGAAGGATGTCAGGGCTGTAACTTATATTTTTTTTATGCAAAATTATTTCATGTTCCCTAATTTCGGGGCATAGTCCTGATGTTTACATTCTTGTTATGAAATTTCCACAGTTTGTTCAGTGTTTCCTCTCTCCCTTTCCTTTATACACCCCTTGCTATTCTCCCATGCTTTTGGCATAATTTTTTTAATTTTTTTACTGAAATTTCTTGGGAGTTTTTAGCTTGGTAACAGAATGTTTATTCTGTTTTTCCCCATGGTTAAGTCCTCACCCTATGGGTGGTTAGGCATTCGGTCATGCATCTACCATCCGATGTACTGCAGTTTCTTCTCTGGAAGCTTCTGTTTTACATCGGATAGTGTTTAAAATTGGTTACTGATTTCGGGCCATATTTTCAGTGCCTTGAGTCTTGTTTCCGGTTTTCAATTCACTCTTGTTTATGTTGACAACGGTTACTTCTGACAGTGATTACTTGTTTTCTATTTAGTTCTGTTCATAGCCAGATACATTAATATTGTCCTTAAGTGTAGCATTAATTTTTAGATACGTTTTAAAAATTTTGTCCACACTTAGGCTTTTTTGGGATCCATCTGGGCTCATCGTTCCCATTGGGAACTTGGGCTCATCTTGAAAATTTTTCTAGAAAATTTTTCTTTTGAATTATTTTTCGAAATGTTTGTAATGGATTATATTATTATTATGTATCTTTGTTTTCAAGGGTTAGTGCGAGTACGATGACTGTTTAATATTTTTTTAGAATGAAAGAATATTTTTTGATTGTAATCGAGGAAGTCTTCCTCTGATTCTCATGTTCATTGTATTTGCTGTAGTCAGTGTACTCGCACTAATTCTTGCTCAGTGTGTACCAATTCGGATGACAACGTTGGAGACGTGTGTCACGGTATATTGTTAGTTGTGAGAGGTCCATTCCGGTCCTCTCGCCACAGGGTCACTCTAGTTTTTTCAGTCTCTTTTTCAGAGGAACAAGTACAGGGTGATGTTTCCGTGATGTCTTCAAAAGTGTGCTTCCGTCATCGCAATGAAGAGCTAGCAGCAAAGTGCTCAACGAAACGCAAGTGCCTAAGATGTCCCTAGTAGGATCGACGGTCACTTGTCGCCCGCTAGATCTCCCGGTGAAGCAATCATTCACGAAATGGTTGTGACGCCGGGTTCGTCCATTGCGGTCCAGGAGAGTAGAAGGGTGTTGTTGCGAGCACTATAATCTCGGATCATGCACACCCGGCGACGACGGATCTGAGGATGGAACGGAGGAAGCCAGTCAGTCCGGTAGCTAGCTAGTCCAGGTCTACCTGGGCCCAGATGTTGTACGTTCATTTGTCAGTTGGAGCATACATCCACTCCTCCTGTTCGGGATGCTCCGTTGCATAGACAGTCTGGTGCAGCTAGTCTAATGGCTTCCTCTTCCACTGGGAGCGCAGTGGCTCAGTAGGTAGAGATGCAGGCTGCAAGCCGAGAGGTCCTCGGTTCGAATCCCACCTGTGGCAACCGCGTTGTGTCCTTGGGCAAGACACTTCATCTCCATTGCCCGTGTGGGGGCACGATGATGCCATGTACTAAGGCATACTGCACGTCGATGGTACGCATGTCTTCAACCTATCCAACCCTGCCTGTGCTGCAGTGCGGAGTTACGATGTTGGGGAGCTGGCAGCTGCTCATCGTTGCTCGGTGGTTCTCTCCGGGTACTCCGGCTTCCTCCACCCGTAAAACGGTCACGGTCATGATTAGCCATTGTGCATAAATATGTGACCTTAAACATCAATAAATAAATAATCCTCTTCCACTCGTCAGCACACACGACCACACCTTGGCTACGTGACCGCAGATATTCAGCCTGCTTCGCTGACCAGGGATTCCATGTCGACCAGGTCACGCCATCCACTAGCCAAGGACACGAAGCCTTTCCAGTCGGGACGTTCGCATAAGAAGAGAAGTATGCAGGAATTAGCATCCCAGGAGCTTCCAGCGGCTAAATTACGTAAGACTGCGGCTCCACAGGTCTCTGTGACGGACTTGCTATCAACTCATCACAGCATCCCAACGCCATCAGAAACTTTTCAGAACAGGAACTGTCTGAGGAAGCTGGGTCGGTTCGCTCCCCTGCAGAGTCAGTAAGGGACGACCGAGATTCTCATGTGGTCCAGTCGGATGGTGAAAGGGAATCAGTGGAGCTGGAATTTTCCCTTTCCAAACACCTTTTGGCAACACCTTCCAGAAGTTGTTCCTTCAGACCAAAGTGCTGCGTTACCTGATAAGAGACCGATAGCGTCACTGGACACAGATTTTTTCGGCCGGAATAGGGACATTGCGCCTGAGTTTCCGACCCAGTCCAGTAATGTCACGCGGACATTTGATCTTCTTATTGACGCTATATTCAAGCTAGCCTCTAAGACTGGCAAATCTGGTTTCTTATCGTCTCATGCTCTACAGCTGCCATTCATCTATTATAAAATAGAATTGAAATGGCAGGACAGGCATGCCGAGAGTTCCTCTGTGTTTAGACGACCAGGCAGAAGACTTGAAGTTGTCATTACCGGTGTCTATGTCGTTTCTTTCCAGTATGCTGGAGACGACAATCTCGTCTAACAGAATCAGTTTAGACGCATTATCTTACGCAGATCACCTTACCAGAGCATTTTCACTATGTTTCGAAGGAAAAGAATTCCAGGATGTTCAAACTTCCTTGAGAGTTCTTTTGAGAGCCATAGTATATTCCACGTATAACTCCGCCCTTTCAGTGGCAAATCTGGAGTTACTTAGACGTGATGCTGCCTCAGCTGCATCCACAAGAGTGGATAGTAAGGTGAAAAACTCTCTTCGAGTCGCTCCGGTCTCCGGAAAGCTTCTCTTCGACGGTAAGCTTTCTATAATCTATCAACAGATTACTAGGAAAGCTTCGGACTCTCTGCCTTTTAAATCCGCTTCGCGAAAGTCGGACTCAGCAGAGGGGAGTAAGGCAGGCACTTCTGGGGCGAGTACGTCCAAGGGAAGTTCCTATAGAGGATCTAAGAAAGCCTCTACGTCTTACTCCAGAGACCGTCCGAGTAGCGACTCAAGTAAGGGTCGTATGCTGGCCGAGCCATCCGGTCAGACACCCCTAGGTCGACTGGGTGAGGTGCGGGTCGTGGAGGACGTAGTTTCTCCTCCTGCAAGCCTCGCAGGTCCAGGAGGTGATGGTCTAAACCTCTATTGCGTTCCAGTGGGTGGAAGGCTGTCGAGATTCTTATCCAATTGGTTGTCAATTACGGACAAACCATGGGTGTAGGGGGTTATTTCCGAAGGTCCAAAGCGGTCCTTCTAGGAAAAACTCTGTTAACTCGAACTCCACGTTGGACTCAGCTTCCGTCAAACCTTCAGAAGAGAGATTCGCTTCTATCAGAAGTCCAATCTCTTCTGGAGAAGAACGTAATACAGGTCGTAGAAAACCAGGAATTTCCAGGTTTCTACAGTAACCTGTTCCTGGTTCCAAAACCAGATGGCTCGTTTCATCCAGTTATAGATCTGAGCTGGATAAACAAGCTGATCGTGGCTCCAAAATTTATATGGAGACCATCCGATCGGTCAGAGCAAGCATTCGAGTGAATGATTATGCTGCGAGCATAGATCTCAAGTATGCTTACTTTCACGTCATGGTATATCCGGCATTCAGAAAGTATCTTCACTTTGCTGTCCTAGGAGTCGCTTATCAGTTCTGAGCTATGTGCTTCGGTCTGAATCTAGTGATCTGGGCTTTCACTCGAATAATGAACTCAGTAATGACTCATTTCTGAGCTCATTTGTCTGCGGTAACGTCTGCCTACCTGGACGACATTCATCAGAGGTACGGCAATGAGTTAACGCTTCAGAACAATGTTCAGAGTCTGCTTCATCTGCTCCGACCTCTTGGTTTCATAGTAAACGAAAAGAAGTCGGATTTAGTGCCGCCCAAGTCATTCACCCACTGGGAAATGAGCTTCGGGATACACAACAATCTCGTTTGTCTGCTGTTAACCAGAGCGAAATTAGTCATTCGTTATGCTTGCTTTTGTCTTCACTCAGAAGTAGTAACAGCGAGAGAATTCATGCAACTGATAGGTGTGTGCGGAGCCGCCGCGGATCTTATTCCGATGGAGCGACTACGCACTCGGCCACTCCAGATATTTTTTACTCAGAATTGGAGTGGAAGATTCATTCGCTCAAAATGAACCTCGTCTTGTCCAATGAAGTGAAACAAGAGATTCAGACTTGGGCAGATATTCAGTGGTTAACTCAGGGAGTACCACTGCAACTGCCGGATCCGATTTTTACGTTAATGACGGATGCAAGTCAAACAGGTTGGGGCACAACTTTGAGCCCAATGGATTCGAGGTGCCAGGGTCTTTGGCAGTTCCTAAACAAGCACATAAACATCAAAGAGATGATGTCAATTTGGCTTGCGCTACGTCATTGGCTGAACATTATTCAGAATTCGCATGTTCAAATTCTGTCCGACAATTCAACAGTAGTAGCGTATATTCGGAACCAGAGAGGCACTCATTCCATTCCGTTGTTCAGCTTAACAGAAAGAATCCTTCTGTTTGTCCTAGAGCATCAAGTTCTTCTGTCAGTCCGTCATATTCCGGGTCATCTGAACATTCTAGCAGACTCCCTTTCTTGGAAAGGTTGTATGTTGCCGTCAGAATGGACTCTCAACAAACGAGTATTCAATCAGATTTGCTACCAATGGGATTGTCCTATGATAGGTTTATTTGCGACACATCTCAACAATCAGTTGCAGACGTATGTGTCGCCATGCCCAGATCCTCGAGCGCTTGCAGTACATACCCTCTCGATCTCTTGGGACGGAATGATAGGATACGTGTATCCTCCAGCTCCATTGATTCAACAGATATTGCTAAAAAATCATGCAATCTCACTGCAAAATGCTGTTGGTAGCATCTCTGTCACCTCAGAGACCATGGATAAATCTACTCAGGTGTCTGTTGTGGGACATTCCTCGGAAGCTTCCTCCACGGGAGGATCTTCTTTCACAGAGGAAATCGTGCACACTGCATCACAACCCGCAAGGTCTCAACCTTCACGTGTTTCTGTTGTGCGGTCCTTCTTGCACGGCAAGCATTTTACAGGACGAGCAGTGGATGCAATTTCTAACTGTAGGAGGACCTCCTCTTCGCTAAATTATGCTGCTAAGTGGAAGGTTTTCTCTAGGTGGTGTAGGGGTCATTCTGTTGATATTTATGATCCCTCCATTCCAGACATTGCTAATTTTCTGGTGTACTTGTTTGACAAGATCAAACTGCTGCCAATAACTATTAAGGGTAATAGGTCTATGCTGTCGGATACCTATGCTCATCATGATAGCTTACAAATTGGATCTTATGTCTCTTTATCTAAGTTGGTGAAAAACTTTTCGATAAATAGACCTAGAACCCTAAGGTTAATTCCTAAGTGGAATTTAGCTTGGGTTCTTCTAAGGCTAAAAGAAGCACCATTTGAGCCACTTGATACAGTGGACTTCAAATACTTATCTTATAAGACAGCTTTTCTCTTAGCCTTTTCTTCTGCTAGAAGAGTTAGTAAGCTTCATGCACTATCTGTTGATGATTCTCACTATCGTAGTGTTGGTAATACTATTACTTTGACTTCTAATGTTGGATTTTTGGCTAAGAATCTGGCTCCTAATAAGTACCCTTATCCTATTGTAATTAAGGCTCTTCCATCTTCAGACAGTCATAGGCCTTTGCTCTGTCCAGTTAGAGCTATGCGTATTTACAAATGTAGATCTGAGTTTACCAGAAAGGGATGTAAGCGTTTCTTTCTGTCTCTGCTGCCTAATAGAAAGGACATTACGGTCCATTCTATTGCAAGGTGGATTCAGTTAACTATCCGTACTGCTTATGAAAAATTATCTTCATCTCAGCAGTCTGTGCTTAAGATTTCGGCGCATGAAGTAAGAGCGCTGTCTACATCTTGGGCTTATGCTAATAGTATTGCTATTACCGATTTGATGAAGGCTGCGCATTGGTCTCAGCCTTCCACATTCACAAATTTTTATCTTAGAAATATTGAGTTCATTTCTGGTGACCTGCATTGTTTAGGTCCGTTATCTGTTGCTCAGAATGTCGTCCACTAAACAGTTGCAACTATAGTTACGCTGTCGTTTCGGGGCCTCCTGACACGACCACATCTGGTGAGAGTTATCCCCCTCCGTGGGGGATGTGCAGCTCCTCCCACACCCACAGGTGGGGGGTGGGTAACATTGTAGTTTCGGGGCCTCCCGACACAACCACGTCTGGTGAGAGTTATTCCCCCTCCATGGGGGATGTGCAGTTTTTTACCATGGTGGATACTGCGGGAGCTGTTGGATGTCTGGTGAAGAGATGCCTGGTTCCAGGACGATGCGCCCTCTCCAGTCGACATCTGAGGGTGTCACTAGGGTTGTGACTCCTCCTTTGGAGGCCGAGCTAGGTTGCTCTCTCAGAGACCCTTTTCTGCCAGTTTCAGCAGCTCCCGTCGTATCTGCTGCTACTGCTGTTCCATTTACAACGTCATCGGTCACCATTTTAGCCGGCCGCGGCTTATCCCTGCAGGGGTCTGCAGTGATGTCTGTAGTGTGGTTGTGGGATTTGGGCCTCAGCCTTCCCTGACTTCAACTCGGCGAAGTCGGAAGTCGCTGCCGACCGAACCCCCTTGCTGTGTCCTCTCATCCGTTGAGCACAGCAGCTTTATCCCTGCAGGGATCTGCAGAGGTGTCTGGTAGTGTAGACAAGGGGTATCGGCATCAGCCTTCGCTGACTTCAACTCGGCGAAGTTGGAAGTGGCTGCCGACCGAACCAGGGCTTAAAATCTGTTTGATTTTGCGCGAATCACAGTTGATTCGCGCCATGTAGAGTCACGCGAATCATGGCCGCGCATTGCGAAGCGACGAGCGTTTCGGGGGGGGGGGGGGGGGGGGCAGTCTGGGGGGTCCAGAATTTTTTTGAAATGTACTATTAAATGAAGCGTTCTGGTGGCTTCTGGGTGAAAATTCTCTTGGTGTTTTGAACAGAGAAAATTACGTTTTTTAAGCAGCATGTTTCAGAAATCCAAATTCGGACCCACTGACTGACACCAACTGTGTTAAACGTTACTTGAATCGGGGGGCTGGAGACGAAAGTACATGTAATAAAACAGTACATAATTCACCTTACCTGACCATGCTCATTGCTGCGAGTTCAAATCTTCCGACTTCAACATTTCTGACATGTGATGGCGTAACTCGAATACTACAGTTCAATTCAGAATTGCCTGAGTTACTTTTTTACCGCTTGAAAATTTGAAGCTGTTGACCTTCCAAGTTTGGTGAAGATTAAACGACACAAATGTTGAGAAATGAAAGTAAGCAGTTAAAACACCATTGTGAAAACATTGTCTCAGTTGCTTTCTTTCATTTCACATTTATCACAAAAACTCAGCTGGTTCAACGTGAGCACTGCAGTGCACGTGTAAACAACAGATCTAACTGACGACGTATACACAAAATTCTCCAAATAGGAAATGCCTTGAGTTGATTGAAACGTCATCAATTTTTGTCGTGGTTAGAAAACACCAAACCGTGTTGGTATTATCATGTGATGCCAGAAATAATGCGCTCAAGAAACATTTCTATTATATCCAATTACATTTGTTGTGAGATGACGATTAACCCGTCATCTCACAACAAATGGATTGAATTTGATTCATTGAAAACATAATCAACAGAGCATTAGCATTGATGATCCGTTTGAACAAACAACATGCACGTTTCCATGGCATGTTACTATCAGAGGCAGACCTACTAGTACTTATTTATTTATTTGTGTTTAAGATCACTTTTCTGCAGCTAATTGTGACCGCAACAAAAGGGAAAAGTCGAGTTTAGACAAACGTTCTGTTCACCCCAACGCTGCCTATTTTAAAAGGCTTCCACCTCAGGCCATTGATTACCGGGTCCTATCTTACCAGAAAACGGGAATCTGTTTACCACAGTAAACAAGCACTGATTCACTTCCCGGGGTGGGGTGGTGGCATAGCCACGAATCAATATTGGGGGTATGTATAGATATTTTAGTCATGTTAAATATCAAGTACATTTCCGAGGCAAAGTAACCAGTTGGTAGCTCAAGGTTGGAGGGGGGGGGGGGGGCAGATGTGGAATTTGTGGCCGGGGGCCATGCCTCTAGCGACGTCACTGGTTACTATGCCTCAGAAATGTACCTGGTATTTAACCAAATTATTTTGAAACTAAAAAACTGACCGCCATTTCACTTATGATCTCAAGAGCCGTCTCGTGTTGAGGCGAGGAACCGCATTACCTACCAATCCAGACAAGGACTAAAGTTCAATAACATTCATTTTTTAAAAGTTTCTTTCCAATGGCACGCTGACACAGTTATACACACAGTACGTTTATAGCAGGTGAAGTAAGAATGATCATCGTAATCCATGGTAAACGTCGTGTCGCACATTTTTACCACGATTACGACGATCATTGGGACTTCTTCGGCGGTAAACGTACTGTGTGTATGATATAGATCGGTACCAGTATAGCATGCGTTCACGCCCACCCCCCCCACCCCCCCAGCCCCGCACTCCATACTCACACACATTCTGAACGAACAGTTGAAAAGAGCGGGATTTGGTTTGTTACTCAAAGTTCTGAAGCAAACTAAATGAACTTGCTAGCTTTATTTCTTACATTCAAATCTCTAAATCTTTTTCTTTAATCAAACTGAAAATAAAGTGTTTACCAAACGAATTTGTTTAATTCTTTTTTTGGCCGGGGGGGGGGGGGAGGGGCAAATGTTTTTTCCTGATGGAATTTGATATGCAGCTTCATATACTGCCATGATGTGATCATGTCAGTATGCTTTCAGATGAGAACAAAAAAGTAACTTGTGCATAACTTGCACTAACACTATTGAATCGAAAATTGGAAATAATTGTGCGTGGCAATCACCATTTACAGATACATTTTATGGCTTGTCTGAATACAATATTCGGACGAGCCTCAAAATGTATCTGCCAATGGTGGTCGTGTGTGCACAGTTGGATGCATGTATAAAAATCTGAAAAGTTCAAACACTTTCGTGGTCATCTGTGTCAGAAGCGCTGGAATCAGAGGATGACTCAGCACCCGTTTGAACCTTCAACGTTTTGGCTTATTTTTTAATGCGTCTTTTTTTAAGTCCCTTTGTTTTTGAGTTTTTGCCCGAAACAAAATCACGAGCTGTTTGGTCAATTATGACCGACTTGGACTCCGGTAACTGATGGCAGTTTATAGAAAAGGTCAAGCAGTCGACGATACAGTCATCGGACAAACTTTGCCGCCAATAACTGATAATCCTCATTTTGCTGGAAAAACCATTTTCGACTATGGCTTGTGTGAAGGGAAGACAAAGTACAAGTTCAACTGTAAAAAAGTTTTTACAATCAGCTTTGGCTTTTGAGTATATGAAGGGCCAATAATCCCGCGAATTCATCTTCTTCTGCACTGCAGAAGTTGCTCTTAAAAGTTTTAGATGAGAAAACTCGGCAATGGCGGAATTGATGTCAACGTTGTATTCAGTAAGTGGGGTTCGAAAATGTTCTACAATGTGCTTAACATCGTCATTGCCAAATGAGGCAATATTTGATCTCTCCCCTGGAGTAAGTTTATTATCATCCGAATGAGCCAGAGGCCACGATGTAACGTCCAACCATTCAATGTGCGCTAAAACATGTGACTCCCTGTCCAATTCATCAAATCTAATGTCACTGTTTTTTATGATTTGTGCACACATCGATTTTCGGATTTTCGCCACATCCTCAACAATGGAATGGCCCACTTTAATGGCAACAGCTTCACTGTAGTCACGATATCTTTT
This sequence comes from Pictodentalium vernedei, assembly GCA_031216915.1. Lineage (NCBI taxonomy): Eukaryota > Metazoa > Mollusca > Scaphopoda > Dentaliida > Dentaliidae > Pictodentalium > Pictodentalium vernedei. The sequence continues at coordinate 109,426,467 of CM062295.1, read as the reverse complement.
AAGATCCGTGTGTTCTTTCTCTTCTGCTTTCCTTTTTCTGATCCGCTCTTTGTTCTTAACAAGGAATGTTACATCTTTATAATCATAATTACACAACGAAGCACCCTCAGCTGATTTCTGTGATCTTGTTGACAATCCCATAGACACTGAAAGAGGGGGATTGGTAGAGACGGGCGAATTTTTGAATTTCTCTCCAAATTCTTTCTCTTTTGTTGCAAAGGGACCTTCATCATTCTCCCCCAACATCCGAAGTTGTTCCTGTAAAGCTATCACTTTTTGGAATGCACAAGAAATGTTTTCAGCGGATGCGTGTAGAGCTATGCATAAATTTCCACATAGGTGGAGAATGTCAAAATATGAAGCTGCTACCATAAGGAAGTGGCCATCAAGAAGATGCTTCAAATACCCTTTCGATTTGGGCTCATTGTCATCAGCAGACATATTGGAAAAATGAAAAATTAGTGGCAACAGGTTGTCAAACAATGCATTTAAGGCCCGGCGTCGAAATTCAATAAATCTTGTGCCTGATGATTTGGGGGGTTTAGAAACTTGACAGTCCATGGTTTCACTGGCAATATTTTGTAAATTTGACCACTCCAATGGGGAGTTGCGAAAGTGGTAGTAAATGTCATCAAGAAATTTATCGACTTCCATGAACTCTTTCACAGCGGTTGTAGAATCACCTATACACAATTCAAACCGATGGCTGAAACAATTAACAGCAGTAAACCAAGGAAGTATTTTTTTAAACTGGGCCATTAAACCCTTCTTGCACCCAAAATTGACAGCTGTCCCATCAGCCCCACCCCCAATTATTTTTGCAGTGAATGGTTGAATAGCAGATATAAGGTTGTCCCTTGGTTTGTCACTGTTTTGCCACTTCTCCTTGCTCTCGAGTAACATAAGTAAATTGACTAACACAGCATGAAACAGATTGTCGGCATTTACACTGCCGTAGCGTTTCATAGATTGGAGATTGAAAAAATCAATTCTAATTTTCAGTTTATTAGCAGTACGTATGTAGATAAGTTCGCCTTCGTGGGATAACTTACGCTTGAACATGGCGCTTCCATCAGTGAGAAAGCTCAGAAATCTGGCTTGCCTAACATGGTCAGTGACATACTGGTTGATTTTATGGGCCAGCAAATTAACAAACACATGGCAAGCAGTTTGGTTTGTGAATGAATTTGGAAGAACAACCCCAAGTTCTGATGCTAAGGTACACAGTTTTGGAAAATCTGTATAAGGTTTTTCATTTTCAGCCGTAAACCAGGCTACTTGTAGAAGTTTTGTAAGATGCGTAATGGCTTCACGTTCACAAGAACCGAATGCCTGATGCAAAGTTGGCTGTGTCGCCGTTTGAGAAGGGCCCTGGGAGGGCTGTGCAATAAATGGTTTGTTATATTCAATCTCATAACATTTTTTGTGTGCGAGGGAATTCATGTGTCGCTGTAAATTTGGCAGCAACAGGTACGTCGTACCACTGGAATACTGAGCAGTGTCAGATGATATTTTGCCTGCATATCTTTGGGACACGTCAGTCCCGTTTTTTTTACCCAGCAAACAAACAGCTTTGGCATATTTGGAGTCATTTTCCGGGTCCTCCTGTAGCTCGAAATTCGTTTTGACCTCCCGCGGCCAATTATCAGCAGTTTTTTTCAAGACGGGTTTGTTCTTACTCGACATGATTTTAATAAATGAAATTCTGTCCTTTGGCGGCTTCGGCAGTCGAGTCGAAAAATACAAATGATCAGACCCATAAACATCGAGGGCACTGTTCGGCAATCACACACGTTGTCAAGGAAACATCCCACAGTTAGGCAGGCCAAGAATTCGGATTATGCATTTAGCACAGAACTCCGGTCTCAGTCTCTGAACGAACTGGTGTTTTTTGAACGAATAATTAATGGTTTGTCGCGCGAATCGTTGGACAGACTCACACGAATCAACATGGATTTGCGCAAAGGCATTATGTGCGAATCGATTCGCGGATTCGCGTCGAATTTTAAGCCCTGCCGAACCCCCTGTTGTGTCCTCTCCGCCGTTGAGCACAGCAGTTTTATCCCTACAGGGGTCTGCAGAGATGTCTGGTAGTGTAGATGTAGGATATTGGCCTCAGCTTTCCCTGACTTCAACTTGGCGAAGTTGGAAGGGGCTGCCGGTCGAACCCTCTACTGTGGCCTCTCAGCCGCCGAGTACTGCAGTTTTTCTCATTGGATTCGGATGTTCATGGTGGGGTCACCTTGAGCTCCGTGGCATTTCCGTCCATGCACTCTGGTCCCATGGCCAGTTTTGCGTGACCAATACTTTTTGTGCAGCCTGGACCTTCTGTCCCGCTGAGGTCCATGGCGACTCTCCTGAGTTTCCGCTCTGTAGATCCTCAAGGTATGTGATACCCCAATACACATCTGCCTTCAGATGTTTTCGACTGCAGCCCGTCGACTGCATCGGGTGTATTTGAGGATCGTGATCCTTCGCTGGTTAAATGGGTCAGGAGTGAAGCCATTTTGTCGGTTGGTCCCACGTCGTACTGTTCTGACACGGTCAGTGACCTTAGGGAGGCCCTCTCCTTGCTCACTTAGGTTCTGTCCATGAGCCTTTTTCTGTTGCTTCTAGCGAGGCTACAAGTGGTTTCTGGGCGTCCCCTATGGTGCCGCCTCCTAGGATTGGAAACAGGCCGCTTTCTGATCCCCCTGGTGTGCCTACACAATGGGAGGTGTCGGCGGCTGGTTTGCCAATGATGGGCTATGTGTCTTCTGACTCATGGGATGAGCCTGTAATCCCTGTCGTTGAGAGCCAACAGTCTTCTGACTTTGGGGCAGCTCTTGACTTTGTGTTTGGGTTCCTCCAGGTCTCAAATCGTCAAACCAGCCGACAGTGTCAGCCCAGCAGCGATCATTGGTCGCGTGCCAACAGCCTGTGGAGCAACCTGCTTCTGGGCGTCTTCGACTGTGCCTGTCGGAAACAGATGGTTGAAGCATTTACAGCTTTGGACTCTAAGGTGAGTTCCAAGGCTATGAAGACTTTATTCATCAGGGTTGACACTTTTTTTTACCTCCGGTGCGTTATTGTTCCCATGATTTCACCAATTCATCGGTCTGCCAGACTTTGACGGTCTTGGATCAGGACTCCAACTCCCATGCCGGCCATTTTTCATGTGGAGACTCTGGAGTCTGTGTTGGGCTTATCGGGAGAGATGCTGGAATGCTTTCTCTCTTCGGTCATGTTGTCTCTGCTTTGCTGCTTATCTGCTCCCAGATAAGTTTGACGACGAACAGGGGTTTTTTTTGTGTGTGCTGTTTAAGGCATTCATGCATCTTCTCACACACATACCTGTAACACGGCTAACTTGGAATTAGTTCGCAGGGACGCTGTGCTGGACACAAGCTGTTCCCTTCTTGAGAGGCAGTGCGCTGCTCTTCGATCTGCCTCTATCGGCGGGTCCGCAATTATTCCATGGTTCCGTGGCGACGGTCCGGGATGACTCCCTATGTCGTTCCATTGATCTGCTGCTGCTTAGTCAGCTTGATCAGCCTTCTGTTGGAGGCAGGGGCCGTCCAAAGCCTAACAAGTACCCTTCTGCTTCCTTTGCGAAGCTAAGGGATTATCCTCCTGCCGCCCCTTCTACTCACTCATAGGGTAAGGGTAGGCGTCAGCAGTAGTCACCTCAAATTCGTCCCAGGATGAGGCATTCCACTAAGGCGAGAGTGCTTCTTTCAACATGAGTCCCTTTCAACGTTACACGAGGTCATCAAGAACTTTCTTTCAGTGGGATTTTATTCCTGCCTGTTCTTGGTGCCGAAGAAGGACGGCCAACTCAGACAGGTTATCGATCTGAGTATCCTGACGCTGTCTATCATTGCTCCTCAGTTCAGCATGGAGGCTTTCAGGTCGGTTCACCGCTCCATTCCCCAGGATGTTTTCCAGTTTAAGGCCATGCCCTTTGGCCTTGACCTGGATCCTTGGGCCTTCACCTGTCTGATGTTGCATGTGTTAGTCTTACATCGCACACAGTCTAAGGTGTCTTCTTCGGCTTATCTAGTCGATATTCTCCAGAGGCATTCCAATTCTGCCTTTCCAGAGTCTGATGTCGTCACTCTGTTGAGCCTACTCACGTCACTAGGGTTGAGAGTCAACAAGGAGAAGTCGGACCTGGTCTCTTCTCCGTCATTTTGTCATCTGGGATGGACTTCCGTACTCAACTGGATATGATGGTGGTTTCCCAGACAAGGGCTGTGGTTTTCTCAGCTTTTTGCCCTGACTCTGACCCAGTCCACGTCCGCAACAGCTCGGAGTTTTCTCCGGCTGCTTGGTCTCTGCGGTTCGGTGACGGATCTCATTCCTCCAGGTCGGCTGCATGTCAGACCTCTCCAACACTTTCTGCTCAGTCGTTGGAGGCCAAATGTCGATCCTCTGGATCTGGTGCTTCAGTTACTGGAGTCTCTTCTTCGTCACCTTATCCCCTGACAGATGTTCAGTGGATTATGCAGGGAGTTCCACTGGACTTCCCCACATCTGAATGTGTTCTGACGGCAGTCGCCAGCGATCTTGAATGGGGTGTGACGTTGGATCCTCTAAGTCTTTTCCTTTACGGGTCGTGGAACCAGGATCTAGCAGCTCTTCACGTCAACCAGAAGGAGCTTCTTGCTCTTCTGAATTTCCGGCAGTGGATCTCCTGCCTTTTGAATTGTCAGGTCCTTCTCTTGTCCGACAGTTCGACGGTGGTTGTTTACATTCGGAACCTGGGTGGCACGCACTATGTTCCCATGTACGAATTGTTTCAGGATCTTCTACTGCTCGCTCAAGATGTCAACACCTGAGTGGTGGTTCATCACTTTCCCGGTCGTCTGAACGTCCTAGCCGACTCCCTGTCCTGATGGGGCAGGTTCTTTTCCACCGAGTAGATGCTCCACATGGCAGTGTTCCAGTCTCTTTGCGATCTCTGGGGTCGCCCCACATCGATCTCTTTGCGACTTGTTGGAACCATCAAGTGGACACTTTTGTGTCCCCGTGTCCAGATGCTCTGGCTTTCGCTGTGGACGCTCTGTCACTCCTTTGGAATGGTCTTGTCGGCTACGCCTTCCTGCCAGTTCCGATTCTGCCTCAGGTTCTAGCTCAGATACGAACCTGAAGTTGTCGAATCCTTTCGATCGCACCCCTGTCGCCTCAGTGGGTGTGGATCAATCTGCTCCGCTCTCTGTTAGCGGCAATTCCGGCACTTCTCCCTCAACGTCGTGACTTTCTTTGCCAAGGTCGCCGAGGAGGTTTCACGTCGACCCGACTTTTGTCTGGTCCTGTCTCCTCCGTAGTGATTTTTTCGAGACAAGCAGTGGAGTTGCTTTTCTTCTTCAAGGAGGCACTCACACCAGTGGAAGGTCTTCTGTCAATGGTGTGTGGATCACTCTGTTGCTTCTGTCACTCCTTCGATCACACAGATTGCGGAGTTTCTGGTATATGTTTGATTCTGTGGGTCTCCAGTAATGGGTTCAAGTCCATGCTTCGGAGACCTTTTTCGTATGTGGGACAGCATCGTATCAGCACTCATCCTTGCCTCTCCAAGCTTGTTCTGCCCTTTTTCCTTGAAAAGGCCTAGGACTTTGCAGCTTACTCCAAGATGGACTCTTTCTTGGGTGCTGCTCTGCTTGGGAGGGGGGGGGGTGGCGTTCGCACCTTTATCCCAGGTGGATATGCGTTTTCTCACATGCAAGATAGTTTTTCTGATGGCTTTTGCCCCAACCAGACTGGTTAGTGAGCTTCACTCCCTCTCGGTTGACCGGGCCTTTTTCTGGAGCTCTCCCACGACACACCCTTTGCTCTGTTCATTTGGAAGGGTTGGATCAATTTTCTGTCTCTTGTTCCTGGTCGACAGAAGATCTCTCCTGAATCTTTTTCTCGATGGATCTGTCTTACTATTTGTGCAGCTTCCGCTCGTCTAGCGACTGGCGATTGTATTACCAGTCATTTTTCTTGCACTAGGTGTGTGCATTGTCTACCTCTCAGGACTTAAACTAACTCCGTCATGTTGTCGGATGTTATGCTGGCAGCCTACTGGAGAAATGCTACTTTCTTCACTTATCTGCGATAGTTGCAGAAGCAGGCAGAGGACCTTTGTTCTATGGGCCCTCTTCTGCTCCGGCTTTTGTCTATCCCAGCCATTCAGCTTCTTACAGGGTGAGTTTCAGCTCCATGCTATTACTTCCCTTTCTGTCTGTGCATTGCACATCACCATACGCCTCATCTCTCATTGTCTTTTACTAATGTTTGTGATGCTATGGTTTGATAGGTCTTGGGACCTCTTCCTCTGTCCACGGTTCCAGTGCAGTTGAGTTATGTGTGGGTTGGTTATATGATTCCCTCCATCCTATTGTCTATTCAGCCTGTAGTGAACAATTGTAAGGTAGGTTGATAAGAAATATAAATTTTATAGTAAGTTTTCTTTCTTATTATACCTACTGCAATTGTTTGTTTACATGGAGGCCCTCCTGTCTTCTTATTCGGGTCATATAACTCCTATGTTGGCAGACTCAAAAGAATGACTTGATGACTGCCTTGCACTCTGGTTAATGGAAGTCGTGTAATTGTACTAAGAGAAGAGTGTCCCGATGGCGCTCGACCCAGTTTTGGCTCTTTTTTTTTGTGGTGTTTTTTACACCACTTTTCTTTCCCAAATCTCTTGGGAAAGATTAAAATAGAGAGTATTTTGTCCGAGTTAGGGTCTTCCACTGTAGTGCAAGCCTGTAGTAAACAATTGCGGTAGGTATAATAAGAAAGGAAATTTATTACTATAAAATTGATATTTTCTTTTCATTTTCATTAAAAACTGTTGTTGTTAGAAACAATCTTTGAATTTATTGCATTTGTGCATCAACATTCTTCTTTGACATGGCCAACAGGGCACATTTACCACAGGATTGTTTTTTAACTTAGTGTGCTCATTAGACGAGACCTCTAGGTAATAGCTATTGATTAGCATTCATTTCTGTGAAAAAAAGTTGCTGTTTACAATAACCTCTGAACACCAAATAACAATGGTGCCAATGATCTTGAATTTTGCCATTTTGCTTATAATTTAGCAAGTTCAATTTTGTCAAGTTGAGCTACAGTGTCTTTTACACTTTCAGTCAATTTATTTACTTGTTTCAACTTTGCTGACTGAGAGTTACTATCTTATCAGGCATAATTAAGTTATTATCTTAAGGCCAACAAGCAACAAAATTAAATTTTGTATTGAAATGAAGGTATGGTTAGCAACACTTGCTAATTTCTGTAAATCAAAATTAAAGTAAAAAACTTATAGGTGGAGATCACCGGAAGCTAGTTAGGTTGAGTGGAAACCTGTTTGTAAATATCTTTTCCTCAAATTTATGAGATATTATGAAATTGGAAAAAGGTTTACACAGCAGCCCAAGTAAAATTGTAGGAAGTCAGGAAGGTTTAGAGGGATAGGAATGAAAGTTTATTTTTAATCTTGTGAACACTGATTGCTCTAGGAAGGATAACATGAGGAATATGTTTTTGTTTTTAGTGCCTGTGAATAGCCAAGAGGCAGAAGCAGCTAAAGAAAATGCACAGAGTCATCAAGTAGTGATGTCACTAACACCTGCTGACTGGAGGGTAGGATTTTATTTCTTATTTTCAGCTCTTGATATTTTAAAAGTTTAAAAATAATATTTTTAAATGCCGGTTTTTACTATTTTCTTGAAAAGACCTGATGGTGAAGGAGATTCAAAGCCTCTTTTAAAATTTCATAGCAAAAACCATTGATCAGCACTCATGAAAATCACTCATCACGTGGTCCATGATCACTCCAAATCAGATTTCCTGAAAGAGTTTCACAATAACTAGCTGTCCATAAGATTACTAGAATTTTTTAACAGGGATGGGTCAAACCTTATTATTGAGTTGTTTTGAACTTTAAAAAAAATATGAATGAATACTCAAAAAAATCTACCCTTAACACAACCATGTACATGCGAAAAGATACAAATGAAAAATTTAACCAGCATGAAGGAAACAAGCATCATGTATGACAAACTTTTATCTTACAACAAGTATGTATTGAGTTTGTAATTACTGATACATATTGTGAATCAGGAGCCTCTGAGACAAATACTGTATCCTGCAACTGGAGTATATTAGTGTGCTTAGTTATATTATGTTGCCATTTATAGGGTGTTACAGATTTTCAAAAGATATTTGCAAGAGACTTGTGCATTTATATACATTAACTCTTTACCCAACGCACACGATATCAAAATTTATTATTTTAAATATCAGTTTTTCAAATTTTTAAAAAAATTTCAACAAAACCATATCATGTGACCCCTCGTTGGAATGAGCTCGACGAGCTCGTTCCAACGAGGGGTCACATGATATGGTTTTGTTGAATTTTTTAGAAAAATAATATTTTTTCAACTGCTGAATTTGAATATTACGTGGGGGATGCGGGCGATTCGTTGGGTAGAGGGTTAAAGAGAAGAAAAACTCTTCTCAAAATTAAAATTATTCAGTTAAGAAACAACATTGCGTTTATATTTCTATATCTGAATTCCCAGAAGCATTCAAGTTGAAACAACTTTCAGTTACAGCCCATAGACCTTTGGAATGTTGAACAAAGGTGCTTCAAGATCGGAAAAGTTCAAGGCAGCTTCATACAGTTTTGACTGAAATGACAAGCATTTATGAATCTGAAAATAAATCTGATATTAAGATGCTAGTGAATCAACATATTTGGACTGCAGTTGAGAATTGTAAGATAATAAATTCTCACCCTTATGTTTATGTACAAAATGTTGTATCAGATTCTTGCTGTTGTTTTTAAGGCAATATCTCAACTCGTCAAAATGTGTCCATCGAAACAAGCTTGACTTTGATACAACATTTTGTTCATAAAAGTAATTGTGATGATGAGAGATATTTATCACATGATCTCACATTATACACACAAATTGACCTGCTGAAAAAAAATAAATTATTTTTCAAATCAGTATTAAAAAAAAGATATGTGACTCCTCATTGGAAATAGCAAATCCAGCTTGTTCCATTGAGGGTCACATGATATGGTCTCATTAAAATATTGTGAAAAATTTGTTTAAAAAAAATTAAAATAACAAATTTTGCTGTAGTGTACATTGGGTAAAGGGGTATAAGCAGTACCTCCTGATCATTCAATAACATTGTGGAAGAAGACCAATGTGTATGCAGTATTTTTGTTCAAAATGATAATCATTAATATTGACAAGGGAGACAAGAAATGAAATAAAAACAAATCCAGTGTCCTCCTTTGATGAATTTTGAATGATTTTTTCACAAGAATTTCAATAATTGAATGCTTAACCCTTAAGCCCCCATATAGCCCCAAACCGCCACTTTTATATTGCATTGAAGCAGGTGCTCCCTTGTGTAATCTTTTTTATTACCCTTGTGTGTAGACGGAATTTTCCCTGGCAGTGGTTCTACATCACTGCTGGCTGCCTGTATAGGCAGCCAGCAGTGATGTAGAACCACTGCCAAGTCATCAATAACTATGTAAGCAGAAAAAGGCCATAAATACTTTAAAATTAATCTGAGGACTTAAGGGTTAAAATTATGTATGTTATTGAGCATGTGCTTTTATAGCTCTACCAAACTATATCATTTTTATGTGTACCCATACTGTGTATGGTACACATAATGCCTTGATCTGGGGTGGCCATCTGTTGTTCGTCCATCCTTTGTCTCTGTCTGTCCGTGTGTCTGTCTGTCCGGCATCCATATCCATTTCTTTGGCATTCGATAACTTGAAAAATATTGGTTGGATTGTCAAGTTACTTTATATTTGTGTTCAGGTTACTGATGTGCCGAGCTGTATAGTTTTTGGTGTAAATCTGATAATTTGATCCGGAGATATTAACTCTTTATCCTTCAAATTGAGAATTCTTCCAACCCCTTTGGCATGAGATAACTCAAAAAATATCAATCCAATTGTCATGTTACTTTATATATATCTTCAGGTTACTGATGTTCCGAGCTGTATAGTTTTTGGTGTAAATCTGTTATTTTGATCCTGAGATATTAACCCTTAAGCTCTCAGGACGGCCGAAACCGGCCATTTCCGGTTTTCCCCACACCGGCCTGATCTGCCCCGGGTATTCCGGTTTCGTTTTTTGTATGTTTCAACTGGTGATTCCGCTTCCTGTTTAATGCCACGTGTCCGCTATCATTTCGTTTTGCATTTTTTAACAGTAGGATGATGTGAGGTCAAGGTGTTTTCGAATTTTCTCGAATAAATTAGCGTTGGAACAGCTGTTCCCAAATGAAAAACTTATAATGTCGTCATACAATTCAAGCTTCTCTGATTTAATAAATGACTTGTGCGACGGTGAATATTTAGATACAGATGTGTCAGACAATTTCTCGGACATATCTGTGTCCAGTGTAAATACTTCGGACATATCAATTTCGTCCGAATCCACCTGCGATTCCGAACCCGATGGCAGTGATAATGATATTGTTGACAAAACGCACCTGGGGTCACCTGGTTGGTCGTCAGAAATTTCAGGAATAAAAACGAATAAATTTGAACAGTCAGTTGGAATTTTTCACAATTTGGATGGAATGGACAGCCCTTTAGACAATTTTTTTTTACTTTTCAACGAAAATCTCTTTGATACAATTGTGATAGAAACAAACCGCTATGCTGCAGAAAAACAAACACTTCAAGATAAAGTCGACCCACGATGGACAGATACCAATGTTGATGAAATGAAAGCCTATTTTGGCATGCTGTTCATTATGGGTCTTCATCCCTTGCCTGGGTACAAATACTACTGGTCTGAGCTTCCCGAATTCAAAGTGAATGCAATAGCAAATATAATGCCAAGAAGCCGGTTTGAAAAGTTGGTTGAATACTTACACATTGCAAATACAAGCAGCAACACAGGTGACCCTCTGGGGAAAGTGAGACCCATAATTGACATGGCGAAGGACACATTTCCAAAATATTACAAACCACACAGAGAACTTTCAGTGGATGAAGCCATGGTGGGGTTCAAAGTGCGTCTTCATTTCAAACAATACATGCCAAAAAAACCAACTAAATGGGGCATAAAAGTCTGGGAGATATGTGACAGCCACAATGGGTACTGTTTAGGTTTTGATGTCTACACGGGACGAAATAACTCTTTTGACAAATCCAAAGGATTGGGGTACTCTGTTGTCACACAACTTTCTGAACAGTTTCATGACAGATATTTTCAACTATATTTTGACAATTTCTTTACTTCACCTGCCTTACTTGAAGACCTTGAAAAGAATGGTTTATATGCCTGCGGAACTCTTAGACTCAATAGGAAAGGTGTACCCAAACAAATAAAACATGCAAAAGTAAATAAACAAGGACCGTCAATAAAAATGCAGAAAGGAAGAAACATGATTGCGACAGTGTGGTATGATAAAAGAAAAGTGTCAATTTTATCAGTGTGTCAAACTGGGGAGGACCAAATTATTTCACGACGTGTAAAAGGTAGTGACGAAACAATTAACATTTCCAAACCTACTTCAATATTGAACTATACCAAATTTATGGGAGGGGTAGACCGTTCCGATCAAATGAGACAATACTACTCTATTTCCCAAAATGAAAACAAGTGGTGGAAATATATAATGTGGTTCGTTGTTGATTTGTGTTTGGTCAATAGTTGGATAATTTACAGGGAAACGCTTCGCCCTTCAAATGAACAAAAAAAAATTAGTCATGTCAAATTTCAGTTGGAGGTGGCAAAAGGCCTTATTGCAGGTTACAGTTCAAGGCAAAAAGCAGGAAGAAAAAGCAAAAGTTCAACTAACATGATTACTGTGTCAGAATCAAACATGGTACTTCACAAACCCGAAAAAATCAACAAAACAATGTGCAAACGGGGCAAAAAGTGTTGTGTTCACTGTTCAACTAAAAAAACAAAAACAGATGCAGGCAAAACACCTGAAACAACCTACATGTGTTACTTATGTGATGTTGCTCTGTGCAAAGACAGGGGTTGTTTCATTGAATTCCATAGTGTCCACTCAAAATAAATGATTTTGAAAATTTTGATTTTTTTTCCAGGTGTGCACTTGTAGGTAATTACCTGTGCAGGTAATTAATTACCTGTGCACACCTGGAATTTCCATCTCTTTAAAATGAAAGAGAATTGTTTGGGTTGTGTTCTTGTTCAAATGAATTTCTTATTGTTGATTGTTTATTGTTGTAATGGAATTGATTTTTTCAAAATTACGTTGTTTTGTTAATAAAATTGTTAATTACACCTGCACAGTTGTTTACCTGTTCAGATTGTCATCCAGCATGAGGGTGGAGAAAATAACAAACATCATTATGTATGTAAGGTTTGTTTTTATTAAAAACACATAAAAATACACACAGAACAAATAATGAAATAAGTACATATACACATTTTTCAATAAATTTACCTGTTTGGTTAATTATCTCACCTGTATTTTTACCTGAATAACTTTGTATGTAAGTATTTTTTTACAGCATTTCAAACATTGGTCATCTTAGTTCAAAAGTGTGGAATATCAAGTTCAGGGATGAACAAACAAATTTTTTGTACTCCAAGAAACATTACTGGTCATTTATTAGCTATTTTACTAAGATAATACAGGGAAATACTGCTGTGTAACATAGCAGTAATACAAGAGCTTAAGGGTTAACCCTTTATCCTTCAAATTGAAAATTCCTCCAGTCCCTTTGGCATTCGATAACTTGAAAAATATTGCTTGGATTGTCAAGTTACTTTATATTTGTGTTCAGGTTACTGATGTGCCGAGCTGTATAGTTTTTGGTGCAAATCTGATAATTTGATCCTGAGATATTAACCCTTTATCCTTCAAATTGAAAATTCCTCCAATCCCTTTTGCATTTGATAACTTGAAAAATATTGCCTGGATTGTCAAGTTACTTTGTATTTGTGTTCAGGTTACAGATGTGGGGAGCTGTATAGTTTTGGGTGTAAATCTGTTACTTTGATCCTGAGATATTAACCCTTTATCCTTCAAAATGAAAATTCATCCAATCTCTTTGGCATTCGATAACTTGAAAAATATTGCTTGGATTGTCAAGTTGCCTGGATTGTCAAGTTACTTTGTATTTGTGTTCAGGTTACAGATGTGGGGAGCTGTATAGTTTTGGGTGTAAATCTGTTACTTTGATCCTGAGATATTAACCCTTTATCCTTCAAAATGAAAATTCATCCAATCTCTTTGGCATTCGATAACTTGAAAAATATTGCTTGGATTGTCAAGTTACTTTATATATGTGTTCAGGTTACTGATGTGCCAAGCTGTATAGTTTTTGGTGTAAATCTTTCTTTTTTACAGTTTCCCATATTGAAAAATGAACTTTGTCAAATTTACTTGACATTCTGTACAGATCTGCTATCCACAACTCCTCTTAAACCATTGAACAGATTTCATTGAAACTTTCAGACATTCTTTTACATACGTTGCAGATGTGCACCTCCTATTTTCTTTTCAGATATTTTCATATTTACAGTTCCCCATATACAAAAATGGTCTTTGTCAATTCAGGTTTTAGTAGGGAGGGGTATAGATCTGCTATCCGCTACTCCTCTTAAACCATTGAACAAACACCATTGGAACTCTCAGAAATTCTTTTCCATACACTGAAGATGTGCACCTCCTATTTTTCTTTCAGATATTTTCATATTCCGACATATGTCCGTCTGTTATGCTATAGGGGTGTTACATTTTTTGGGGGGGAGGGGGGATACACATCTGCTATCCGCAACTCCTCTTAAACCAGTGAACGATTTCATTGAAACTCTCTGACCTTCTTTTACATACATTGAAGATGTGCACCTCCTATTTTGTTTTCAGATATTTTCTTTTTTACAGTTTTACATATTGAAAAATGAACTTTGTCAAATTCAATTGACATTCTGTACAAATCTGCTATCCGCAACTCCTCTTAAACCATTGAACAGATTTCATTGAAACTTTCAGACATTCTTTTACACATATTGAAGATGTGCACCTCCTGTTTTGTTATCAGATATTTCGATTTTTAGGGTTTCCCATATTTAAAAATGGGCTTTGTCAATTCAAGCTTGCTTGGGGGGAGGGGGGGGGGGGGGGTTGACATTTGCTATCCACAACCTCTTTTAAACTAGAGAATGGATTTCAGTGAAACCTTCAAACATTGGTGTCAGTGTTTGTGCTCTCTACATTAAACACACTTTTACTGTTGTAAAATGTTTCTTGGTGGGAGTGTGTGGTATCATTTAGTGAGCAGTGCTCACAATTTTTCAACAGTGAGCAACTGTCAGCTCCCAAAATACTAATTCCACACAAGCAGTGCTAGCATTGGTTTAAGACAAGTGCACCATCGACGTGCAATATGCCTTAGTACCAAATGCCACCATGCTCCCAAGTGGGCAGTGGTGGTGAAGTGTCTTGCTCAAGGACACAACACAATTGTCGCAGAAGGGATTCGAACTGAGAGGAATATTCTTTAAAATCTTCTTGTTAGCCATCATTCCGAATGTTTTAATATTTGATATCCAATCCCCAAGCTGGGCTCAAATTAAGTCCTTGGATTCAAATTTTAACTTAGTGTGATATGATGAATAATCTTTAAAAATCACCCACTTCGGATCCCCAATTCACAGTCTATTGATATTTAGTATACTGCATCCTGGTGAGTGGGGTGCAAGGGGAGGGGTAAATTCAAGTTTGTTCAAATTAAGTCCCTAGGTTGATATTTGGGTTCTCTAGTTTTGCATTACTGGAAATCTAGGCGTTATTTCTGTGATAGCATCCCAGTACTAGATAAAAATCATCTGGCATGGACAACAGAGTTATAAATAATTAAATACTTCATTCAAGTTGCTAATAAAATCTTTCCTCAAATAACTTTGGTTAGGTGAGTGTCTCAGGCCACATGGGGCCTCTTGTTTTTATGGTTAGGTGAGTGTCTCAGGCCACATGGGGCCTCTTGTTTTTTTCCCCAGTGAAAGACCTTTAACCCTTTGAACCTGAGAGGCCCATATTTTTATACTGTACCAATGACCCAGACTTAGCTGGTGCTAACTCTTTAAATTCAGGGCCAAACACAAATTTTGCCCCCCCCCCCCTCCCCCCCATCCCCCAAATTTGCATCAAAATCCAAAAAATACATGTCCTATGTGGTCCTCCATACTTTTGTCCACTGCGCATGCGTAATGTCAAGGAAGTACCGAAATTGGCGCACAATCTTCATTCTTTGTTTGGCCCTTCAATCAGTAACATCTCACTGATATCTGTGCTTATAATCTCAGTTAAAATGATGCCAGACACAAAATCATGAAAGAAATGGTAGATCTAAGGATGAAATAAGAGGATGAGAGGAAGAAACAGTGGAAAGATGTGTTCAGGGCTGTAGCTTATAATTTTTATGCAAAATTATTTCATGTCCCCTAATTTCAAGACATGGGCCTGATGTTTTCATTCTTGCTATGAAATTTCTGCTGTTTGTTCAGTGTTTCCTCTCTCCCTTTCCTCGATACCCCCTTTGCTATTCTTCCATGCTTTTGGCATAATTTTTGTAATTTTTTTACTGAAATTTCTTGGGAGTTTTTGGCATAGTAACAGAATGTTTATTCTGTTTTTCCCCATGGTTACGTTCTCACCCTAGGGGTGGTTAGGCGTTTTGGTCATGCATCTACCATCCGATGTACTGCAGTTTCTTCTGTGGAAGTTTTTGTTTTACATCGGATAGTGTTTAAAATTGGTTACCGATTTTGGGCCATATTTTCAGTGCCTTGAGTCTTGTTTCTGGTTTTTATTCACTTTTGTTTACGTTGACAACGGTTACTTCTGACAGTGATTCCTTGTCTTCTATTAGGTTCTGTTCATAGCCAGATACATTAATATTGTCCGTAAGTATAGCATTAATTTTTAGACATGTTTCAAAATTTTTGTCCCCACTTTGGCTTTTTTGGGATCCATTTGGGCTCATCGTTGCCTTTGGGAACTTGGGCTCATCTTGAAATTTTTTCGAAAAAATTTTTCTTTGGATTATTTTTTCGAAATTTTTGTAATGGATTATATTATTATTATGTATCTTTGTTTTTCAAGGGTTAGTGCGAGTACAATGACTGTTTAATATTTTTTCAAATATGAAAGAATATTGTTCAAATTGAAAATCAAGGAAGTCTTCCTCTGATTCTCATGTTCATTGTATTTGCTGTAGTCAGTGTACTCGTACTAATTCTTGCTCACTGTGTGCCAATTGGGATGACAAATGTTGGAGACGTGTGTCACAGTATAATGTTAGTGGCGAGAGGTCCATGCCTGTCCTTTCGCCACAGGGTCACTCTAGTTTTTCAGTCCCTTTTTCAGAGGAACAAGAACAGGGTGATGTTTCCGTGATGTCTTCAAGAAGTGTGCTTCCATCGTCGCAATTAAATGAAGAGCTAGCGGCAAAAGTGCTCAACGAAATTCAACAAGTGCCTAGATCCCTAGTAGGATCAATGTCCTTGTCGCCCGCTAGCTCGCCCGGTGAAGCAATCACTCAAGAAGTGGGTGTTGTGACACCGGATTCATCCGTTGCAGTCCAGGAGAGGAGATTGGGTGTTGTGAGCACTATAAACTCGGATCGTGCACACCTGGCAACGACGGATCGGAGGATGGAACAGAGGAAGTCAGTCCGGTAGCTAGCTCATCCAGGTCTACCCAGACCATGAGCGAGAGAGGTCCCTCTCTCTTACAGCAACATCTGGGCCCAGATGTTGTTGTACGTAACGTTCGTCAGTCTGAGCATACGTCCACTCCTCCTGGTGGGGACGCTCCGTCGCATAGACAGACCAGCACGGCTAGTCTACTGGCTTCCTCATCCACACGTCAGCACACCTTGGCTACGTGACCGCAGATATCCAGCCTGCTTCGCCGACAAGGCCTTACCAGTCGGGACGTTCGCATAAGAGAAATATGCAGGAATTACCGTCCCAGTAGCTTCCAGCAGCTAAACTATGTAAGTCTGCACCTCCACAGGCCTCCATGACGGACTTAATAACACAGTTAGCACAAATCATCGCAGCATCCCAACGACCTTCAGAAACTCTTTCAGAACAGGAACTGTCTGAGGAAGCTGGGTCGCTGTAGAGTCAGAAAGGGACGACCGAGATTCACATGTGGTCCAGTCGGATGGTGAAAGGGAATCAGCGGAGCTGGAATTTTCCCTTTCCGAACAACATAAGGTGGCTGTAGATTTCATCCGGCAACACCTTCCAGAAGTTGTTCCTCCGGACCAGAGTGCTGCGATACCAGATAATAGACTGATAGCATCACTGGTCACAGACTTTTTCGGCCGGAATAAGGATATTACGCCTGAGTTTCCGATCCAGTCCAGAAATGTCACACGGACATTTGAACTTCTAAATGACGCTATATTCAAGCTAGCCTCTAAGACTGGCAAATCCAGTTTCTTATCGTCTCAAGCTCTACATCCGCCGTTCATCAACAGTAGAAATAGATTTGAAATGGCAGTACAGGGCGTGCCTAGAGTTCCTCTGCGTTTTGACAACCAGGCAGAAGACTTGGAGTTGTCATTGCCGGCGTCTATGTCGATTCTCTCCAGTACGTTGGAGACAACAATCTCGTCTAACAGAGCCAGTTTAGATGCCTTATCTTACGCAGATCACCTTACCAGAGCGTTATCACTACGTCTCGATGGAAAAGAATTCCAAGCGGTTCAAACTTCCTTGAGAGTTCTTTCGAGGGCCATAGCATTTTCCACGTATAACTCTGCCCTTTCAGTGGCAAATTTGGAGTTAGTCAGACGTGATGCTGCCCTGGCTTCATCCACAAGAGTGGAGTGGATACTAAGGTGAAAAGCTTTCTTCGAGTCGCTCCGGTTTCAGGAGAGCTTCTCATCGATGGTAAGCTTTTGCTAATCTACGATCAGATTACTAAAAAAGCTTCGGACTCTCTGCTTTCTAAGTCCGCTTCGAAAAAAATGGACTCAGCAGAGAGGAGTTAGGCAGGGACTTCTGGGGCGATTACATCCAAGGGAATCTAAGAAAGCCTCTGTGTCTTACTATAGAGACAGTCAGGGTAGCGACTCAGGTAGGGGTCGTAATGCTGGCCAAGACAACCGGTCAGATGCCCCTAGGTTGACTAGTCGAGGTGCGGGTCAGGGAGGACGTAGTTTCTCCTCCCGCAAGCCTCGCAGGTCCAGGAGGTGATGGTCAAAACCCCTATTGCGCTCCAGTGGGCGGAAGCTGTCGATATTCTCAACCAATTGGTTGTCAATTACGGACGACCCATGGGTGCAGGGGGTTATTTCAGAAGGTCTAAAACTGTCCTTCAAGGAAAAACCTCCGTTAACACGAAGTCCACGTTGGTCTCGGCTTCCGTCAAACCTTCAGAAGAGAGATTCACTTCTATCAGAAGTCCAATCTTTTCTGGAGAAGAACGATATAGCGGTCGAGGAAAACCAGGAATCTCCAGGTTTCTACAGTCACCTGTTCCTGGTTCCAAAACCAGACGGCTTGTTCCGTCCAGTTATAGATCTAAGCTGGATAAACAAGCTGATTGTGGCTCCGAAATTTTATATGGAGACCATCCGATCGGTCAGAGCGACCATTCAAGTGAACGATTATGCTGCGAGCACAGATCTCAAGGATGCATACTTTCACGTCATGGTACATCCGGCGTTCAGAAAGTACCTTCGCTGTCCTAGGGGTCGTTTATCAGTTCCGAGCAATGTGCTTCGGTCTGAATCTAGCGCCCTGGGCCTTCACTCGAATAATGAACTCGGTAATGACTCATTTCCAAGCTCATTCGTCTACGGTACTACTTGGACGACATTCTACAGAGGTACGGCAACAGGTCAATGCTTCAGTACGATGTTCAGAGTCTGCTTCAACTGCTCTGACGTCTCGGTTTCATAGTAAATGAAAAGAAGTCGGATCTAGTTCCGTCCAAGTCATTCATCCACTTGGGAATGAGCTTCGAGATGCACAACAATCTGGTTCGTCTGCTGTTACCCAGAGCGAAATTAGTCAGTTGTTACGCTCGCTTTTGTCTTCACTCAGATGTAGTAACAGCGAGAGAATTCATGTGACTGATAGGTTTGTGCGGAGCCGCGCGGGTCTTGTTCCGATGGGGTGACTACGCACTCGTCCACTCCAGATATTTTTTACTCAGAATTGGAGTGTGAAGATTCATTCGCTCGAAACGAATATCGTCTTGTCGAAACAAGTAAAATAAGAGATTCAGACTTGGGCAGATATTCAGTGGTTAACTCAGGGAGTGCCACTGCAACTGTCGGATCCGATTTTTACGATTATGATGGATGCGAATCAAACATGTTGGGGCACAACTTTGAGCCCAACAGATTCGAGGTGCCAGGATCTTTGGGATCCGCAGTTCCTAAACAAGCACATAAACATCAAAGAGATGATGTCAGTTTGGCTTGCGCTACGTCATTGATTGAACATTATTCAGAATTCACATGTTCAAATTCTGTCCGACAATTCAACAGTAGTAGCGTATATTCAGAACCAAGGAGGCACTCATTCCATTCCGTTGTTCAACTTAATGGAAAGAATCCTTCTGTTTGTCCTGGAGCATCAGGTTCTTCTGTCGGTCCGTCATATTCCGGGTCGTCTGAACGTTCTAGTGGACTCCCTTTCACGGAAAGGTATGTTGCCGTCAGAATGGACTCTCAACAAACGAGTATTCAGTCAGATTTGCTACCAATGGGATCGTCCTATGATAGACTTGTTTGCGACGCATCTCAACAATCAGTTGCAGACGTATGTGTCGCCATGCCCAGATCCTTGAGCTTTCGCAGTAGACGCTCTCTCGATCTCTTGGGACGGAATGATAGGATACGCGTATCCTCCAGCTCCGTTGATTCAACAGATATTACCAAAAATCAAGCAATCTCACTGCAAGATTCTGTTGGTAGCATCTCTGTCACCCCAGAGGCCATGGATAAATCTACTCAGGTGTCTGTTGTGGGACATTCCTCGGAAGCTTCCTCCATGGAAGGACCTTCTTTTGCAGGGGAAATCACGCACACTGCATCACAACCCGCAAGGTCTCAACCTTCATGTATTTCTGTTGTGCGGTCCTTCTTGCACGGCAAGCATTTTACAGGACGAGCAGTGGACGCAATTTCTAACTGTAGGAGGACCTCCTCTTTGCTAAATCATGCAGCTAAGTGGAAGATTTTCTCTCGTTGGTGTGGGGATCATTCTATTGATATTTATGATCCCTCCATTCCACACACATTGCTAATTTTTTGGTCTACTTGTTTGACGAGATCAAACTGCATCCAATAACTATTAAGGGTTATAGGTCTATGCTATCGGATACTTATGCTCATCATGATAGCTTACAAATTGGATCTAATGTCTCTTTATCTAAGTTAGTTAACAACTTTTCGATAAATAGACCTTGAACCCTTAGGTTAATTCCTAAGTGGAATTTAGCTTGGGTTCTTCTGAAGCTAAAAGAAGTGCCATTTGAACCCCTTGACACAGTAGACTTCAAATACTTATCTTATAAGACAGCTTTTCTCTTAGCCTTCTCTTCTGCTAGAAGAGTTAGTGAGCTTCATGCACTATCTGTTGATGATTCTCACTATCGTAGTGTTGGTAATACTATTACTTTGACTACTAATGTTGGATTTTTTGCTAAGAATCAGGCTCCTAATAAGTACCCTGAACGTATTGTTATTAAGGCTCTTCCGTCCTCAGACGGTCATAGGCCTTTGCTATGTCCAGTTAGAGCTATGCGTATTTACAAACGTAGATCTGAGTTTATCGAAAAGGGACGTAAACGTTTCTTTCTGTCTCTGCTGCCTAATAGAAAGGACATTACGGTCCATTCTATTTCAAGGTGGATTCAATTAACTATTCGTACTCCTTATGAAAAATTATCTTCTACTCAGCAGTCTGTGCTTAAGATTTCGGTGCATGAAGTGAGGGCACTGTCTACATCTTGAGCGTATGCTAATAGTATTGCTATTACTGATTTGATGAAGGCTGCATACTGATCTCAGCCTTCTACGTTCACGAATTTTTGCCTTAGAAATATTGAGTCTATTTCTGGCGACCTGCGTTGTTTAGGTCCGTTATCTGTTGCTCAGAATGTCGTCCACTAAACAGCTGCAACTATAGTTATGCAGGCTTTCTGTTCCAGCAGTGACTCTGTCCTGCTGCACTCTTCGTTCTGGGGTGATTGACCCAGAGCAAGGTGAAGGGGGGGGGGGGGGGGGAGGGGGATGGTGTTCCTTTATATCACCTGCTTTATAGTGAAAAGCAAGGTAATACCTCCTCTGGAGTCAGTAATTCTGAGTCGGTGCTGGGATGGTTTTAAAGTGTAAATCTAATGTCTATCTCATTTATGTAATATTTTTAAAGTGTAGCTCGGTGTGAAGCATTTGTATATGTCACGTGTCATACGAGCATTAATATACAATCCTCAGACACTTTTAAATGAGTATAAAGAGTCTCATTCTCTGGACTATCTTTATTTATTGGCTTTCCTTTAAAAAAATTAGTATAATGGGTTATTCTGGATGTTAATAGAGATCATTGATGTTATTGTGCTCAATTATGGAATGGTATTGTGTCTTTCTTTTTTTGTATAAACAAGAAAGATACATGTAAATCCTGTTTCTCCTTTTCTCCTTGAGGGGATAATTCTATTTACATGTAATTGAGCTTATTGGATTTTCCTTCATGTCCTAGGCCCTCCAGCCTTTTTTCTATTCAGCTAAGTCTGGGTCATTGGTACAGTATAAAAATGTTAAAAAATTTATAGTAATTTATATATTTTTTATACTTACCAATGACCCAGACGGGGATGGCCCTCCCATGAGTTGGGAACTCATACCTCCCCGCTGATTACATAACACTTACCATGCACTGGTTGTAAGAATGAAGATTTGGCGCCAATTTCGGTACTTCCTTGACAGTGCGCATGTGCAGTGAACAAAAGTATGGAGGACCACATAGGACATGTATTTTTTGGATTTTGATGCAAATTTGGGGGATTGGTTGTGGGGGGCAAAATTTTTGTTTGGCCCTGAAATTTAAAGAGTTTGCACCAGCTAAGTTTGGGTCATTGGTAAGTATAAAAAATATATAAATTACTATAAATTTTTTAACTTTCTGGCCCAGGAACATGATACGTCATAATTTCATTATATTAATGCTTGGGTTCATGTTAATACAGTAGAACCTGTCTAGAGAGACCACCCCTTTTGCCAAGCAAAAGTGGTCTCTCAAGACAGGTGGTTTCTCATTAGAGATTTGAGGGTTTTTTTTGCTAGTCAGTGAATGACCAAGCAGAGAATATTTGTTGCAGATTTGGAGAAGAATTGATTTTTCAAGTTTTTTTTATTACTGTTTTATTTTAATTCAGTTTTAATACAAGTGCAGAGACATTGTTTGAGAAAGTACAGTTAAAAGTACACAAGTTGAAAAACTTTTTGAGATTATGTGAAGGGGCTGGTCCATCCAAAATAGTAATTTCTTACCTTATTCAAGCAAAGTGTTCTCTTTCTATCAATATTTTCAAATGAGTTATTGGCTCAACCTGACAAAGTCAAGCTGAGCTATTGCCATCACTTCTCGTCTGTTGGCGTACACAAGTACATCTGGGCGTACGTCTGGGCGTACATACATTCATCCACAATCTCCTTTGGCACACCTCACAGGTCGCATTTATGATCAGATTGCTTTGAAACTTGGTATGCTTGTTCGGGGTGACCTCTAGCTATCGATTTTCTTCAATTTTTGTCAAAAAATGTTGCCATGGCCAACGTTCTTAGAACTTAGTTTAGTCAGACCTTAATATTTCCCTTTGGCACACCCTACAGGGCACATTTATTATTGGATTGCTTTGAAACCTGGCATGCTTCTTTGGAGAGACCTCTAGATGGGATCTATCGATTTTCGTCCATTTCTGTCAAAAAATGTTCCTGCGTCAACGTTTTTAGAACTTAGTTTAGTCAGTCAGACCTCAATATTTCCCTTTGGCACACCCTACAGTGCACATTTATGATCGGATTGCTTTGAAACCTGGCATGCTTGTTTGGGGTGACCTCTAGATGGAGCTATCAATTTTCTTCCATTTCCGTCTGTCAAAAAAGTTTGCTACTGGCAACGATCGTTGAACTTAGTTTAGTCAGGCATCAATATATTCATTTGGCATGCCCTACAGGGCACATTTATGATCAGATCGGTTTGAAACTTTGAATGCTTGTTTGGAGTTACCTCTAGATGGGAGCTATTGATTTTCTTCGATTTCCGTCAAAAAATGTTGCCACTGGCAGTGACCATTGATGAACTTGGTAAAAACTTAGCGCAGTTAAGCATCAATATTTTCCTTTGACACACCCTGCAGGGCACATTTATGATTGGATTGCTTGCAAACATGGTGAGCTTGTGTGTGGTGACATCTATATAGGAGCTGTCGATTTTCGTCCATTTCTGTCGCAAAATGTTGCCTCTGACCTTTGAACTTAGTTTAGCCAGACCTCAATATTTCCCTTTAACACACCCTTCAGGGCACATTTATGATTGGATCACTTTGAAACTTTGTCGGGGTGACCTCTATATGTGAGCTACTGCTTTTTTTCATTTCCATAAAAAATGATTGTCGTTATCACCAGCCTTTGAACTTACTGCATTTGTGCATCAACTTATCATTTTTGCACAACAATCTTTGAATTTATTACATTTGTGCATCAACATTCTTTGACATGGCCTACAGGTCACATTTATCATAGGATTGTTTTTGAACTTGGTGTGCTCATTCGGCAAGAACTTTAGATAAGAGCTATTGATTAGTATTCATTTCTGTGAAAAAAGTTGCCATTTACAATAACCTCTGAACATACTGCATTTGTGTATCAACATTCTTCCTTTAGCCAGTCTTACAGTTTACACTTAAAAATGCATGGATTACTCTGAGGTTGTGCACACACAATGATGTTATGTTGAAATTTCATCAGATAACATTGGTACCAATGATCATCAATTTTCCCATTTCATTTATAACTTACCAAGTTCAAGTTTGTCAAGCTGAGCTACAGTGTCATTGACACCTTCATTTTATATTCTATTGCTGTAGAATTATCGTAGGATACATGGATTATTATTCTGGTAGTGTAGCTCAAAACATTTGGATTTTGCCTACACTTAGGCTCTATGGGGATGCCTTTGGCTCGTAATGTTCCCTTTGGGAACTTAGGCATTTTTTCATCCGTGGGTGCCATTCTGCTGGGTAAGTCTCTGGCAGTCGAAGGAAGTGTAGATGTGGGTAGGGCGAGCACTTAAAAATAAATAGCTCACCCAGCGACAACGGAAATAGGGAGGAAGTCAGCAAGTTCTTGTACTCGGTGAGGTCTGATAGACTGCGGGCGGAGAGACCCTTCTCTAACCTAGCAACATTTGGGGCCAGATGTTATTATGAGAAACTTAAACAAGCCGGAGCATATGTCCGCCCTCCACTCAGGACTCTCTGTTTAGTCTGCAGCCGAGGTCGGTTTCAGTCACGGCTTCCTCCGCTACGTTTTACAAGCCGAAATGAAGTTTTCTGGTTGGAAACTTGCACGAGTCAGAGCATATGTACGCCCCCTGCTCAGGACGCTCTGTCTCGTCTGCAGCCAGGGTCGGCTTCAGTCAAGGCTTCCTCCGCTACATTATTATACCACACACGACTGCATCCTAGCTACCCGACTGCTCAAAGAAGGAACCACTCTTGGCCCGCGAAGTCAGACTATTGGGTGGCTAGGAAGACAAGGCCTCGATCATCGGGACGTTCGGAGAAGAGGTCCATCTCCGACACACCGTCCCAGGAGCAGCAAGCGTCTAAGAAACGGAAGACCGCTGGTCCTCAGGCCTCGATGATCGACTTGCTGTCGCAGATTGCAGAGCTGATCGCAGCATCCCAGCAAGTGCAGGTGCAGCCTCCCTCAGACTCAGAACCTGAGCTGTCGGACGGTGCTGGGTCGGTCCAGTTGTCTGTTCACGCAGATGCAATGGACCGAGATTCACAACTGATTCTCTCGGATGGTGAAAAGGGTAAGGAAGAGGATTACCGTTCCCTTTCAGAACAGCACATGGTTGTGATGGATTTCATTCATCAGTACTACCCTGAATTTGTTCCGACAAATCAGAATGCTGCAACAACAAGAGAGAAACTGCTGGCATCGTTGGACGCAGACTTTATGCGGACAAAGGAAGAAGTTCTTTAGTTCAGTCTAGGCAGATATCGCAGGCCTTCGGCCATGTAGACCGCTATATTCACCTCTCGAATGTGGGGGGAAAAGGCGGTTTCTTAACCACATCTTCCATAAACATACCGTTTCTTGGACCACGTTCATTTAAAACGGTTGGAGAAGATGTTCAGAGAGCTCTTCTGCATTTGGATGAGCAGGCTGGGGATCTAGATGTATCCTTACCCGCATCATTCACTATTTGCTCAGATGTAATGGAAGCAGCAATTTCATCAAATAGAGCGAGCTTGGACGCAGTGTCCTACGCAGATCACCTTACTAGAGCTATGGCGCAACGTTTCAACAGGTAGGTATTTGAGGATGTCCGTACCTCTCTTAGAGTTCTTTCTAGGGTAATTATGTATACCACGTATAACTCCGCCCTAACTGTGGCTAATCTGGAGTTAATTAGACGTGATGCTGCCCTTTCGTCGTCATCACTTATAGATGACAAGGTGAAAAGCTCTCTCTGGGTCGCTCTGGTCTCCAGACATACTATATTTTTATACTGTAGGCTACCAATGACCCAGACTTAGTTGGTGCTAACTCTTAAAATTCTAGGGCCAAACACATATATTATATTTGGTTTTCAAAATTTAATCCAGGGCCAAACACAAATTTTGCCCCTCAATCCCCAAAATGTGCCTGAAGTCATCATTTTTGCTAATGATTTATCCACTGTTTGTTAAGTGTTCCTTCCCTATCCTACCTTGAAGCCCTCCTGATAAACTCCCAAGCTTTTTGGCTTCTTTTTATTGAAATTTTTTATTAAATTTCTTGGGAGTTTAATGTGTTTAACAGAATGTTTATTCTGTTCATCCCCATGATTACGTCCTCACCCTAGGGGTGTTGTGTCGTTTGGGTCATGCATCTTCTATCCGATGTATCATTTTTTCTTCATCTGAAGATCTTGCTTTACATCTGGTAGCTTTAAAATCTGTTACTGATTTTGGGCCTTTTTATTCTGTGCTTTTTTCCTTGACGTTGTTTACATTGGCAACGTCCTTAAATATATGTAGTATGTACTTATTTATTACTATAGGATTGTTGTAAGATACGCTTTATATTCCGGTAGTGTAGCAATCATTTTTGTATTTTTGTCCACTCTTAGGCTGTATCGGGATACCCTTGGGCTCTTCATGTTCCCTTTGGAACTTGGGCTTTTGTCAAAAAATTTTCGAAAGTTTTTTTTAAATTAATTTTTCGATTTGTATTTTGATTGTTGATTATTATGTATCTTTATGATATATTTTTTGTGGAGTTGGTGGGAGTCCGATCGACTTTGTTTGATTAATTATGAAAGTTTATTGCTCAAAATGCAAGGCGAGGAAGTCTTCCTCAGATTTACATGCTTGTTGCCTTGCCTGTAGTCGATGTACTCCAATGAATTCTTGTCCCACATGTGTTGATTGGGTTGACAAACGTTGGACGTGGGTGGCACGGTATGTTGTTAGCAGTGAGAGGCCATTGCCGGTTCTCTCGCCACAGAGTCATTCAAGTTTCTCAGTTTCTTTTTCAGAGGAACAAGAACATGGTGATGGTTATGTGACATCTACCAAAAGTGTGCTACTGTCATCTTGCTCTGATGAGCAAACAGAGCTAGCTGCTAAAGTGCTCCTGAATATTAGACAAGGGATAAAGCCACTGGGCGGTGGTTTTAATCCTTTCCCAGCAGCTAGCTCGACCTGTGAAGCGGTTATTCCATCCGTGGGAGCCGTGACGAGAGAAACCGCTGGCGTCGCTAGACGGAGACTTTATACGGAGAAAGGAAGAAGTTCTTTCTTTTCCGGTTCAGTCTAAGCAGTTGTCGCAGGCCTTCGGCCATGTAGACGACACCATATTCAACCTCTCGAGTGCGAGGTAAAAAGACGGTTTCTTATCTACATCTTCCATAAATATACTGTTTCTTGGACCATGTTCATTTAAAACGGTTGAAGAAGATGTTCAGAGAGCTCCTCTGCGTTTGGATGAGCAGGCTGGGGATCTAGATGTATCCTTGCCTACATCATTCACTATTTGCTCAGACACAATTAAAACAACAGTTTCATCAAGTAGAGCGATATTTGGAACCAATGTCTTACACAGATCACCTTACCAGAGCTGTGGCGCAACGTCTCAACGGGAAGGAATTTGAGGAGGTTTGTACCTCTTTTAGAATTCTTTTCAGGGCAATTTTGTATACCACGTATAACTCCACCCTATCAGTGGCTAATCTGGAGTTAATCATATGTTAATCATATGTGATGCTGCCCTTGCGTCGTCATAACTTATAGATGACAAGGTGAAAAGCTCTGTCCGGGTCGCTCTGGTCTCCAGACATACTATTTTTGACGACAAGGTTTCATTGGTCTATGAACAGGTAATTTGTATATTTTTATACTTACCAATGGCCCAGACGGTCATGGCCCTGCCATGAGTGGGCACTCATACCTCCCCACTGAATTATTTTGTAGTACTCTCTTCTACAAAGAATGATATTGGCGCCCATTCCGGTCACTTCTGACGGCAGCGCATACGCAGAGGGTAAATGTATGGAGGGCCAGACAGGACATTTAATTTTCGGTTTTGCAAGCAAATTTGGGGGATTGTGGGGGGGGGGGGGGGGGGGGGGGGGTCCAAATTTGTGTTTGGCCCTTGATAACTTGGAGTTAGCACCAGCTAGTCCGGACCATTGGTAAGTATGAAAAATATACAAATTACTTGACTTTTATAATGTTTAGTGATGAAAATCTGGGAGTATCCTGATTAAACTGAATATTTAAGTTTTTAAACGACCCTTCTAAATTTCTTCAATGCTGAACAAGTTAATGGACTAATTTATAATAAACTTTTTAGGAGATAGTTAAAGTTTTCAAGATTGAAGAGCCCAAAATCCCAACAAGACACAACCAAACTACAATGGATTCATCATGAAAGGCTGCGTACAGTTTTACACTACAGTTATATTGCAGAAAGGTGAGTATTGTAGAGTAGACTATTTATTAGATATGATTTTTAGCTCAACTTTGGCAAAGCCAAATTTGAGCCATGCCATGGCCAGTCGTCCTTCGTCCGACTGGCCGACTGTCCGTCAACAATTCAATACGGCTCGGGATGGAGGCCGTATTTATGAACCGATGTTTACGAAACTTCTTGGGTACCTTTGTTATGACCGTGGGACGAGAACGAGTGTTTTGGGGTCCGATCCGAAATTCAGGTTGGCCGCTGGCAGCTATTTTGTACAAAATTAGGTGCAGTCAGATTTTTGCGCAGAACTTCCATATGAAAGCGCTGATTTGAATAATTTTTTGTATGAATGTTTAGTACCAGGGGATACATCACATATAATACGGGTTTTTTTCCCATGTGTAAATTATGCAAATTAGACTAACTTTGATATATTTAGTGTTACTTTCAGCACTGTAAGTGCAAATGCCAATACGGCTCGGGCTAGAGGCTGTATTTATGAACCGATCTTTACGAAACTTCGTGGATACCTTTGGTATCACCGTGGGACGAGAACGAGTGTTTTGGGGTCCGGTCCAAAATTCAAGATTGCTGCCAGTGGCCATTTTGTACAAAATTAGGTGCAATCAGATTTTTGTACAGAAATTCTATACGGCTCAGGCTAGAGGCCGTATTTATGAACCGATCTTTACGAAACTTCTTGGGTACCTTTGTTATCACCGTGGGATGAGAACGAGGGTTTTGGGATGTGGTCCGAAATTCAAGATGGCCACCAGCACCCATTTTGTACCAAAATTAGTGCAATCAGTCTTTTGTACAGAACTTCTGTATGAAACTTCTGATTTGAATAAATTTTTGTATGTTTAGTAACATGGAATACATCACATATAGTACGGGGTTTTTTTTCGTGCAGAAATTATGCAAATTAGATGAACTTTGATTTATTCAGTGCTGCTTATACACTGTAAGTGCACATGTCAATACGGCTCGGGCTAGAGGCTGTTTTTATCAACCGATCTTCCCGAAACTTCTTGGGTATCTTTGTTATCACCTTGGGACGAGAGCGAGTGTTTCTGGGTGTGGCCCAAAATTCAAGATGGCTGCCAGTGGCCATTTTGTACCGAAATTAGGTCCAATCAGTTTTTTGTCACAACTTCTATACAGCTCGTATTTATGAACTGATCTTCACGAAACTTCCTGGGTACCTTTGTTTTCACCTTGGGACATGAACGAGTGTGTTTTGGGGTGCCTTTGTTATCACTGTGCTATGAGAACAAATATTTTGGGGTTCAGTCAGACCCACTCGGTGACTCAAAGATTTCTTTTCTAGTTTAGCATCTGACTGTCACCCACCTTTACGATACTTTACCTATACATTTGTTACAGGCTACGGTCAGTATTTATGTACAGACCATTACAATACTTTATATGTACCTTTGTTATCAGGTCATTACCTAGATGTTTGTCATTGCTGTGTCACATACTATACATGTACATGTCTTAACAAGTTGAGCTACAGTGTCATTGACACTTTCATTTATTATACGGCCGCTCATAAGAGCGGGCCGTATTATGGTATGTCAATGTCTGTCCGTCTGTCTGTCCATCTGTCCGTCCATTACCTTTTGTTTGTCCACGCGACAACTTGAAAACAATACATCCTACAGATACTATTTTTTATGGTTGATTAGTCATGACTAGAGGATGGTTCCTTTCAATAACTAGCATTCTGGCATATCCAATATGTTCACCACGGCAGCCTCTTGGATTTTCAGGGACTTTTGATTGTCCACACGATAACTTGAAAATTATAGATCCAACAAATGCTGTTTTTTTGTGGTTGATTAATCATGACTAGAGGATGGTTCCTTTCGATAACCAGCATTCTGGCATATCCAAGATGGCCACATGGCAGCCATCTTGGATTTTTAGGTACTTTTTGATTGTCCATTTGATAATCCAACAGGTACTGTTTTTTATGGTTGGTTAGTCATGACGAGAGGATGGATCCTTTCGATAACCAGCATCATTGTCCGTCCATCCACCCATTTGTCAGTCTGTCTGTCTGTCTGTCCATTCGTTAACTTTTGTTGCCCACGTGATAACTTGAAAACAATACATCCAACTGATACTGTTTTTTATGGTTGATTAGTCATGACTAGAAGATGGTTCCTTTCAATAACCAGCATCAATGTCCATTCGTCCATCTGTCCATCCATCCGTTAACTTTTATTTGTCTATGCTATAACTTGAAAAACACTACATCCAACAGATACTGTTTTTTTCTGGTTGATTAGTCATTACTAGAGGATGGTTTCTTTCCAAAACCAGCATTCTGGCATGTCCAATATGGCCACCATGGAAACCATCTGGGAGTTTTGGTAATGTTTGATTCTCCATGCAGTAACTTGAAAACAATATATTCAACTTTAATGGGTCGTAAGCCAGAAATGTGCAATTATTTTTGAAGGAATTATTGACCTTTTGTTCAACTAAAAATTTCTTCACAAGTGCAATTTCTTCAAAGGTGGCCATATATTGATCCACCATCCATTCAACTTTAAACTTTTGTATTTAATGGAATAGCTGCTATGACAAAAATGATTCTGTATTAAATGGGTGATGTCCAAGCTGTAACTATTTTCCCAGCACCTTTCATATTAGTTCCTTCCACATCGAGTCATTAGTTACACTTTGAAAAGTTTCCAAATTTCGTTATACAATTATCGACAGTCTGTCTCATAGTGTGAAAATGAAAATGTCCAAAGCAAAATAAAGTCGATTCACAAAAAATAGGTTTACCAAAAATGAGATAATATTTAAAAAAAAAAACCCAATCATTTCCATCCAGAACATTAAACCAGTCCCCTGGACTTCTCATTTCGTGGATCCATTATATCTAAATTGGTCAACTTTATTTTGGTAAATCTACGTACATCTTGACATGCTTCAAACTTCTTTTAAAAATGTTTCTCCCAGCTGTTTTGCAAATCTGCACAAATTTGTACTTATATTTTTACCAACAGCAATAGCCACCAAATGGTTAGGCGTGAATGGGCACTAGCCGAAGATAAACATCAATACGAATTTCAACAAACACTTGTTCCAAAAAAGTTATTAGCTCACCTGACTTTCAGTCAGGAGAGCCATAGTGATCACTCACAGTCCATCATCCTTGAACATGGTGTTTGCATCTTCTACTCCCAAACCGCTGAACCAATTTAATTGATATTTGAGATAATAGTTTGTTATGACATCGCAATTTGATTTTGTTCAAATCAAGTTGCCTCGCCCCTTGGTAGGGCCACACCCAAAAAGTGTGCTGAAATCTTAAAAAATCTTCTTCTCATGAACCAGCAGTAGCAGAGGCTTGATATTTGGTGTGCAGCTTCCTTTTGAGGTGTAGACTCAGATTGTTCAAGAGAAGTTTGAGGGGCTATATTTGTCATCGTTATGGGAGGGGCAAGAATATTTGCCCCTGCCCAAAATTTCTATATTTTTATACTGTACCAATGACCCAGACATAGCTGGTGCTAACTCTTAAAATATAGGGCCAAACACAAATTTTGCCCCCCAATCCCCAAAATTTGCATCTAAAACTAAAGAAAACATGTCCTGAGAGGCCCTCCACACTTCGCCCCTACTGCGCATGCGCAGTGTCAAGGACGTTCCGAAATTGGCGCCATTTATCATTCTAAGTTTGGCCCTTCATCAGTTAACATCTGACTGATCTTTGTGCTTTTAAATCTCAGTTTAAATGATGCCAGACACATAAATATTAGTGAAATGGTGATTCTAAGGAGGATAGAAAAGGAGGAGAGGAAAAGAATGTGTGACAGAATATTATCAGGGCTGTAACTTAAAATTTTTTAATGAAATTATGTTAAGTTACCTATTTTCAAGGCAGCAGCCATTTTGTTGTCATTCTGATTATTTAGTTACACTGTTTTTTCAAGTGTTTTTCCTCTCTCCCTGTCCTTTAAGTTCCCCCTTGCTATTCTCCCATGCTTTTGGCATAATTTCTGTAATTATTATTACTAAAAATTTCTTGGGAGTTTAGCTGAATAACAGAATGAATTCTGTTCTTTCCCCATGTTTACGTCTTCACCTACGGGTGGTTAGGCGTTGTGTTCTGCATCTACCATCTGATGTTCTGCAGTTTCTTCCCTGGAAGTCTCTGTTTTGCATCAGATGGTGTATTTTTGATAACTGATTTCGGGCCTGGGTGCCTGGAGTCTTATTTTAGTGTTTTTACACTCATTGTTTACATTTACAACAGCCCTCTGTGTGAGGGGGGGATTTCTAAATAATAATATCTTTATGTTATTTCAATCATAACTAGATACATTATTATTGTTCGTAAGTGTTGAATAAATTGTTTAAAATATTTTTAAAATTTTTGTCCACACTTAGGCTTGGGATCCATTGGGGCTCAACGTTACTTTTCAGAAACTTGGGCTGTTCTGAAAAAATATTTTTTCAAAATATTTTGATTTCAATTATTTTTTCTATATTAATGGATCATATTATTATTATGTATTTTGATTGCCAGGGGTTAGTGCGAGTACCAGGACTTGTTTTCTTTTCACATTGAAAGGATATTGATCAATTGTTTTAAGAGGAAGTCTTCCTCTGACCTTATTATCATTCTATATGTGGTCAGTGTACTCGCATTAACTCCGGTTCTGTATCGTATGATTTCGATGACAATATGGGAAGCGTATGTCACGGTATGTTGTTGGGGATTTGGACACTCCGGTCCTTTCCCCGCAGGGTCACTCTACTTTATCAATTTCTATTTCAGACGATCAAGATTAGGGTGATGTATCTGTGATGTCTTCCAACAGTGTGCCTCCGTCGTCACAATTAATGAAGGGCTAGCGGAAAAGTGCTCATGTAATACGCCAATTGCCTAAGAGGACCCTAGTAGGTTCGACGGCCTTTGACGTCCGCTAGCTCGCCCGGTGTAGCGTCCATTCACCGAATGGTTCGGCAGCCGGGTTCGTCCGTTGCGGTCTAGAAGAAATTTTGGGGTGATGCGAGCACTATAAAATTAACTTAATGCACACCCAGTGACGGCGGATCGGAGGGAGAACGGAGGAAGCCTTTTAGTCCGGTTCATAGCTCGTTCCGGTCCATCCGGACGGCAAGCGAGAGAGGCCCCTCTCTCGTTCAACAACATCTGGCCCCAGATGTTGTGGTACAAATGTGTCGTTAGCGGAGCATACGTCCGTCGCTCGGGACGCTCCGTTGTATAGGCAGTCCGCTGAGACTGCTAAGGCTTCCTCTTCTCGTCAGCGCACACGACCGCACCTTGGCTGCGTGACCGCCGATATATTACCAGCTTCGCCGATCAAGGACTCTTCGGCGACCAGGTCACACCATCCGGCAGCCAGGGATTCGAGACCGATGGACTCCGGACGTTCGCATAGGAAAAGTATGCGGGAGCCATCTGATGCGGAGCTGCCCTCGGCGAAGCAGCGATAGACTGCGCCTCCGCAGGTCTCGACGCCGGACATTCTTGTGCACATAGCACAGCTTATCGCAGCATCCCAGCAGCCGACAGAAACGGTGTCGGATCGAGAATTATCCGACAGCGCTGGGTCGGTAGCCGGGGACTTGAGGCCTGCAGACTCCGGACGTTCGCATAGGAAGTATGCGGGAGTCAACGTACACGGAGCTTCCAGCGGCAATGCATCGTAAGTCCGCTACTGCACAGGCCTCGGGAACGGACGTGCTTTCCTTAATAGCACAGTTTATCGCAGCATCCCAGCATCAACTGAATCTGTCGCATATATTTTATCCGACGATGCTGGGTCGGGACGCTCCGCGGAAGCGGGTACGGACGTCCGAAAGTTTCATCCGGTCCGACGGGATACCGAAAGGGTTTCGGTGGATTTCAAGCTTTCCCTTTCGGAACAACATATGCTGCGATACCGGATAAGAAACTGATAGCGTCGGTGGACTTAGAAATTTTTGGTTCGGTTCAGGGACATCGTCCCTCAGTTCCGACATAGTCCAATAATGTCACACAAACTTTCGAATTATTGAACGACGCTATATATATTATTATTTTATGCTTGCTATCCAAGCATTTCTGGTTTCTTGTTCGAAGAGTTATGGAGATGTCTTTCAAAAGTGTGCCTCTGTCGTCATAGTTAATGAAGAGTTAGCGGCAATAAGTGCTCATGGAATATGTCTATCGCTTACGGAGTGACATTCGCTAGCTCACCCGGTGTAGCGTACATTCATCGAATGGTTCGGCTGCCGGGTTCGTCCGTTGCGGTCTAGGAAGGAGATTTGGGTGATGCGAGCACTTTAATTACTTTAGTACTCACCCAGTGACGGCAGATTGAGGACAGATCGGAGGAAGCCAACAACATAGGGGACCGCATGTTGTGGTTCAGATATTTTACATTCGGAGCATATGTCCGTTGCTCGGGACGCTCCGTTATATTGACAGTCCGAGAGACTGTCTTTAATGCTTCCTCATCCTCACAGCAGGGCACACGACCGCACATTGGCTACGTGACCTCGAGTATCCGATCAGTTTCGGCATTCAGTGATTCCACAGCGAATAGGTCGCGCCATCCGGTAGCCAAGGGACACGAGGCCTATACACTCCGTTCGCTCGCATATTGGAAGTATGCACGGGGTAACGATCTCGGAGCTTCCTGCGGCAATGCATCGTAAGACCGCTGCTCCTCAGGCCTCAGTGACGGACGTGCTATCCGAGTTAGCACAGTTGTTTCGCAGCATCCCAGCAATTGACGGTTTCTCGGTCGATTCAGGAATTATCCGACGGCGCTGGGTCGGTGCGGTCCGCGGTTGCATCAAGCTACGGACGACCGAACGCTTTATAGGGTCCGACAGGATGGCGAAAGGGATTCGAAAGATTTCGAGTTTTCCCTTTAGTAGTATCGGAAGATGCCTTTCATATCTTCTGGCATTTCTTTCAGTGAATATTTTTCGGACTTCATTGCTGCGATCTTGGATAAGAGACTTATAGCGTCATTGGACTCGGATTTTTTCGATCGGTACAGGGTCTTTGTCCCTGACTTGCCGACGCAGTCCAATATTGTCATTACAACATGTGTTTTATTTTTCGACGCTATATATTTATATATATATACAAGCCTGCTACTAAGCATGGTAGTTTAGTTTCTTGTCCGCGTGGCTCATTTCTGCCATTTTATCTTTTTTACATATAGTTTATTTTGGCAGAGCAGGGCATACCGAGAGTTCATATGCGTCTAGACGGTGTGATTAAAGACTGCATATATTCTTTTTCGCCGTTTATGTCTTTTCCAATTTCAATGTTGGGAACGACATTATGTATAGTAGACTTAACTTAGACGCTTTGTTATACGTAATCCGCCTTACTGAGGCGTTATCATTACGTCTTTAAGAAAAGATTTACGGGATATTATTCTCAATGTAATTTCTTTTGAGGGCAGTAGTTTGTTCACGTATAACTCCGCCCTTCAGTGGCTGATTGGAGTTGGTTAGACGTGATGCAGCCCTAGCTACATCCACGCGTGGATAGTAGGTTAAGAACTCTCTCAGAGTCGCTTCGTTCTCGGAGGAGCTTCTCTTCGACAGCAACTTTCCGGCAATCCATGAATTGCTTGATTATACATTCTCTTGTCTATCTAGTGTTACAAGAGATTCAGACTGGGGCAAACATTTGGTGGTTGACTCAGAGAGTGCCGCCGCAGTTGCCGGACCCGAGTGTGGCTGTTATGACGGTTGCCAGTCAAACAGATTGGGATATATACTGATCCCTACGGATTCGAAGTGCCAGGGTCTTTGGGTTCCGCAGTCTTTTAGCTATCAGTTTAACTTCCGCGGAATAATGTTTTTTAGGCTTGCTTTATGTCATTGCATGAACATTATTCAGAAACGCACGCCCAAATTCCTGTCCTTTAATTCGACAGTAGTGGCGTATCTCCGGAACCAGGGAGGCACTCTTTCGTTTCCGTTATTCAATTTAATGGAAAGAATCCGTCTGTTGGTTATAGTACACCAAGTTCAGTTTTGGTCCGTCATATTCTGGGTCGTCTGATTGTTTTATCGCACTCCCGTTCTCTTACGGGTCGCTTGTTGCTGTCAGAATGGACTCTCAACAAACAAGTATTCAATCAGATTTGCTATCTATGGGAGCGCCCAATGATGATTTATTTATGACACAGCTTGCTAATCAATTGCAGACGTATGTGTTGGCTTGTCCAGATCTCTGAGCTAATACTGTTAACGCTCTATTGATCTATAGGACGGAATGATAGGATACGCGTATCCTCCGGCGCTGTTGTTTTTAGCAGGTATTGCTAAGATAAACAACCACAATACATTTCTGTTGATAGCATCTCTATCTTCACAGAGATCATGAGTAATTTACTCTCTTGTCTACTGTGGATCTTAACGTGAAATCTTCCTCTATGTGAGGATCTTTTTTCACTGGGTAAATCGTGTCATCTTTATCACAACCAGCAAGGTCGCAACCTTCATGTATTCCGTTGTGTGGTCCGTATTGCATTGTAAGCACTGTACTGGACGAGCTTTGGACGCGATTTCTTACTATAGGAGATCCTCTTCTTCGCTATTCTATGCGACTAAAGTGGAGGCTCTTCCGTCGTGGTGTAGGGATCATTATGTTCATATGGTTGATCCCTCCATACTACTCATTGCTATTTTTTAGTATACTTGTTTCACAAGATCTACTGCAGCCTGTGGTTATTTAGGTTATAGGTTTATGTTACCTCATACCTATGCACTCTATGATAGTTTACAATTGAGTCTTTTGTCTCTTTATCTAAGTCAGTTAGTAACTTTTTGATAAATAGACTTAGAATCTTTAGATTAAATTCCTATACGGATTTTAACTTCAGGTTCTTATTTAGCTAAGTAATCATTTGAGCCTCTGGAAACAGTAGTTTTCAAATTCTGGCCTTTTAGACAGTAATTCTGTTGGTTTCTCTTTTACTGTAGAGTCAGTGAGTTTCATGCACTATCGATGGATGATTTTCACTTTCATAGTTTCGGAATCAATACTTCCGTTACTATTTAGGTTGGATTGTTGCATAAGAGTTAGGCTCCTATTATCCGGATCCTATTATTTTAAGGTCCTTCCGTCTTCGTATGGGCATAGGCCTTTACTCTTTCCGGGTACAGTTTATGTATTTATAAACAGATATCTGTTTATTACAAGGGCGTAAGCTTCTTCTGTCTTTGATGTCTAGTAGAAGGTCGTTACGCTCCATTTTATTGTTAATGGATTCTATTAACTAGCGAACTGCTTATGGTATATCATTGGCTTAGCAGTTGTGCTTAAGATTTCGGCTCATGAAGTAAGAGTTCTTCTACTTCTTGGGCTTACATTAATAGTGTTGCTATTATAGATTTTTGAAGGCTGCTCATTGCGCTCAGCCATCCATTCATGAATTTTATCTCAGAAATATCGAGTCCATTTCTGGAGGCCTCTATTGTTAGGTCTATTATCTACTGCTCAGAATGTCATTCACTTAACAGTTGCTACTATAGCTAGGTAGGCTGTCTGTTTCGGCAGTGTCTCCGTTCGGCTGCCCTCTTCGCTCTGGGCTATTTGACCCAGGGCAAGAAAAAGGGGGGGGGAGAGGGTGTTCCCTTGGGTCACCTGTTTTTACTATGAAAACAAGGGGATACCTCCTCCGGAGTTAGTAATTCTGAGCTGTTATTGGGATGGTTGTTTAGTGAGAAGTTTAAGTTTATAAAATTCATTCAAGTCTTAGTTTTTAAAGTATAGCTTTTGAATATTGCATATGTCAACGGACATGATTATGCAATTCTCACACACTTTTAGGAGTATAAGAGTCTCTATTCTCTAGACTTACTTTATTATTGGCTTACTTTAAAAATTATTAGTATAAGGATTATTGGATATTAATAGAGTACATGGATGTATGAAGCTCAATTTTTGGAAGGTGTTGTATCTTTCTAATTTATCATAAATAAGAAAGATACATGTAAGGCCTATTACTTCTTTTCCCTACAGGGGATGACTCTATTTTATTTTATTGAGCGTATTCCATTTTGCTCTATGTCCTTGGCCCTCCAGCCTTTTTACTATTCAGCTATGTCTGGGTCATTGGTACAGTATAAAAATGTTAAAAAATTTATAGTAATTTATATATTTTTTATACTTACCAATGACCCAGATGGGGATGGCCCTCCCAGGAGTTGGGAACTCTTGCCTCCCCGCTGAGTACATAGCGCTTACCAGGCACTGGTTATTAGAATGATAAATGGCGCCAATTTCGGAACGTCCTTGACACTGCGCATGCGCAGTAGGGGCGAAGTGTGGAGGGCCTCTCAGGACATGTTTTCTTTAGTTTTAGATGCAAATTTTGGGGATTGGGGGGCAAAATTTGTGTTTGGCCCTATATTTTAAGAGTTAGCACCAGCTATGTCTGGGTCATTGGTAAGTATAAAAAATATATAAATTACTATAAATTTTTTAACTTTCCAAACCGAGAGGCAGATTTGGACCAAATTTGATATGAGGGCTTATTGGGCCATAAGTACTTAATTTATGCAAAACATTTTTTTTTCCGTCGCCCCATGGGAACCGCAGGAGCTAAAAATAGAAAAAAATTAAAACGCCCATATCTCCAAAACTACATGGCACTGAGAATTCTTATTTGGTGTGAAGCTTCCTTAGAACCAACAGAATGGAATGGTAAAAAAAAAATGCTATCGGTTTTATCATGGGGTACTTTTTTTGGACTTTGAAAAAGTGCTGAGTCAGCATTTTTTAACACTGTGGGTAATGGGAAAAACATATAAGACTACTTTTCTTCCAAACCACTGCTCCAAAAGCTTTAAAATTTCACATATAACATCTTTGGAAGATTGTTTCACATGTTTATTGAAAACAATTCCCTGGGTCCATATTTGGGCTCTCTATGGGAGCCCAAATGTTTAAATTAGTGCAGTATGAGGAATATTTTTTAAAAATCTTCTTCTTCAGATCTACCAATAAGAATCTTTTGATATGTGGTATGCAGCATCCTTAGGGAGTTGAGATTCAAGTTTGTTTATGCCAAGTCCCTGGGTTCATATTTAGGCTGAAAATTTGGGGTCCTGTTGCGGACTTAGAAATTTTGGACCAAAATCCGGAATTTTTGTTTTTTTTATATGTTTCGGTCAATTTTAAGACAAAAAAAAAAATTTTTTTTACACTGAAAATTTAGGGGCCAGGTGGGACTTCGAAAATTTTGGACCAAAATGCGGAATTTATTTTTTTGTTGTTTTTTATACATTTCAGTCAATTTTAAGACCCCCAAAATTTTTTTTTTTTACTCTGAAAATTTGGGGCCCGGTGGACCAAAATCCGGAAATTTTTTTTTTCATGTTTTTAATGTTTCGGTCAATTTTAAGACAAATTTTTTTTTTTTCTCAACACTGAAAATTTGGGGTCCGGGTGGGACTTAGATTTTGGACCAAAATCCAGAAGTTTTTTGTTTTTTATGCATTTCGGTCAATTTTAAGACAAAATTTTTTTTTTTTACACTGAAAATTTGGGGGCTGGTTGGGACTTTGGACCAAAAGCCGAAAATTTTTTGTTTGTTTTTTATGCGTTTCGGTCAATTTTAAGACAAAAAAAGGTTATTTTTTTTTTTACACTGAAAATTTGGGGTCCGGAAAGTACTTAAAAAATTTGGGACCAAAATCTGTAAATTTTTTTTTTTTTTTTTCATGTGTTTTGGTCAATTTTAAGACAAAAAAATTTTATTTTTTTTACACTGAAAATTTGTGGTCCCGGTGGTACTTAGAAAATGTTTGACCAAAATCCGTAAATTTTTTTTGTTTGTTTTTTTATGCGTTTCTGTCAATTTTAAGACAAAAAATTGTTTTCTTTTTTTTTACACTGAAAATTTGCAGTCCGAGGGGGGACTTAGAAAATTTTGGACCAAAATCTGGAAATTAGTTTTTTGTTTTTTATGCGTTTTGGTCAATTTTAAGACCAAAATAAAAAAAAAAATTTTGCTCTGAAAATTTGTGGTCCTGAAATTTAGGGGGGGGGGGGGGGGGGTGGTTATGCGTTTCGGTCAATTTTAAGACAAAAAAATGTTTTTTTTCACACTGAAATTTGGGGGCCGGGTGGTATTTAGAAAATTTTGGACCAAAATCTGGAAATTAGTTTTAGGTTATTCTATGCATTTTGGTCAATTTTAAGAAGAAAAAAAAAATTTTAGGCTGAAAATATTTTGTTTGGGACTTCGAAAATTTCCGAACAAAAATGAAAAAAATCTGTTTTTTATGTATTTATCTATTTTGGGACATAAAAGTGCAGGAACTGAAAATAGAAGGAAAAATCCTGTGTATTGTGTGGGCACAACTGCTTCATCTAGTTGGTATATGCTTTTCTTAGGAGGGGCGTATGCAGCTTATTCAAATCAAGTCCCTGGTTTGATATTTAGACGACCATGTCATGTGAGCGCCTTCAGGCCCCCTGGGGCCTCTTGTGATTTTTTATTGATCCATTTGATCAGTAGAGTTTCGGTCAAAACAAACAGACTCTTCACCTTTGGGTTTAAACATCGGAATTAAAATTTGTTTATTTAAATGAATTTTAATGCATTGTTGTGTACTAAATGCAGAACAATGCAGAACGTGATGTGTTTTTAAATCGGTGGGTGTTTTACATAACTCTTTGGAATGGCATAATCATATTTCGCTCAAGCCTATAGCTCTCGCGAAATATAACTACGCCATTCCAACTCGTTATGTAAAACACCCACTGATTCAAA
This sequence comes from Pictodentalium vernedei, assembly GCA_031216915.1. Classification (NCBI taxonomy): domain Eukaryota; kingdom Metazoa; phylum Mollusca; class Scaphopoda; order Dentaliida; family Dentaliidae; genus Pictodentalium; species Pictodentalium vernedei. Next base: position 109,385,460 of record CM062295.1, on the reverse strand, counting down.
CACACATTGCATTCTGTCTGTATATCCAATAATTGCCCCTTATCCAACTCGACTGATGTGACTTCAAACATAGTTCATAGTTATACCCCCACTTCGAAGAAGTGGGGGCTATATAGGAATCGCCCTGTACGTCCGTACGTACGTACGTCCGTACGTCTTTCCATCCGGACAAATTCTTGTGTGCGCAACTCCTCCTGCATTAATGAACCAATTTTGATGAAACCTTCATCTCTACTAAGTGAACATGTGCATATTCTAAACTTTTTGATCTGCGACAATTTTAACCAGGTTATCTCTCTTGAACTTTGATTTAATATGGGTTTCTATATGAAATTCTTGTGTGCGCAACTCCTCCTACATTTATCAATCAATTTGGACAAAACTTTTCAGACATCATCACTACTAAGTGAACATGTGCATATTCCAAGATTTTTGATCTGCGACAATTTTAACCAGGTTATCTCCCTTTGACTTAGATTTATTATGTCTTTCCGTTCGAACAAATTCTTGTGTGCGCAACTCCTCCTACATTAATGAACCGATTTTGATGAAACCTTTCAAACATCATCTCTACTAAGTGAACATGTGCATATTCCAAACTTTTTGATCTGCGACAATTTTAACCAGGTTATCTCTCTTGAACTTTGATTTAATATGAGTTTCTGCATGAAATTCTTGTGTGCGCAACTCCTCCTACATTTATCAATCAATTTGGACGAAAGTTTACAGACATCATCACTACTAAGTGAACATGCGCATATTCCAAAATTTTTGAGCTGTGGCAATTTTAACTAGGTTATCTCCCTTTAACTTAGATTTATTATGGGTTTCTACATGAAATTCTTGTGCGTGCAACTCCTCCTACATTTATCAATCAATTTGGACAAAACTTTTCAGACATCATCACTACTAAGTGAACATGCGCATATTCCAAGATTTTTGATCTGCGACAATTTTAACCAGGTTATCTCCCTTTGACTTAGATTTATTATGTCTTTCCGTTCGAACAAATTCTTGTGTGCGCAACTCCTCCTACATTAGTGAACCGATTTTGATGAAACCTTTCAAACATCATCTCTACTAAGTGAACATGTGCATATTCCACACTTTTTGATCTGCGACAATTTTAACCAGGTTATCTCTCTTGAACTTTGATTTAATATGGGTTTCTGCATGAAATTCTTGTGTGCGCAACTCCTCCTACATTTATCAATCAATTTGGACGAAAGTTTACAGACATCATCACTACTAAGTGAACATGCGCATATTCCAAAATTTTTGAGCTGTGGCAATTTTAATTAGGTTATCTCCCTTTAACTTAGATTTATTATGGGTTTCTACATGGAATTCTTGTGGGTGCAACTCCTCCTACATTTATCAATCAATTTTGACGAAACCTTTCAAACATTATCACAACTAAGTGAACATACGCATATTCCCAAATTTTTAATCTGCGACAATTTTAACCAGGTTATCTCCCTTTAACTTGGATTTATTATGGGTTTTCAAATGGGATTCTTGTGTGTGCAACTCCTACATTAATGAACCGATTTTGAATACATGTTGCACATTGTAAATGTGTTTTTCCAAATGTAAACCATATATGTGTGGGCTCTTCAAGTATTCAGTGCTGTTCTGTGGAAGGCCACATGCAAATACAAATTTCAACAACAAAAAATGATCTTTATGTATACATTTCCTTATGGCCTTCGCCTACATGATCAGAAGTGCATTCCTCTAAAAACCCAAAGCGGGGGTATTAATCACCTTCAGTGATAGTTCTAGTTATTTGTTGAGCTCAATCGGAAAAATTGACATTACCAGGCATGTAGGATTGGTTAGAAGCAGAGTTTTGTATGATGAGGAATTTATGGCAGTAACTAATGATTAGGTGGATGAAGAGAAGAAAAAAAATGTGTTCATAGTTATTTGTCAAGCACAATTGGGAAAATTGGCGTTATCAGGCATGTAGGAGTGGTTGGAAGCAGAGTTCTGTTTGATGAGGAATTGATGATGGCAGTAAATAATGATTAGAAAAAAGAGAGTTGTACAGAAAATTCATCACAAACTAAGATTCAGAGTCATAAGCAGTGATTAGATGGGAGCTATCGATTTTCTTCTATTCCCATCAGACATGTTAACCTCCAGAAAAATTTTCAGCTCATAGACCACCATTAACACCAGCTTGTATCCAGATCTAGTTGTCAGTTATGCAGATGCATTTATGCTATGCTAAAACATCATAAAATAATTCTCTTCTTCATAACCCCCCACCCCCACCCCCACCCCAGAGCATACCACCTGTGGTTTGCTTTTATCAAAGTCTGCTCAGATAACAATTTCCAAAGTCTGGAAATGTTAACAGGAATAGATGTCCTAATGTTCAGTTACTTCAAGAAGATTTGTACTTGGAAAGTATTTTTATCAGAATCCTTCATACATGTGTGTGTTATAAATGGCGCGCGAAACCATTCCTTTCGAAACTAGAATAAGACAACTATTTTTGTAAAGTATCAATCAAATCGGGAGAAAATAGGATGTGACCGTGAGAGTGTGAGTTGGTGCCTCAAACCGGGAGACTCAAGGTGAAACCGGGAGAGTTAACAGGTCTGCCAATGACCCAGACTTAGGTGAATAGTAAAAAGGTTGGAGGGCCTAGGACATAAGGAGAAAAGGAGAGATTGTCTTACATGTATCTTTCTTATTTGTAACAAAAAAGAAAGACACAATACTATTCTGTAATTGAGCACAATAACATCAATGATCTCTATAAATATCTAATATAACCCTTTATACTAATATATTTTTATACTGTACCAATGACCCAGACTTGGCTGGTGCTAACTCCAACAAAACCAGGGCCAAACACAAATTTTGCCCCCCAATCCCCAAAATTTGCATCCAAAACAAAAAGAAATCATGTCCTAAAGGACCTCCATACTACGCCTCTACTGCGCATGCGCAGTGACGCAGTCGTCCCGAAATTGGCGCCAATTATCATTCTCTGTTTGGCCCTTCATCAGTCAACATCTCACTGATCTTTGTGCTTGTAAATCTCAGTTTAAAGGATGCCAGACACGTAATTTTTGGAGAAAATGTGATTCTAAGGAGGATAGAAGGAGGAGAGGAAAAAGAAGTGGCAAAAAATAATCAGGGCTGTACTTAAAATTTTTTTGATGAAATTATGTTAAGTTGCCTATTTTCGAGGCATGGGCCTCTTGTTGTCATTCTTGCTAATTGTTGCACTGCTTATTCAGTGTTTCCTCTCCCCTAGCCTTCTAAAGTCCCCCCTTGCAATTCTCCCATGCTTTTGGCATATTTTTGAGAAATTTCATTTCTAAAATTTCCTGGGAGAGTTGCTTGGTTACAGAATGTTTTCTGTTATTTTCCCCATAGTTACGTTTTCACCCATGGGTGTATAACGTTTGTGTTCTGCATCTTCCATCTGATGTTCTACAGATTCTCCCCTGGGAGTCTCTGTTTTGCATCAGATAGAGTGTAATTGATGACTGATTCCGGGCCAGTTTTTTCAGTGCCTGGAGTCATGTTTTCTAGTGTGTTTACACTGTTTGCTTTCATTGGCAACAGCCTTTTTTGAGGGGGGCTGTTTGCCTTTGTAGTAGTTTATCTCATTATAAGATACATTTATATTATCCGAAAGTGTCTCATTAATTATTAGCTCACCTGAGCGAAGCTCAAGGGGAGCTTTACTAATCACTTTCTGTCCGTCGTCCGTCGTCCGTCGTCGTCCGTCCGGCGTTAACTTTACATTATCGACTTCTCCTCCTAAACCACTAGCCCAATTTTATTCAAATGTTGGCTAAATGTTTATTACCTAATGCCAATTCAGATTTGTTCAAATGAAGTTGCCCCTCCTCCTGGGTGGTGCCACGCCCCCAAGGGGCACCAAAATCTTTGTAAATCTTCTTCTCATGAACCAGCAGTAGCAGAGACTTGATATTTGGTGTGCAGCTTCCTTTTGAGGTGTAGACTCAGATTTGTTCAAGAGAAGTTTGTGGGGCTATACTTGGCGTTGTTATGAGAGGGGCAAAATTTTTTGTCCCGCCCAAAATTTCTATTTTCCAAACCGAGAGGCTGATTTGAACCAAATTTTATGTGAGGGCTTATTGGGTCATGAGTACTTGATTTATGCAAAAAAAAATTTTCCCGCAGCCCCGTGGGAACCGCAGGAGCTAAAAATAGAAAAAATTTAAAACGCCCATATCTCCAAAACTGCACGGCACTGAGAATTTTTATTTGGTGTGCAGCTTCCTTAGGACCAACAGAAAGGATTGGTAAAAACAAATTGCCATCGGTTTTATCATAGGGTACAGTTTCGGGACTTTGAAAAAGTGCTGAGTCAGCACTTTTTAACACTGTAGGCAATGGGAAAAACATTAAAAAATCTTCTTCTCCAGATCCAGCAGGCAGAATCTTTTGATATTTGGTATGCAACATTGTAGGGTGGATCTGATTCAAGTTTGTTCAAATCGGCCCCCTGGGTTCATATTTGGGCTCAGTATAGGAGCCCGATTTCGAACTTAGTGCATTTCAGGCAAATTTCTTAAAAAATCTTCTTCTCCAGATCCAGCAGGCAGAATCTTTTGATATTTGGTATGCAACATTGTGGGGTGGATCTGATTCAAGTTTGTTCAAATCGGCCCCCTGGGTTTATATTTGGGCTCAGTATAGGAGCCCAAATTTGAACTTACTGCATTTCAGGCAAATTTCTTTGAAAATCTTCTTCTCCAGATCCAGCAGGCAGAATCTTTTGATATTTGGTATGCAACATTGTAGGGTGGATCTGATTCAAGTTTGTTCAAATCGGCTCCCTAGATTCATATTTGGGCTCACTATAGGAGCTCGAATTCGAATTTAGTGCATTTCAGGCAAATTTCTTCAAAAATCTTCTTCTCCAGATCCAGCAGGCAGAATCTTTTGATATTTGGTATGCAACGTTGCGGGGTAGATCTGATTCAAGTTTGTTCAAATCGGCCCCCTGGATACATATTTGGGCTTACTATAGAAGCCCGAATTCGAACTTAGTGCATTTCAGGCAAATTTCTTAAAAAATCTTCTTCTCCAGATCCAGCAGGCAGAATCTTTTCATATTTGGTAAGCAACATTGTGGGGTGGATCTGATTCAAGATTGTTCAAATCGGCCCCCTGGGTTAATATTTGGGCTCAGTATAGGAGCCCGATTTCGAACTTAGTGCATTTCAGGCAAATTTCTTAAAAAATCTTCTTCTCCAGATCCAGCAGGCAAAATCTTTTGATATTTGGTATGCAACATTGTAGGGTGGATCTGATTCAAGTTTGTTCAAATCGGCCCCCTGGGTTCATATTTGGGCTCAGTATAGGAGCCCGATTTCGAACTTAGTGCATTTAGGCAAATTTCTTAAAAAATCTTCTTCTCCAGATCCAGCAGGCAGAATCTTTTGATATTTGGTATGCAACATTGTGGGGTGGATCTGATTCAAGTTTGTTCAAATCGGCTTCCTAGATTCATATTTGGGCTCACTATAGAAGCTCGAATTTGAACTTAGTGCATTTCATGCAAATTTCTTAAAAAATCTTCTTCTCCAGATCCAGCAGGCAGAATCTTTTCATATTTGGTAAGCAACATTGCGGGGTGGATCTGATTCAAGTTTGTTCAAATCGGCCCCCTGGGTTTATATTTGGGCTCAGTATAGGAGCCCAAATTTGAACTTAGTGCATTTCAATCAAATTTATTAAAAAATCTTCTTCTCCAGATCCAGAAGGCAGAATCTTTTGATATTTGGTATGCAACATTGTGGGGTGGATCTGATTCAAGTTTGTTCAAATCGGCTTCCTAGATTCATATTTGGGCTCACTATAGAAGCTCGAATTCGAACTTAGTGCATTTCAGGCAAATTTCTTAAAAAATTTTCTTCTCCAGATCCAGCAGGCAGAATCTTTTGATATTTGGTATGCAACATTGTGGGATGGATCTGATGCAAATTTGTTTAAATCGGCTCCCTAGATTCATATTTGAGCTTACTATAGAAGCTCGAATTCGAACTTAGTGCATTTCAGGCAAATTTCTTAAAAAATCATCTTCTCCAGATCCAGCAGGCAGAATCTTTTGATATTTGGTATGCAACATTGCGGGGTGGATCTGATTCAAGTTTGTTCAAATCGGCCCCCTGGATTCATATTTGGGCTCACTATAGAAGCTTGAATTCAAACTTAGTGCATTTCGGGCAAATTTCTTCAAAAATCTTCTTCTCCAGATCCAGCAGGCAGAATCTTTTGATATTTGGTATGCAACATTGCGGGGTGGATCTGATTCAAGTTTGTTCAAATCGGCTCCCTAGATTCATATTTGGGCTCACTATAGAAGCCCGAATTCGGACTTAGTGCATTTCGGGCAAATTTCTTAAAAAATCATCTTCTCCAGATCCAGCAGGCAGAATCTTTTGATATTTGGTATGCAACATTGCGGGGTGGATCTGATTCAAGTTTGTTCAAATCGGCCCCCCTGGATTCATATTTGGGCTTAATATAGAAGCCCGAATTCGCACTTAGTGCATTTTGGGCAAATTTATTAAAAAATCTTCTTCTCCAGATCCAGCAGGCAGAATCTTTTGATATTTGGTATGCAACATTGTGGGGTGGATCTGATTCAAGTTTGTTCAAATCGGCTTCCTAGTTTCATATTTGGGCTCACTATAGAAGCTCGAATTCGAACTTAGTGCATTTCAGGCAAATTTCTTAAAAAATCTTCTTCTCCAGATCCAGCTTCAGAATCTTTTCATATTTGGTAAGCAACATTGTGGGGTGGATCTGATTCAAGTTTGTTCAAATCGGCCCCCTGGGTTTATATTTGAGCTCCGTATAGGAGCCCAAATTTTAACTTAGTGCATTTCAGGCATATTTCTTAAAAAATCTTCTTCTCCAGATCCAGCAGGCAGAATCTTTTGATATGTGGTATGCAACATTGTGGGGTGGATCTGATTGTGATTCATGAACGTATTTATTTGTAAAGTTGATAGAATCTTAGACAAAATTTGCAGAAAAGATCTACTATAGAAGGGGTGGTATCCAGGGTGAACCGTTTACCCAAATCTAGCAGTACTAATGCATTATTCACACAAATCTCCGTTCCAATTTTATGACCCCTCATTGGAACACATGCATTCAGCTCATTGCAACAAAGGTCATATGCCATGTTTTCGAGACAAAGGAATAAAAATTTTAGTTATTCATGAAATTTTTAGGCAACTGTTGTCTGTTATTCACATTGCTTCATGAAATTTCAGTACTTTTAGAAGTTACCTCAGTAATCAAGGGTTAATTCCCCTTAATTAAATGTCGCCTCTAAAAAACAACCACTTTGCATATCTTACCTTTTTACCAGCATCACTGCCAAAACTTGTCAGCATTCTTCGCAAAAATCGCTATTCAAATTTTAATTTTTGTCTCTTAAACATACATGTACTTATCGCTTGTAAATACCCCATTGGAATGAGCTTTTTGAGCTCATTCCAATGAGAGGTCGCACACCATGCTTTTTGAGTCAAAAAAGCAATTTTTTTAGTTATTCCAGAATTTCGTACGTAAAACACAGCTTTATGACTTCACATTAAAATGAGCTCTCTAAGCTTGTTCCAATCAACATTCACGCACTATGTCTTTCACACAAAAAATAAAATTTTCCATTTATTCAGAAATTTTGTTTGCAAGAACACTCTTACCCCCCCCCCCCCCCCACACACACACACACACAAACACACACACACACACACACACACAAACACAGACACACACATCTAAAAGTTTGTCAGCAAAAAAACAGTTACTTCAATTTTTAAATGCATTATAGGAACAACTTGCCTAATCAAATTTAAATACTTTTGCATCATTCTGTATCTAGAACAAACCATTTACCATATCTTTACGCAAAATTCTCCAGCATCATTCACAAAAAAACACCATTATTTATATATTCACATTTCTGTCTCAAAAATATACCTGATCTTCCCATACCCCTATTGGAATAAGCTGTTTGAGCTTGTTCCAATGATGATAAAAAAAACTAATATTTTGGAAAATTTGTGAAAATTTTTGTTTTCTTGCATGCAAATATATACATGTAGCACATGGAAGATATCCACAGTTGGGGAGAGATGTCCAAGGCTATCTCTTCACATTCCTTGTTTGTGCTTCATGCTAAACCAGTTTGTCTGCAGAGATAAATTTGCTTTATTAAAAATCATTGGAGATAGGCCACACACCAACGATTTTAAATAAAACTAATTTTAGGTAACAAATGTTGAACTTCAAACAAAATCTATCACTCAACCAGTTAATGTTGATGAGGCATGACATGGTGAAGGTGACCTAAAATACTTCTTAGAGTCACTTTGTCAGGTGAGCGATTAAGGCCACGTGGGGCCTCTTGTTTTATATAAATTTAAAATTTTTGACCACACTTTGCCATCGGATCCATCGGGGCTCAACGTTACTTTTCAGCAACTTGGGCTTCTCTGAAAAAATATTTTTTCAAAATTATTTTGTTTTGCAATTGTTTTTTCATTTATTAATGGATCATGTTATTATGTATCTTTGTGTCAGGGGTTTTTGCGAGTAACTAGGACTTATTGTTGTTCTTTCACAATGAAGGGACATTGTTCAAATTGTAATAAGAAGAAATCTTCCTCTGACTTTCATGATCATTGTATTAATTGTAGTCAGTGTTCTCGCATTAATCCCTGTCCTATATGTGAACATTGGGATGAGAAACATTGGAAACGTGTGTCACGATATGTTGTTTCTGGAGAAAGAGCGATGCCGGCTCTTTCTCCACAAGGTCACTCTACTCTCTCAGTTTCTATTTCAGAGGAACCAGAACAGGGTGATGTTTCCATGTTATCTTCTTCAAGTGTGCGTCCGTCGTCACAAATGAATTCAGAGCTAGCGGCAAAAGTGCTCATGGAGATTAGACAAATGTCGTCCGCTAGCTCGCCCGGTGTAGCGTCCATTCACCGAATGGTTCGGCAGCCGGGTTCGTCCGATGCGGTCCAAGAGGAAATTTTGGGTGATGCGAGCACTATAAACATAATAGATGCACACCCAGTGACGGCGGATAGTAAGCGAGAACGGAGGAAGCCTTTTAGTCCGGTTCCTAGCTCGTCCAGGTCCAGCCGGGCCGCGAGCGAGAGAGGTCCCTCTCTCGTACAACAACATCTGGGACCAGATGTTGTGGTACAAAATGTGTCTTTAGCGGAGCATACGTCCGTCGCTCGGGACGCTCCGTTGTATAAGCAGTCCGCAGAGACTGTTAAGGCTTCCTCTTCTCGTCAGCGCACACGACCGCACCTTGGCTGCGTGACCGCCGATATTTTACCAGCTTCGCCGATGAAGGATTCTTCGGCGACCAGGTCACACCATCCGGCAGCCAGGGATTCGAGACCGATGGACTCCGGACGTTCGCATAGGAAAAGTATGCGGGAGCCATCTGATGCGGAGCTGCCCTCGGCGAAGCAGCGAAAGACTGCGCCTCCGCAGGTCTCGACGTCGGACATTCTTGTGCAGATAGCACAGCTTATCGCAGCATCCCAGCAGCCGACAGAAACGGTGTCGGATCGAGAATTATCCGACGGCGCTGGGTCGGTACGCTCCGCCGAAGCATCGGGGGCGGACGACCGGGAACATCGGGAGGTCCGACCGGATGGTGAAAGGGATACGGATGACTTGGAGCTATCCCTTTCGGAACAACATAAAGCTGCCGTGGACTTCATCCGGCACTTTCTCCCTCAAGTTGTTCCGTCGGGCCAGACTGCTGCGCTTCCGGACAAGAGAATTATAGCGTCATTGGACTCTGAATTTTTTGAGCGGTTCAGGGACATCGCTCCCGAGTTTCCGTCGCAGTCCAATAATGTTGCAAGAACATTTGAATTATTGAACGACGCTATATTTAAACTTGCTTCCAGGACGGGGAAAGCAGGTTTCTTGTCTGCTAATACTCTCAACCTGCCTTTCATTAATGCAAGGAATAAATTCGATACGGCAGGACAGGGTATACCAAGAGTTCCTCTGCGTATGGACGACGAGGCGGAAGACTTAGAGCTATCATTACCGTCGTCAGCTTCTATTCCAACCGCGGTGTTGGAAACAGCTATTGCATCTAACAGAGCCAATTTAGATGCCTTATCTTACGCAGATCACCTTACTAAGGCGTTATCACTGCGCCTTCAAGGGGAAGAGTTTCAGGATAAACAATCCTCTTTAAGACTTCTTTCAAGGGCAGTAGCTTATTCCACGTGTAAATCCGCCCTTTCAGTGGCAAATCTGGAGTTGGTTAGACGTGACGCAGCCCTAGCTACATCCACACTAGTTAAATTAAAAAGAAAGCTAATGATTCTCTGTTGTTCAGATCGGCTCCTAAAAAGTCGGATACAGCAGACACGAATAAGACAGGCACTTCTGGGTCTAATGCGCCCAAGAGAGGTTCCTATAGAGGTTCCGGTGCGTCCTCTTGGTCTTATTCGAGAGACCGTCAGGATAGCGACTCTCGTTCGGGACGTCCTTCAGGCCGGGACAATCGGTCGGACGCCCCGAGGTCGACGAGGCGAGGTGCGGGTCGTGGAAGACGTGATTTCTCCTACCGCAGGCCTCGCAGGTCCAGGAGGTGATGGCTTAAACCTCTATCGCGTTCCGGTTGGCGGAAGGTTGTCGAGTTTTTCACAAGAGTGGGCGTCGATTACGGACGACCCTTGGGTGAGAGGAGTGACTTCGGAAGGTCTAAAGATATCCTTCAAACGAAAGCCTCCATTAACTCGAAGTCCAAAGTGGACTCATCTTCCGTCAAATCCACAGAAAAGAGACGCTCTGTTATCAGAGGTGCAGTCTCTTTTAATGAAGAACGCGGTAGAGGTCGTAGAAAACCAGGAATCTCTGGGATTCTACAGCCATCTGTTTCTGGTTCCGAAACCAGACGGCTCGTTCCGTCCAGTCATAGATTTGAGCTGGATAAACAAGCTGATCGTCGCTCCGAAGTTTTATATGGAGACGATTCGATCGGTCAGAGCGAGTATTCGGATGAACGATTATGCAACGAGCATAGATCTCAAAGATGCGTACTTTCACGTCATGGTACATCCGACATTCCGAAAGTATCTACGCTTCGCAGTCCTAGGAGTGGTGTATCAATTCCGGACGATGTGCTTCGGATTGAATCTAGCACCCTGGGCTTTCACTCGGGTAATGAACTCGGTAATGATCTACTTCCGAGCTCATTCGTCTGCGGTAACGTCGGCCTACCTGGACGACATTCTTCAGAGGTACGGCAACGAGTTAACGCTTCAGAACGATGTTCAGAATCTTCTTCTATTGCTCCGATGTCTCGGTTTTATAGTGAACGAGGAGAAGTCGGATCTGGTGCCGTCCAAGTCATTCACTCATCTGGGAATGAGCTTCGAGACGCACAACAATCTCGTTCGTCTGCCGTTAACCAGAGCGAAATTAGTCAGTTGTTACGCTCGCTATTGTCTGCACGCAGACAAAGTCACGGCGAGAGAATTTATGAGACTGATAGGTCTGTGCGGAGCCGCCGCGGATCTCATTCCGATGGGGCGGCTACGCACATGTCCTCTTCAAATTTTCCTGACTCAGAATAGGAGTATGAAAATTCATTCGCTCGATGTAGACGTTCTCTTGTCAGATCAAGTGAAACAAGAGATTCAGACTTGGGCAAACATTCAGTGGTTAACTCAAGGAGTTCCGCTGCAGTTGCCGGATCCGAGTTTTACCGTTGTGACGGATGCCAGTCAAACAGGTTGGGGTGCATCATTAATCCCAACGGATTCGAGATGCCAGGGTCTTTGGGATCCGCAATTCCTGTGCAAGCACATAAACATCAAGGAAATGATGTCAATTTGGCTTGCGTTACGTCACTGGATGGACATTATTCACGATGCTCATGTCCAAATCCTATCCGACAATACGACAGTAGTGGCGTATATACGGAATCAGGGAGGCACTCATTCAGTTCCTTTGTTCAATCTAACGGAAAGAATCCTTCTGTTTGCGTTAGAACATCACGTTCTTCTTTCGGTCCGTCACATACCGGGTCGTCTGAATGTGCTAGCAGACTCCCTTTCACGAAAGGGTCGCTTGTTGCCGTCGGAGTGGACTCTCAACAAACAAGTATTCAATCAGATTTGCTACCAATGGGAACGGCCAATGATAGACTTATTTGCGACACATCTCAACAATCAGTTGCAGACGTATGTGTCTCCGTGTCCGGATCCAAGAGCATTTGCAGTAGACGCTCTGTCGATCCCTTGGGACGGAATGATAGGATATGCGTATCCTCCAGCGCCGTTAATTCAACAAGTATTGCTAAAGATAAAACAATCTCAATGCAAGATTCTGTTGGTAGCATCTCTGTCGCCACAGAGACCGTGGATAAATCTACTCAGGTGTCTGTTGTGGGACCTACCGCGGAAGCTTCCTCCACGAGAGGATCTTCTTTCGCAGGGGAAATCGCGCCAACTCCATCACAACCCGCAAGGTCTCAACCTTCACGTTTTTCCGTTGTGCAGTCCTTCTTGCATGGCAAGCACCTTACAGGACGAGCAGTGGACGCGATTTCTAACTGTAGGAGGACCTCCTCTTCGCTAAACTATGCGGCTAAGTGGAAAGTTTTTCGTCGTTGGTGTAGGGATCATTCTGTAGATATATTTGATCCCTCTATACCAGACATTGCAAACTTTCTAGTATACTTGTTTGACGAAATCAAACTGCAGCCTGTTACTATAAAGGGTTATAGATCTATGTTATCTGATACCTATGCACATCATGATAGTTTACAAATTGGATCTAATGTCTCTTTATCGAAGTTGGTTAGAAACTTTTCGATAAATAGACCCAGAACTCTTAGATTAATTCCTAAGTGGAATTTAGCTTGGGTTCTCCTTAAATTGAAGGAAAAGCCATTTGAACCTCTTGGGACAGTAGATTTCAAATTCTTATCTTATAAGACAGCTTTTCTCTTAGCTTTCTCTTCTGCCAGAAGAGTCAGTGAGCTTCATGCACTATCGGTGGATGATTCTCATTATCGTATTGTTGGGAACACTATCACCTTCACTACTAATGTGGGTTTTTTAGCTAAGAATCAGGTTCCTAATAAATATCCGGAACCTATTGTTATTAAGGCTCTTCCGTCTTCAGACGGGCGTAGGCCTTTACTCTGTCCTGTTAGAGCACTACGTATCTATAAACAGAGATCTCAGTTTATCAGAAAGGGACGGAAACGTTTCTTTCTGTCTTTGATGCCTAATAGAAAGGACATTTCAGTCCATTCTATTGCTAGATGGATTCAGTTAACTATCCGTACTGCTTATGAAGATTTATCTTCTTCTCAGCAGTCTGTGCTTAAGATTTCTGCTCATGAAGTAAGAGCTCTTTCTACTTCCTGGGCTTATGCTAATAGTGTTGCTATTACAGATTTAATGAAGGCTGCTTATTGGTCTCAGCCATCCACATTTACGAATTTTTATCTCAGAAATATTGAGTCCATTTCTGGAGACCTGCATTGTTTAGGTCCGTTATCTGTTGCTCAGAATGTCGTCCACTAAACAGTTGCAACTATAGTTATGCAGGCTTTCTGTTCCGGCAGTGACTCCCTCCGGCTGCCCTCTTCGCTCTGGGCTATTTGACCCAGGGCAAGGGGAAGGGGGGGGGGGGGCGGGTGTTCCCTTAGGTCACCTGCTTTATAGTGAAAAGCAAGGGAATGCCTCCTCCAAGTCAGTATTTCTGAGTCGCTTCCGGGATGGTTTTAAAGTGTAATATTAATGTTTAAATTCATTCATGTCTTATTTTTAAAGTGTAGCTCGGTGTGAAGCATTTGTATATGTCAAGTGTCAAACGGGCTTTAATATACAATACTCGGACACTTTTAAATGATTATAAAGAGTCTCAATTCTCTGGACTACTTTATTTATTGGCTTGCTTTAAAAATAATTAGTATAAGGGTTATACTGGATGTTAATAGAGAACATGAATGTTATTGTGCTCAATTATTAAGGGTAGTGTATCTTTCTAATTTAATATTAAATAAGAAAGATACATGTAAAGCCTAATACTCCTTTTCTCCTTAAGGGGTTACCTCTTTACTATATAGTTGAGCTTATTGGATTTTCCTCTATGTCCTAGGCCCTCCAGCCTGTTTACTATTCAGCTAAGTCTGGGTCATTGGTACAGTATAAAAATGTTAAAAAATTTATAGTAATTTATATATTTTTTATACTTACCAATGACCCAGACGGGGATGGCCCTCCCTGGAGTTGGGAACTCTTGCCTCCCCGCTGAGTACATAGCGCTGACCAGGCACTGCCAGTAAGAATGATAATTGGCGCCAGTTTCGGGACGACTGCGTCACTGCGCATGCGCAGTAGAGGCGTAGTATGGAGGTCCTTTAGGACATGATTTCTTTTTGTTTTGGATGCAAATTTTGGGGATTGGGGGGCAAAATTTGTGTTTGGCCCTTGTTTTGTTGGAGTTAGCACCAGCCAAGTCTGGGTCATTGGTAAGTATAAAAAATATATAAATTACTATAAATTTTTTAACTTTTTAAGGAAAGCCAATAAATAAGGGAGTCTAGAGAAATGAGGCTCTATATACTCATTTAAAAGTGTTCGAGGATTGTATATTAACGCTCAATTAATCACGTGATATATACGAATGCTTCACACCAATCAACACTTAAAAAATATTACACAGATGAGTAAACATAGACTTAACCCTAAAATCATCTCGGAACCGACACGGAATTACTAAGTCCAAGGGAGGTATTCCCTTGCTTTACACTATAAAGCAGGTGACCTAAGGGAACACCCCCCCCCCCCCCCCTTTCTCTTGCCCTGGATCAAATACTCCAGAGCAAAGAGGGCAGCAGGAGAGTCACTGCCGGAACCAAAAGCCTATACACATATAGTTGCCACTGTTTAGTAGACGACATTCTGAGTAAAAAATTAGCGGACCTAAACAATGTAGATCTGCAGAAAAGGACTCAATATTCTCAGATACAAAATCGTGAAAATGGAGGGCTAACACCAATATGCAACCCTCATTAAATCTGTAATAACAATATTAATAGCTTAAGCCCTACGCATTTCTTATTATTCCGTCTAACAAGATCGATAGAGCGTTTACTGCAAACGCTCGAAGATCCAAACATAATGACACATACGTCTGCAACTGATTGTTGAGATGCGTCGCGAATAAGTCGATCATTGGCCGCTCGCCTTGGTAGCAATCTGATTGAAAACTTGTTTGTTGAAAGCCGATTCTGGCGGCAACAAACGGCCCCTCCGCGAAGGGAGTCCGCTAATACGTTCAGACGACCCGGAATATGACGGACCGATAGGAGAACTTGATGTTCTAGTAGCAACCGAAAGATTCATTCCGTTAACATGAATAACAGGATGGAATGAGTGCCTCCATAATTCCGAAAATACGCTAATACCTTCGAGTTGTCGGACAGAATTAGCATATGAGCATTCTGAATTACGTTATCCAATAATGTAGCGCAAGCCAAAATGACATCATACTTGATGTTTGAGAGCTTGATAAGGAACTACGGAATCAAAAGACCCTGGCACTTCAATCCGTTGGGCTCAATGAAACGACCCAACCTGTTTTACTGGCATCCGTCAAGACTGTAAAACTCGGATCCAGCAATTGCAGTGGAACTACCTGAGTTAAGCCCAGAAAACTTGCCCAAGTCTGAATCTCTTATTCACTTGATTTGACAAGAAGATGTCCGTATCGAGCGAACGAATCTTCACCCTCCAATTCTGAATTAAAGAAATTTGGAGAGGAGCAATGCGTAACCGCCCCATGGGAATAAAATCGCGACAGTTCCGCCTAAATGTATCAGTCTCATAAGATCTCTCGCTGAGACTTTGTCTGACCGAAGACAATAGTGAGCATAACAACTGAATAATTTCATTCTGGGTAACGGCAGACATACAAAAAAGTTGTGCGTTACGAAGCTCATCCCCTGGTGGGTGAATGACTTGGATGATACCAGATCCGACTTCTCGTTGGCTCACAAACGTTAGTTGTGTGAGCCTATGGCATAGCCCTCATGTCGGCATCGGCGTCTAGTCTCAAATATTTTGGACTTTTGTGTACAGGTTTTGATTTTTTGGCTTTTTAAAATTTTGTTTAGTTTCTGCATATTGCTGTGGTGGTTCACTATAACATTTAATTCTTTTCCAGAGTATTTTGTCTTAATTTTAACCCTTTGAATCAAATTTTAGACTTATTTTGATGTTTGCGTGCAGGTTTTGATGTTTTTTTTTCCTTTCTTCCAAGTGGAGATTTACCTTGCAGCATATGGCCATGCTTTCTATTGTATGTAAACATGCATCTTAGGGCTAAGTTTGTATTATTTAACCCTTTTCCCGCTGAATTACTTCAATTTTGCCTTTTATGTACAGGCTTTGGACTTAGGCTTACAGCTTTTTACTTTTATGTACAGGTTGTGATAAAAAAAAATAATTTAAATTGAGGTTGACCTCACTGAATAATGCAGTGGTGGTTACTATAACAATGATATCTTTCCAGTGCATTTTTTTTAAAATTTTAACCCTTTCAAACGATTTTTATTAGACATATTTTGACGTTTGCGTGCAAGTTTTGATGCTTTTTCTTTTCCTTTCTTCCAAGTGGAGATTTACCTTGTAGCATATGTCCATGCTTTCTATTGTATGTAAACATGCATCTTAGGGCTATGTTTGTATTATTTAACCCTTTTCCTGCTGAATTACTTCAATTTTGGACTTTTATGTACAGGTTTTGGACTTAGGCTTACAGCTTCTTTTATGTACAGGTTGTGATAAAAAAAACAATTTCAAGTGACCTCACTGCATATTGCAGTGGTGGTTATTATAACATTGATATCTTTCCAGTGCATTTTTAAAAAAATTTAACCCTTTGAATAGATTTTTAGACTTATTTTGACGTTTGCGTGCAGGTTTTCATAGGGTTTTTACTTTTATGTGCAGGTTTTGAGGTTTGTCTTTCTTTTCTTCCAAGTGGATATTTGTCAAGTAGAGTTTCACCTTGCTGGCATATTGCCATTGTGGTTACTGTGATAGGGTATTTTTCTCAATTTTAACCCTTTAAAACAAATGAGATATTTTTTTTTTTACTTTTATGTGCAGGTTTTGAGGTTTGTCTTTCTTTTCTTCCAAGTGGTGACTTCTCTTGTAGCATATTTCCATGGTTCCTATTTTATATTAGGATGCTTCTTGGGGCTATTTTTATATTATTTAACCCTTTAGCTGCTTATGTACTTTTAATTTTGGACTTTTGTGTGCAGGTTTTGGACTTTTGTGTGCAGGTTTTGATATTTTTTTACTTGGAGTTTTACCTCACTGGCATATTGCCATGGTGGTTATTGTAACATTTTCAGGGTATTTTTCAAAATTTTAACCTTTTGAAACAAATGTGATACTTTTTTCACTTTTATGTGCAGGTTTTGAGGTTTTTCTTTCTTTTCTTCCAAGTGGATATTTTTCAGGTAGGGTTTCACCTTATAGCCCAAGAACATTAGGTTTCACTAGGGAAAAAAATCAGAGAAAGCTGATTTTTTCAGGGAATGTCGAGTACATGTCACTGAACGATTAGACAAAAGTCCCCTAAAATCCCAGTTGAGCTTTTCTTTCTACAGCCTTTTTTCGAAAACGCGTTTGAAAAAAATTAAAAAAAATCGCACGAACTTTGTAACCTCGAATTGATCCAACTGTATTTTTTGTTTATGCGTATTTCGAGCTACATATTGTCTAATATACATTTACCTAGAGGAAAATGTGCATTCTGTGACAATTTCTGCGAAAAATTATTGAAAATTCACAAAAAAGTATCGGATTTACGCAAAAAATGACGATTTTCCTAACGGATTTGCCCAAAGGGTCGTAGTACAGAACGGGATGTTAGTTGGACAGACGATAAAAAATCCACCACCATTTGAAGACTTTTATCATTGCTTAGAAAATAGACATTATGGAAGACCCCCCTCTGCTTCTGGCCGAGTTCCCCTTTTGGCATAAAATTCGTCAGCATGAGAACTCAACTATTTTCGGACTTGGGACCGAACAGACACATCTGTGTCTGGCAGCATTAGATCAATAAATAATATTTACAGAATGTACAAAAATCAATAAATAATATTTACAGAATGTACAAATCAATCAACATGGATTAAGTTACATTGACTATTATCAACGCTATATACAGAAATGACATGACCTATATACATATTATTCATCGAACTCAGAAATTTCCGACAGGTCAGTGTTTCTGTGGTTGTTACAAGAATCCGAACTGCAATTACACAAACCTGAGCAAGAGAGTCCTGCCTTCTTACACCCACACCTTTTTGTACAAGCACTCTTGCAACCACAACTGATCAGATTCAGTAGGTTATCGGGGGCACATGGCTTTGTGGCTGCAGTCAGTACAAGAAGTCCATTGTCTAGCGACCACCCCCAATCCGTCGGAGGAAGCGAAGTGCCCAGCCATTGTTGGACCTGGAGATAACATCTGTAGACATGTTGTTGTGCAGCATCGCTGCTTGGTGGGAGTGAGGCTAGGTCGATGGGTTTATTCAGTTTAGATTTTGCTACATAACGCTTGTAAGTGACATATCTATATTGGTCGAGAGAGGAAACAGTTTTACTCCCGTATAAGATCAGGAGAAGTTGTTCCCCGGCAGCGGCTACTGCACTTGGTGTACTGTCATCCGCCAAAATTGTGTTGACATACTGTTGTGAGTCGCTAGTAACATCGGAGACAATTGTACTGAATACCTTCTTCTTACCAACTCGAAAGAGTGCAGAAGTAGTGTCACAACCACTTATAGAATGTGCTACAAGGAGGTTGCTTCTATGGTCACCCATTTTGGTTGCTATTTCACTAACTGAAACTAGTAAGTTTGGGGTAATGGAATACATCATGTGAATATTACATCCCGGTTGAACTCGAGAGGTAAGAATGACTAACAAGTCTGTGTCTGTTCCCACAACGACAACATTGTTGTCATCTTGAGCGATGTCAAGTGTAGTTTCGGCTATCAGTACATCAGCATCAGCCTCGGCCTGCTTGGACTGAATATTGATAGCAGATAGCTCCTGCATTAGAAGATCAATCAGTTGGGTTTTGTTCTTGGCATTTGCAAGGAAATCGGATTGGGGTGTGGTGGCTGGTAACTCGGGTGAGATATTGATATCAATGGAATACCTGTCTTTAGATCTACGGGCTTGTTCCATGCCCTTTGTCGACATTGTACAAGCATAACCATCAAAAACAACCACGACGTTCGCCCCAAAATGTTTCACTAGATAATTGGAATATGATGTACATATGTCCTTATATGACGACTGTTTAGGCCATACAACTGCCCTCAATAAAAATCCACCATCTACAACAAACAGAGAATGTTCTGGGATTTTAGTTTGCTCGGAACCGTATGTTTTGAGGATCTTACCGAGCGTGCTTTTCTGTGTCTTCCTCATTCCAGCAGAATCAAACAATGCTGGTGGTTTCGGGGCGAGTTCATATTTGAGATACTCTTCCATCTCTGCTTGTGACTGAATAACACATGTGATGCGGTTGAACAGAATTGTGGGGTCAATCACTACCTTACTTCCACGGACTTTGATGCTATTTGCCATCGATGCGAAAGACTTCACAGTGTCAACACGTCGTAGTTTGATGCTGTTGAACGTTTTGCTTACAACATTCGATACGCAACATTCACCAATTTTGCGAACTTGGTCACAAAGTTCACAGTTTCATCGGCCACAAGCCCGGTCGCTATAGAGACTAATTGTAGTGGATCTCTATTCTGAAAGGGGGAATGCACTCTGAGCCAGTTCAATAATTTGGTGATATCATTGGCATCAGTCAATTGTGAACTTTGACGGAGATCCCGATGTTGTTCGCCATGACCATTGTGAACATGAACAAAATTTTCGAGAGCATTACATATCAGAAGGCAAAGAGGTAGTCCATGTACCCATTTCGCAACAGTGCTATCGGTTATTCCCCTGCCATGTGTGAGACCACCAGGGAGCTTGAACATTCTCATTAAACACTGCTCTATGGTCTGATCAGAATATATCCCGTCCCAGAATTTATCTGAGCGCCTTATGGTAAAGTAACCTTTCTCAGTGAACAACTTCAAATCATCCTGTTGCATTATTTCTGTTAGCTCATTCATCTGCTGCAAATAGAGATGAGAACTTTTTGCGTATGCAAAATGACCACCTGTGTGAAATACTGGAATCATATTGCGAACACAATATGTGTGGAGTTCCCAGTCGCCTGTGCGCTCTGCTCTCAAGAACAACTGGAGAAGACCTATTTGCTCGTAGTATTGTACCCAAAGCTTTCCTGTGCGTCCTACGGACGCATTCTGGAGCAGTTCGTGTAATTTTGACACACATTACATGCCAATGCATCTTGAGTGTAGGCGAACACCACATTATGTGATTTAATCGAACCTGGAAATTGAAACAATGATGCTATAATATGGTATTTGAATGAGAAAAGTCGATGACGTTTGAATTTGAGTTTAGGGGGTATGGTTAATATTTCACACGTTTCACCAGTTCATTATGGAATAAATGACTATTGTTATATATCATTATAAAGCCACTGCTTTTCTGCAATTTTTGATATATAATTTAACTCCCAAAGTAGTCGTAGATTTGATTTAATGGACGTTGTGTACCGTTGTGTGTATGAAAACAATAAATTTTTTTTCATAATTTTGTACATTTTCGTGAATATTTCACCATTGAGTGTGAGGATTGGTACAAAGTTGGCATTTTCTGTTGGGGATATGTATTCTCAATATAATTCAGCACGATATTTATGATTCTCACCCTACTAAGGCGAATAAGAATGAGAAATATGGAGCTGGGTCGAATTTTTTTTTAAATTTTTTTTTTCATCAAAAAAACGCTATAACTAAAAAAGCTCAACTCGGATTCGCGGGGACTTTTCACACTTTATCCGCAATGTGTGTCCCGGAAACATATAAAAAAAGTCAGCTTTCTCCGATTTTTTTCCTTACTTTCTCATTTTTATGTCTAATGTGCCTGGACTATTACTGGCATGTTGCTATGGTGGTTACTGTGACATTATCAAGATGTTTTTCTCAACTTGAACCTATTGAAACAAATGTGATACTTTTTTTTTTACTTTTATGTGCAGGTTTTGAGGTTTGTCTTTCTTTTCTTCAAAGTGGAGACTTACCTTGTAGCATATTGCTATGGTTCCTATTTTATGTTAGCATGCTTCTTAGGGGTTATTATTATATTATTTAACCCTTTAGCTGCTTATTTTCTTTAATTTTGGACTTTTGTGTGCAGGTTTTGAACTTTTTTTTTTAATCCAGCCACCCCTTTACGTTGGCCACCTGTTGGTGAGCCACGGGGTACTGATACCCCCTCTAGTTTACTTAAGAAATCGAGACGTCGGAGCAATAGAAGCAGATTCTGCACATAGTTCTGAAGCATTAACTCATTGCCATACCTGTATGAATGTCGTCCAGGTAGGCCGACATTATCGCAGACGAATAAGCTCAGAAATGAGTCATTACCGAGTCCGTTATTCAAGTGAATGCCCAGGGGGCTAGATTCAGACCGAAGCATATTGCTCGGAACTGATATACGACTCCTATGATAAGGAAGCGAAGATACTTTCTGACTCCTGATGTACCATGACGTGAAAGTACGCATCATGAGATCTATGCATGTAGCATAATCGTACTCCCGAATACTCGCTCTGACCGATCAGGTGGACTCCATATATAAACTTGGAGCCACGATCAGTTTGTTTATCCAGTTCCGAATAATGAGTGAACGGAACGAGCCGTCTGGTTTTTGGAACCAGAAAAGGATAGTTGTAGAAACCTGGAAATTCCTGGATTTCTACGATCTCCATCGCGATCATTCCAGAAGAGACTAGACTTCTGATGAAAGCGAGCCTCTATCCTACTGACTTGGCAGAAGCTGAGTCCAACTTGGACTCCGAGTTAACAGAGGATTTCGTTTGAGGAACAATTTAGTCCTTCCGAAATCACCCCTTGAATCCAAGGGATATCCTTAATCTATTCCCAAATAATTGAGAAACTCGACAGTCTTCCGCTCACTAGTACACTATAGAGGTTAAAACCATTACCTCCTGGTCCTGCGAGGCTTGCAGAAGGAGAAGCCTTGTCCTCCACGGTCCGCACCTCGCCCCAATGACCTAGGGACGTCTGACCGGAATTACGGCCCCTATATGAGTCGCTACCCTGACGCTCTCTAGAATAAGACCCAGAGAACGCATAGGAACATCTATAGGAACTTCCCTTGTACGTATTCGTCCCGGAAGTACCTGTCCTACTCTTCTCTGCTGAATCCGACTATATGGAAGCGAATTTTAATAGCAGAGAGTCTAAAGCTTTCTTAGTTAACTGATTATAGACTGCGGAAAGCTTGCCGTCGAAGAAAACTCTCCGGAGACCGGAGTGACTCTGAGAGAGTTTTTCACCTTACTATCTACACGCGTGGATGTAGCCAGGACCCCGTCACGTCTAACCAACTCCCTATTGCCACTAAAGGATGGAGTTTTACGTGAGGCCCTTGAAAGAACTCTTAATAAGATTGTGCATCCTAGAATTCCTTTGAGACGTAATGATAACGTTCTGGCGAGGTGATCTGCGTACGATGATGCATCTAAGCTGACCCTGCTAGACGATATTGTTATTTCCAACATCGTGGTTGGAATTGACATAGATGACAGTAAAAAACAATACTAGGTCCTGACCTGGTCGTCTAGATGTAGAGAACTCTCCGAATGCTCTGTCCTGCCGTTTCAAAATATTCGTTGAATTGATAAAAGACAGATGTAGAGCATATTGCCGATAAGAAACCTGACCTGCCCATTTAGGTAGCAAGTTAAATAAATATAGCGTCGTTCAACAGATCAAATGTCCGTGAGACATATCTGGACTATGTCGGAAACTGAGGGTTGATGTCCCTAAACCGATTAAGAATTCTGTGTCCAGTGGCGCTATCAGTCTCTTATCCGGCAATGCAGCATTTTGGTCCAGAGGAACAACGTCAGATGAAAATGCCGGATTATGTTGTTCCGAAAAGGGAAAATACAACTCATCCGTATCCCTTTCGCCATCCTGTCGGACCACTTGTAATTCTTGATCGTCCGTGCCTGAACCTGCAGTGGAACGTACCAACCCAGCTTCCTCGGATAATTCCTGATCCGATAGAGTTACTGCCGTTGCTGGGATGCTGTGATAATTTGTACTATCTGCGATAGCATGTCCATAACAGAGGCCTGTGGAGCTGCAGTCTTATAGGATTTAGCCGCTGGAAGCTCCTTGGACGTTCACTCCTGCATACATCTAATATGCGAACGTCCGGAGTATGAAGGCCTCGTATCCTTGGCTACCGGATGGCGTGACCTGGTCGCCATAGAATCCCTGGTCGGCGATGTTGGTTGAATATCACAGGTCACGTAACCAAGGTGTGGTCGCGTGTGCTGCCATGAGAATGAGGAAGCCGAAAGAGCAGTCTCTCCGGACTGTCTATATAACGGAACGTCCCGAGTGGTGGACGTATGCTCCGACTGAGGAACCTCTCTCGCTCGCAGCCCGGATGGACCTGGGCGAGCTAGGAACCGGACTAATAGGCTTCCTCCGTATCATCCTCGTATCCATCGTCACTGGGTGTGCACATTGTATTTATAGAGCTCGCATCACCCAAATCTCCTTCCTGGACCACAACGGACGAACCTGGGTGCTGAGCCATTCGGTGAATGGTCGCGACACCGGGCGAGCTAACGGACGCCAATGCCGTCGATCCTACTTGGGCCCTCTTAGGCAATTGACGTATCTGCATGAGGACTTTACCGTTAGCTCCTCATTTGACTGTGACAACGGAAGCACACTTATGAAGACATCACGGTTAACAATACCTAGTTCATGTTACCCTATGAGACCTGTGGAGCCACGGTCCTACGTGAAATATCCGCTGGAAGCTCCTGGGACGTTCATTCCTGCATTTATATAATATGCAAACGTCCCAACTGGAAAGGTCTCGTATCCTTGGCTAGCAGATGGAGTGACCTGGTCGACGTGTATTCCTTGGTCGGCGAAGCAGGAGCACCAGGGACGTTCAATCCTGCATTTATATAATATGCGAACGTCCTCTGGAAATCTGTGGTCACATAGCCAAGGTGCGGTCGTGTGTGTTGACGAGGATGAGGAAGCCAATATAACAGCTGTGTCGGACTGTCATGCGACGGAGCGTCCCGAGCAGGAGGAGTGGATGTAAGCTCCGACTAAGCCAACAACATACAACAACATCGCGGCGCAGATGTTGATGCAAGAGAGAGGAGGCCTCGCTCGCTCGCGGTCCGGGGGACCTGGACGAGCTAGCTACCGGACTGACGGGCTTCCTCCTGTCAGTCCGGTAGCTAGCTCGTCGTTGCTGGGTGTGCACATCTGAAGTTTTATAGTGCTTGCATCACCCAATCTGCGTCCCTAGACCGCAACGGACTAACCCGAGTGCTGTATCATTCTTTCCTGGTGAATGGATGCGACACCGGGCGGACTAGCAGGCGACAATGCCTTCGATCGAACCAGCGAACTCCCAGCAATTGTCGTAATACCTTGAGCACTTCCCGCTAGCCCTAATATTGCAACGACGGAGACACACTTATTGAAGACATCACGGAAACATCACTCTGAATTCTGAAAAAGAAACTGATAATATATAGTGACCCTACGGAGAGAGGACCGTAATGGACCCCTCACCGCTAATAAAACGTCTCCAACATTGTCATATCAATCAACACACAGAGCAAGAATTAATGCGACTACATTGACTATAAGAAACACAATGAACTTGTGAATTAGAGGAAGATATCCTCGCATTACGAATGAAGAATATTTTTTCCAACCAGAAAAAATATACACCGTCATATTACTCGCACCAACCCTTGAAATAAATATACATAATATATTATAATTCATTATAACAGTTCAAAAGAAAATAATTTTCAAAAAAATAATTTTTGAAAAAATTTTCAGAAGAGCCCAAGTTCCCAATGGGAATCTTCAGCCCAAAGGATCCCAAAAAAGCCTAAGTGTGGACAAAAATTTTTAATCATTTTGAAAAATTAATGTAACACTTACGGACAATATTAATGTATCTTGCTATGAACTAAATTAAGCAGAAGACAAGTAATCACTGTCAGAAGTAACAGTTGTCAACATAAGCAAATGTGTCAACAAACCGGAAACATGACTCCAGGCACTGAAACAAACATAGCCCGAAATCAGTTACCAATTTAAACACTATTTGATGCAAAACAGAGGCTTCCAGAGAAGAAACTGTAGAACATCAGATGGTAGATGCAGACCAAAACGCCTAAATACCCCTAGGGTGAGGACGTAAACATGGGGAAACAACAGAAAATAATTCTGTTACCAAGCCAAAACTCCCAAGAAATTTTAGTAATAAACATTACAAAAAATAAGCCAAAAGCCAGGTCATGCCTCGAAAATAGGTAACATGAATAATTTCGTAAAATAATTATAAATTACAGCCCTGAACATTTGTCTCCACTGTTTTTTCCTCTCCACCTTCTATTTCCACCATATATCCACCATTTCTCTCATAATTATGCATCATTTAAACTGAAATTTACAAGCACAAACATCAGTCAGTCGTAACTGAATTGAGGGCCAAACAAAGAATAATAATTGTGCCAATTTTGAGACCTCCTTGATACTGCGCATGCGCAGTGGAGTAAAAAAAAAGTATATAGGACATGTAATTTTCGGTTTTAGATGCAAATTTTGGGGATTGGGGGGTAAAATTTGCATTTGGCCCTAAATATTTTAGAGTTAGCACCAGCTAAGTCTGGGTCATTGGTGCAGTATAAAAATATAAATTTATAGCCTGAAATTTTTGGGTCCTGTTCTGACTTGTTTTTAAAATCTTCTTCAGACCATGCAGTCAGAATGCTTTCATATTTGGTATACAACATCTCTAGGAGGGTTAGGTTCAAGTTTGTTCAATCCTAGTCCATGGGTTGATATTTGGGCTCCCTATGGGAGCCGAAATTTTAATTTAGTACAATATAAGAAAATTTCTTTAAAAATCTTCGTCAGATCCACCAGTCAGAATCCTTTTATATTTGTTATACAACATCTCTTGAAGGGTAAGACTCAAGTTTGTTCAAACCTGGTCCCGGGGTTATTAATTTGGGCTACCTATGGGAGCCTGAATTTTAACTAAATGCAATATAAGGGAATTTCTTTTGAAATCTTCTTTTTCAGATCCACCAATCAGAATCCTTTCATATTTGGTATACAACATCTCTAGGTGGGTCAGATTCAAGTTTGTTCAAATCAGGACCCTGGGTTAATATTTTGGCTCCCTATTTGAGCCCAAAGTTTAACTTAGTGCAATGTGAGGTGATTTCTTTAAAAACCTTCTTCATATCCAACAGTCAGAGTTCTTTCCTATTTGGTATATGACATCTCAAGGGGGATCAGATTCAAGTTTGTTCAATTTGAGTTTTTGGCTTAATATTTGGGCTCTAGGGGCAGGGGTGGGGTGGGGGGGTGGTCATGTTAAGTTCAGGTTTGTTCAAATCCATTCCTTAGTCCTTTTCCATAAAATTTGCAACTCATGACTTCATTCCTTTGGAGTGTTGATGAACCATGTCTAACTGAATGTGACCCCAAATACTTCTTTGAACCACTTTCCCCGATGAGCGATTAAGGCCCCTTGGGGCCTCTTGTTTTAATTCCATTCGAAATTTTCTGGGTACAGATGGGCAAAAACAGTTAACAGTTCTGTTGTCAGCACAACGGCATAAATGTATTGTTAGAAAATAAGTCTATTGTGTATAAATCTGCAGTCATAATTTTTTTTCATCTTTTGCGACTTTAACTTATTTTTAAATTGTAAAATAGTCGAGGTCAAGATGTTGTTTACATTTTGATTGTGTTTGGAAAAGGGATGAGAATTAAAGCCACTCTATGAATAAATAAATATATATTATTTCCTTTTCATATATTTTATTTACCAAAAAACTGCATTTAAATGAAGATGGAGTTTTCAATTTTTTAAAAGTAAGTCACCTGTTTTCACTTTGACGCTCACACATTGATCACGAATCTCCGATTGCGAAGAAAAATTCAGAAATAAACATGAACACAGCTGAAATATATATCATAAAATACCCTTTCGTTAAATAAATTTAACTTAAATCCTTATTTTACTGCTTCGTGAGTTTTTATCAGAGTTTGAAATGCATGTGATTTGACTCCAAACGTTTTACATAAGTTACAATGAGAAAGAAATATTTGACTGTTGTTTTCGGGGATTTTTGGTCCAAAACTGATTCCCTTCCAGAAGGCCAGGAACTACACTGAAATTTTGGGATTTTCCCGGGCATTCTGGAAGAGTTAACATGTCTGATTCCCATCAAACAATATTGCAGCTGGCAATGACCTTTAAACTTAGTTTAGTCAGACCTCAATATTTCCCTTTGGTACACTCTACAGAGAACATTGATTGCATTAAAACCTGGTATGCTTGTTTGGGGTGATCTAGAGAGGGGAGCTATCGATTTTCTTCTAAAAATATTGCAGCTGGCAATGACCTTTGAACTTCGTTGAGTTAGACCATAATATTTCCCTTTGGCACACCCTACAGGGAACATTTATGATTGGATTACATTGAAACCTTTTATACTTGTTTGGGGTGACCTCTAGATAGGAACTATTGATTTTCTTCCTTGTCCATCAAAAAATGTTGCCATTGACAACGACATTTTGATGAACTTAGTGCAGTTATGCATCAATATTTTCCTTTGACACACCCTGCAGGTCACATTTATGATTGAATCGCTTGGAAATTTGGTGTGCTTGTTTAAGGTGAACTCTAGATGGGAGCTATCGATTTTCTTCCATTTCCATCAAAAATAGTTGAACTTAGTAAAAACTTAGTGCAGCAAAGCATCAATATTTCCCTTTGGCTCACCCTGCAGGGCACATTTATCATTTGATCGCTTGCAAACTTGGTGTGCTTGTGTGGGGTTACATCTATATGGGAGCTATCGATTTTCTTTCATTTCTGTCGAAAAAAGTTGCTGCTGACCCTTGAACTTTGAACAATATTTCCCTTTGACACACCCTTCAGGGCACATTTATGATCGGATCACTTTTGAAACTTCGTATGTGTGTTCAGGGTCACCTCTAGATGTGAGCTATTGATTTCCATAAAAAATTATTGTCGTTTCACCAGGCTTTGAACTTAATGTATTTCTGCAGCAGCTTATCCTTTTTGCACTCTTTGCAGGGTATATTTATGAATTTCCATAAAAAAAAACATTCCCACAAGCAATGACCTTCAAACTTAGTGCATTTGTGTATTAACATCTTCCTTTGGCATGTCTCAGAGAGCACATTCATTATCATGTTGTTTTGAAATTTTGTATGCTTATGCACGGTGACAAAGATAGGAGCTATTGATTTTTTTTCATTTCCATCAAAAACAGTTGCTGTTAGCAACAATCTTTGAATTTATTGCATTTGTGCATCAACTTTCTTCTTTGTCATGGCCTACAAGGCACATTTATCTTAGGATCGTTTTTGAACTTAGTGTGTTCATTAGGCGGGACCTCTCGACAAGAGCTATTGATTAGCATTCATTTCTGTGAAAAATGTTGCTGTTTACAATAACCTCTGAACTTACTGCATTTGTGTATCAACATTCTTCCTTAGCCAGCCTTACAGTTTACATTTAAATATGCATTGATTACTCTGATGTTGTGCACACAGAATGCTGTTATGTTGAAATTTCACCAAATAATATTGGTAACAATGATCTTCATCTTCATTTTTGCCATTTCACTTATAACTTACAAGTTCAAGTTTATCAAGCTGAGCTACAGTGTCATTGACACTTTCATTATTTGCTTAACCTGACAAAGTGAAGATAAGCTATTGCCATCACGCATGCGGAAGTCTGTTAGTCTGTGAGTTGGTTCATATTTTCCATTAGCACAGGCTACACCCCATAGTTCTTGTCCCATTGTCACAAAACTTCATATGCAGGTTTGAGGTCATGTCTAGATGAGAACGTCCCCTTTTGGTCATGATCAGTGATGGCTGCATGAGCCCAAAACTGAAAACCTTTAGCACAGTCTACAGGTCATATTCATGAAGGAATTTCATTGTAACTTGGTAGGATGCCTCTGTATAATATCTAGATGCTTCCCAAGCCCGAAACCCAAAAACTTTTAGCACAGTCTACAGGTCATATTTAATATGGAGAGACTTCATTGTAACTTGGTAGGATGACTCAGTATGTCAACCTTGACCATTGCCTGAGCCCAAAAATCTTTATCACAGTCTACAGGTTGAATTTATTGAGGTATTTCATTATAATATGATAGGTTGACTCTATGTAATGTCTAGATGAGAACGTCCCCTTTTGGTCGCTATTGGTCAGCTGTGACAGCAGCATTGGCCTGAAGCCTGAAAACCTTTAGCAGAGTCTACAGGTCATATTCATGAAGGGATTTCATTATAACTTGGTTGGTTGAATCCAGATAATGTCTAGATGAGAAGGTCCCCTTTTGGTCACGATCATTCAGCCATGACCGCCGCCCTAGAACAAAATCTGAAAACCTTTACCATAGTCTACAGGTCGTATTTTGGAGGGATTTCATTGTACCATGGCAGGATGACTCCATATAATAGACCGGCCCCGAGTTGAGGTAAGTACCACTGGAAAGGAGAGAAATTCTTATGCTTATTTTCATAAACAGTGGTATACAGGGGATGTGAAACACAGGTATCTGGGCCAAAACTGGATGGAAAATATAAATTTTTATACTGTACCAATGACCCAGACTTAGTTGCTGGTGCTAACTCTAAAAAATCTAGGGCCAAACACAAATTTTGCCCCCCAATCCCCAAAATTTGCATCTAAAACCAAAAGAAATCATGTCCTAAAGGACCTCCATACTTTGCCCCCACTGCGCATGCGCAGTGTCAAGGACGTTCCAAAATTGGCGCCAATCTTCATTCTTTGTTTGGCCCTTCATCAGTTAACATCTCACTGATCTTTGTGCTTGTAAATCTCAGTTTAAATGATGCCAGACACATAAATATTGGAGAAATGGTGATTCTAAGGAGGATAGAGAAGGAGGAGAGGAAAAAGGAGTGACAGAAAATAATCAGGGCTGTAACTTAAAATTTTGTTATAAAATTATGTTAAGTTGCCTATTTTCGAGGCATGGGCCTGTTGTTGTCATTCTTACTTTGAAGTTGCACTGCTTATTCAGTGTTTCCTCTCTCCTTATCCTGTAAGTCCCCCCTTGCTATTCTCCCATGCTTTTGGCATATTTTTGAGTAAGATTACTCCTAAAATTTCTTGGGAGAATTAGCTTGGTTACAGAATGAATTCTGTTATTTTCCCCATGTTTACGTTTTCACCCATGGGTGTTTAGATGTTGTGTTCTGCATCTACCATCTGATGTTCTGCAGATTCTTCTCTGGAAGTCTCTGTTTTGCATCAGATAGTGTGTAATTTTGATAACTGATTTCGGGCCAGTATTATCAGTGCCTGGAGTCATATTTTCTGGTGTTTATACACTTCTTGTTTACATTGGCAACAGTCTCTTTTGAGGGGGACTTTTTGCCTTTGGAGTAGTTTATCTCACTACAAGATACATTATTATTATCCGTAAGTGTTGCAATAATTATTTAAAATAATTTTAAAGTTTTTGACCACACTTACCCTTGGGATCCATTGGGGTTCAATGTTACTTTTCAGAAACTTGGGCTTCGCTGAAAAAATATTTTTCAAAAATTATTTTGAATTTCATTTGCTTTTTTCAATATTAATGGATCATGTTATTATGTATCTTTGTGTTTAGGGGTTTGTGCGAGTACTAGGACTTATTGTTGTCTTTTCACAATGAAAGGACATTGTTCAAATTGTAATAGGAAGAAATCTTCCTCTGACTTTCATGATCATTGTATTAATTGTAGTCAGTGTACTCGCACTAACTCCTGTTCAATATGTCAATATTGGGATGACAAACATTGGAAACGTGTGTCACGGTATGTTGTTAGTGGAGAAAGGGCTATGCCGGTCCTTTCTCCGCAGGGTTACTCTAGTCTATCAGTTTCTATTTCAGAGGAACAAGAACAGGGTGATGTTTCCATGTTATCTTCCAAGAGTGCACTTCCGTCGTCACAATTGAATGAAGAGTTAGCGGCAAAAGTGCTCATGGAGATACGACAGTTGCCTAAGAGGTCCCTAGTAGGATCGACGGCGCTGTCGTCCGCTAGCTCGCCCGGTGTAGCGTCCATTCACTGAATGGTTCGGCAGCCGGGTTCGTCCGTTGCGGTCCAGGAGGAAATGTTGGGTGATGCGAGCACTATAAATATACTAGGTGCACACCCAGTGACGGTTAGGAGAGATCGGATTAAGCCTTCTAGTCCGGTTCCTAGCTCGTCCAGGTCCAGCCGGGCCGCGAGCGAGAGAGGCCCCTCTCTCGTACAACAACATCAGGGACCTGATGTTGTGGTACAAAATGTGTCGCAAGCGGAGCACACGTCCGTCGCTCGGGACGCTCCGTTGTTTAGGCAGTCCGCGGAGACTGCGCAGGCTTCCTAATCCTCTCACCAGCGCACACGACTGCACCTTGGCTACGTGACCGTGGAGATTCTACCAGCTTCGCCGATAAGGGATTCTTCGGCGACCAGGTCACGCCATCTGGTAGCCAGGGACACGAGGCCGGTAGACTCCGGACGTTCGCATAGGAAGAGTATGCGGGAGTCAGTTGATGCGGAGCTTCCTGCTGCGAAGCAGCGAAAGACCGCCACTCCGCAGGCCTCGATGACGGACGTGCTTGCTCAGATAGCACAAATTATCGCAGCATCCCAGCAGCCGACAGAATCGGTGTCGGATCGGGAATTATCCGACGGCGCTGGGTCGGTACGCTTCGGCAAAGCATCGGGTGCGGACGACCGGGAGCATCGTGAGGTCCGACTGGATGGTGAAAGGGATACGGATGACTTGGAGCTATCCCTTTCGGAACAACATAAAGCTGCCGTGGATTTTATCCGGCACTTCCTTCCTCACGTTGTTCCGTTGGGCCAGACTGCTGCGGTTCTGGACAAGAGAATAATAGCGTCATTGGACACTGAATTCTTTGAGCGGTTCAGAGACATTGTCCCTGAGTTTCCGTCTCAGTCCAATAATGTCACGAGAACATTTGAATTATTGAACGACGCTATATTCAAGCTTGCTTCCAAAACAGGCAAAGCTGGTTTCTTGTCCTCCAATGCTCTTAACCTGCCTTTCATTAATGCAAGGAATAAATTCGATACGGCAGGACAGGGTATTCCGAGAGTTCCTCTGCGTCTTGACGACGAGGCGGAAGACTTAGAATTGTCGTTACCGTCGTCTATGTCCATTCCAATCACGTCTAACAGGGCCAGTTTAGAGGCTTTATCTTACGCAGACCACCTTACAAAGGCGTTATCACTGCGTCTTCAAGGGAAAGAATTCCAGGATATACAATCCTCATTAAGACTTCTTTCAAGGGCAGTGGCTTATTCCACGTATAACTCAGCCCTTTCAGTGGCAAACCTGGAGTTGGTTAGACGTGACGCAGCCTTAGCTACATCCACACGCGTGGATAGTAAGGTGAAGAACTCTCTCAGAGTCGCTTCGGTCTCCAGAGAACTTTTATTCGACGGCAAGCTTTCTGCAATCTACGATAAAATTACGAAGAAAGCTTCAGATTCTCTGTTGTTTAAATCCGCTTCCAAAAAGTCGGATACGACAGAGAAGAATAAGACAGGCACTTCTGGGTCTAATGCGCCCAAGAAAGGTTCCTATAGAGGTTCCGGTGCGTCCTCTTGGTCTTATTCAAGAGACCGTCAAGGCAGCGACTCTCGTGCGGGACGTCCTTCGGGCCGGGACAATCGGTCGGACACCCCGAGGTCGACGGGATGAGGTGCGGGTCGTGGGGGACGTGGTTTCTCCTCCCGCAGGCCTCGCAGGTCCAGGAGGTGATGGCTTCAACCTCTATCACGTTCCGGTTGGCGGAAGGTTGTCGAGTTTTTCAGAAGAGTGGGCGTCGATTACGGACGACCCTTGGGTGAGAGGGGTGATTTCGGAAGGTCTAAGAATATCCTTCAAACAAAAGCCTCCGTTAACTCGAAGTCCAAAATGGACTCAACTTCCGTCAAATCCGCAGAAAAGAGAAGCTCTCTTATCGGAGGTGCAGTCTCTTTTAATGAAGAATGCGGTAGAGGTCGTAGAAGACCAGGAAACACCGGGATTCTACAGCCATCTGTTTCTGGTTCCGAAACCAGACGGCTCGTTCCGTCCAGTCATAGATTTGAGCTGGATAAACAAGCTGATTGTCGCTCCGAAATTTTATATGGAGACGATTCGGTCAGTCAGAGCGAGTAGTATTCGAGTGAACGATTATGCTACAAGCATAGATCTCAAAGATGCGTACTTTCATGTCATAGTACATCCGACATTCAGAAATTATCTGCGCTTCGCAGTCCTAGGAGTTGTGTATCAATTCCGGGCGATGTGCTTCGGATTGAACCTAGCACCCTGGGTTTTCACTCGGGTAATGAACTCGGTAATGATGTATTTCCGAGCTCATTCGTCTGTGGTAACGTCGGCCTACCTGGACGACATTCTTCAGAGGTACGGCAACGAGTTAACGCTTCAGAACGATGTGCAGAATCTGCTTCTATTGCTCCGACGTCTCGGTTTTGTTATAAACGAGGAGAAGTCGGATTTGGTGCCGTCCAAGTCATTCACTCATCTGGGAATGAGCTTCGAGACGCACAATAATCTTGTTCGTCTGCCGTTAACCAGAGCAAAATTAGTCAGTTGTTATGCTCGCTATTGTCTTCATGCAGACAAAGTCACAGCAAGGGAGTTTATGAGACTGATAGGTTTGTGCGGAGCCGCCGCGGTTCTCATTGCGATGGGGCGGTTGCGCACTTGTCCTCTCCAAATTTTCTTAACTCAGAATTGGAGTGTGAAGATTCATTCGCTCGACATAGATGTTCTCTTGTCAGATCAAGTGAAACAAGAGATTCAGACTTGGGCAAACATTCAGTGGTTAACTCAGGGAGTTCCGCTGCAGTTGCCGGATCCGAGTTTTACCATTATGACGGATGCCAGTCAAACAGGTTGGGGTGTAACATTGATCCCAACGGATTCGAGATGCCAGGGTCTTTGGGATCCACAGTTCCTAACCAAGCACATAAACATCAAGGAAATGATGTCAATTTGGCTTGCGTTACGTCATTGGATGGACATTATTCACAAAGCTCATGTCCAAATTCTGTCCGACAATACGACAGTAGTGGCGTATATACGGAACCAGGGAGGCACTCATTCCGTTCCGTTATTCAATCTAACGGAGAGAATATTTCTGTTTGCTCTAGAACATCAGGTTCTACTTTATGTCCGTCATATACCGGGTCGTCTGAATATACTAGCAGACTCCCTTTCACGGAAGGGTCGCTTGTTGCCGTCGGAGTGGACTCTCAACAAACAAGTATTCAATCAGATTTGCTACCAGTGGGAACGGCCAATGATAGACTTATTTGCGACACATCTCAACAATCAGTTGCAGACGTATGTGTCACCGTGCCCGGATCTAAGAGCATTTGCAGTAGACGCTCTATCGATCTCATGGGATGGAATCATAGGATATGCATATCCTCCAGCGCCGTTGATTCAGCAAATATTGCTAAAGATAAAACAATCTCAGTGCAAGATTCTGTTGGTAGCATCTCTGTCTCCACAGAGACCGTGGATAAATCTACTCAGGTGTCTGTTGTGGGATCTACCGCGAAAGCTTCCTCCACGGGAGGATCTTCTTTCGCAGGGGAAACCGCGTCGACTTCATCACAACCCGCAAGGTCTCAACCTTCACGTTTTTCCGTTGTGCGGTCCTTCTTGCATGGCAAGCACTTTACAGGACGAGCAGTGGACGCGATTTCTAACTGTAGGAGGACCTCCTCTTCGCTAAATTATGCGGCTAAGTGGAAGGTTTTTCGTCGTTGGTGTAGGGATCATTCTGTTGATATTTTTGATCCCTCCATACCAGACATTGCAAACTTTCTAGTATACTTGTTTGACGAAATCAAACTGCAGCCTGTTACTATTAAGGGTTATAGGTCTATGTTATCTGATACCTATGCACATCACGATAGTTTACAAATTGGATCTAATGTCTCTTTATCTAAGTTAGTTAGAAACTTCTCGATAAATAGACCCAGAACTCTTAGGTTAATTCCTAAGTGGAATTTAGCTTGGGTTCTTCTTAAACTTAAGGAAAAGCCATTTGAGCCTCTTGGGACAGTAGATTTCAAATTCTTGTCTTATAAGACAGCTTTTCTCTTAGCTTTCTCTTCTGCTAGAAGAGTGAGTGAGCTTCATGCACTATCGGTGGACGATTCTCACTATCGTAGTGTCGGGAACACTATCACCTTCACTACTAATGTTGGATTTTTAGCTAAGAATCAGGCTCCTAATAAATATCCGGAACCTATTGTTATTAAGGCTCTTCCGTCTTCAGACGGGCGTAGGCCTTTACTCTGTCCTGTTAGAGCTTTACGCATTTATAAACAGAGATCTCAGTTTATCAGAAAGGGACGAAAACGTTTCTTTCTGTCTCTGATGCCTAATAGAAAGGACATTTCGGTCCATTCTATTGCTAGATGGATTCAATTAACTATCCGTACTGCTTATGAAAGTTTATCTTCTTCCCAGCAGTCTGTGCTTAAGATTTCGGCTCATGAAGTAAGAGCTCTTTCTACATCTTGGGCTTATGCTAATAGTGTGGCTATTACAGATTTAATGAAGGCTGCTTATTGGTCTCAGCCATCCACATTCACGAATTTTTATCTCAGAAATATTGAGTCCATTTCTGGAGACCTGCATTGTTTAGGTCCGTTATCTGTTGCTCAGAATGTCGTCTACTAAACAGTTGCAACAATAGTTATGCAGGCTTTCTGTTCCGGCAGTGACTCCGTCCTGCTGCCCTCTTTGCTCTGGGCTATTTGACCAAGGGGAAGAGGGGGGGGGGGGAGGGTGTTCCCTTAGGTCACCTGCTTTATAGTGAAAAGCAAGGGAATTCCTCCTCCGGAGTCAGTAATTCTGAGTCGTTTCCGGGATGGTTTTAAAGTGTAATATTAATGTTAAAAATTCATTCATGTCATATTTTTAAAGTGTAGCTCGGTGTGAAGCATTTGTATATGTCAAGTGTCAAACGGGCGTTAATATACAATCCTCGGACACTTTTAATGAATATAAAGAGTCTCAATTCTCTGGACTAACTTTATTTATTGGCTTACTTTAAAAATAATTAGTATAATGGGTTGTACTGGATGTTAATAGAGAACATGAATGTTATTGTGCTCAATTATGAAGGGTATTGTATCTTTCTAATTTATAATAAAATAAAAAAGATATATGTAAAGCCTAATACTCCTTTTCTCCTTGAGGGGTTCACTCTATCTTTTATAGTTGAGCTTATTGGATTTTCCTCTATGTCCTAGGCCCTCCAGCCTTTTTACTATTCAGCTAAGTCTGGGTCATTGGTACAGTATAAAAATGTTAAAAAATTTATAGTAATTTATATATTTTTTATACTTACCAAATACCCAGATGGGGATGGCCCTCCCAGGAGTTGGGAACTCTTACCTCCCCGCTGAGTACATAGCGCTGACCAGGCACTGCCAGTAAGAATGGTGATTGGCGCCAATTTCAGAACGTCCTTGACACTGCGCATGCGCAGTGGGGGCGAAGTATGGAGGTCCTTTAGGACATGATTTCTTTTGGTTTTAGATGCAAATTTTGGGGATTGGGGGGCAAAATTTGTGTTTGGCCCTAGATTTTTTAGAGTTAGCACCAGCAACTAAGTCTGGGTCATTGGTAAGTATAAAAAATATATAAATTACTATAAATTTTTTAACTTTTTTCTAATTTTCATATAATTGCACCCCCAAATTTACCTGAAAACAGAAATTTTGACTTATGGAAGTCAAGTTGCGATAAAAATGTTCAGCAATACATCCAGTTTGATGAGGTTGGATAGAGTATCCATAAAAAATAGGCTAAAGATAATATGTTATCATATTTTTTGGTATTTGTGAAAAATAGTGCAATTTTGGCAAATTTTTTGGGTTTCTCATTTCAAATTTTTTTGGAAAAATGTTCATAAAATCAACACTTTGCGTACTAGGTTATCCATATGGCATTTAAAATCTGCCCAAGTTTATACTAAAGATGACAGCCCTTTAAAATTGGACTTAAAATAAGAGATAAACACACAAAGTGTAAAAACCTAACCCTACCCCCAAAAATGGCAATTTTTTTTAAATTTTCGTTTTCCCAATTTAATGCATCATTTAGGCATTTGCAGCACTCAGCAACTATAAGAACAATAAGAAAAATGTAAACTGTAGTAATTATAACTAAATTTAAATGGATTAATTTGTATAATTGAAGAAGCCAATTTGAAAAAAAAAGTATTTTGGTCCAGATACCTCAGTGTTTCAGGTAGTCGTATACAGTTGTTTATGAATAAAACATGGAAATTTCTCCTTTTCCCAGTGATATCTACGTGTACCCTCTTCTCTGCAGGCCAATAAATCGAATATAGTGATTTGAACCAAATCAATGAAGTGGTATCAACTATAATACCAGGAGAATAAGGGCCGGATTAGAACATCTTGGGATCCCTAAACCATTATTCCATATGGGGCCCTGAATGAATAGACTGAACCCTGTGTGTGTTCATAAATATTGTTCAGGTAAACATTATTGAAAAATGCCCACAGGCATTCTCCAATAATGTGTACCTGACAAAAATTATGAAAACAACTTATACCATATGAAAAGTAAAGACCTATGCGAAGTGTAAAGCCCAAGTATGGGCTTCCAGCATGTTACAAAGCACCCGGTTAACCCTTTACCCAACGCAGACGATATCAAAATTTATTATTTTAAATATCATTTTTTCAAATTCAAAAAAAAATGTCAACAAAACCATATCATGTGACCCCTCGTTGGAACGAGCTTGACGAGCGCGTTCCAACGAGGGGTCACACGATATGGTTTTGTTGACATTTTTTTTTAAAATAATATTTTTTCAACTGCTGAATTTGCATATTACGCGGGCGGATGCGGGCGATTCGTTAGGTAAAGGGTTAAGTGCTTTCAGCACTCTACAAGTTAAATCTCAACACATGAGACCTGGTTACCTGTAATCTGTATGGTGATACACCACACATGAAATCTGGCCTACACATAAGAATATCATTAAAAATGTATCCGATTGGTCGTTAGAAATCTGACATTATGACATGAATGGAATGCTTTGACACAAATCAGCGTCTAGCAAGAATGCTTTGTGGGGTTCATACTGGAAAATACTGGAAAAGTGGTTTTGCACTTCCAGTTCTGGATAAATTCTGGAGAAATGATCTCAAGTTGGTAAATACTGGAAATATACTTGAATTGTAATTTTTGCTACTCCTATGCTAATTTACCACCCCAAACAAACTCTTACCGATATGATAAATTTAAGTTGTTTAGCACAGATAATGCTAGCCATCACACAGGTGGCTTCAAATTTTGAAGACCCATTCATTATTTTTGTGTATTCTGAAGTATGGAATATTCCTTTGTTATCACAAGCTCAATGGACACTGGAAATACGCTGGAAAAATACTGCAATAATACTGCAATTTCAACCAAGTTTGAGTGTACGAACCTAGCTTTGATCAGATGTACATTATTATGTCATTTCTTATGCTTTCAGGTAGCAACTCAAAATGGTGCTATTTTCAGGCTGGTTGCTCTTCAACTGGAAAAAATCAAAAGTTTTCTAAGTGCTGAAAGCGGGTCATGCTTCAGTTCTTCAGATTGGAGAGATCATCTGATGGTGAAGGAAGACTGTGAAATCCTCTTGAAGTCAGACTTGGAGCTATTATTATTTTAAGTTTCATTAAATTCCATCAGTTATTCAACTTGGAGCAAGCAGAAGCAGTTGGGATTTGTACATGAGACCTACCATGAGTTTACTGGATCAGTGAAACTTTTTGAGGAATTTTTAACAATTTTGTCCTAATTATGCTATTTTAGTTTAACTATAAACTGTTTTTATTTCAAGGATGATTAATTTGTTTCTGACAACTTGGTATATGATTTTTCAACTTTAAGCTAATACAGAGTAACTGTGGTTCCCTGAAACTTCCTTGAAACCACAGAACTCAGAACAAAAATTTCAGGGCATTGAAATTATTTGAAATGACTTCTGAAGATCAAAGGTCATTGAAAGTCCATGTAAATGGTTGACAGTGTTTTTGGACATGCTGGTTGCCATGACATCATGCAGCCTTACATGTCAATCTAGCATTTTACCAAAGCTTTTTGAAAGCCTTGAAAATCATTAAATTTGACTCATCAGAATTAATCTTGAAAAACAAATGAAAATACCCTCTACAGGGTTCGCGCAACCTTGAAAAGTCCTTGAATTTGGAATATTCAGAAAATGCCCCAGAAAAGTACTTGAAAATCAGCCAGACTCCTTGAATGTTCTTCGATTTGTCCTGCTATCATTGCAGCTTGTTTATTTGAGTCCAACTTTTTGCCAAATTTTTAATTTTATTTGGTTTTAATTTTTATTTAAAGGTGAGGAAAGAAAACATGCATATCAGAAATAACTGGTGGAGTGTTGTTGAAAGTCACCATTAATTGAACTGAAAAGTGAGAGTACTTTAAACAAGTCCTTATATTCTTTGTGCAGACTCAGTGCACAGTCAGTGGCATATGGCACTTTCTTCACATCAATTTACTTTATTATAAATCATTGGTGAGTGCCTGCAGGCACTTTCCAGTGATTTATAATAAAATAAATATTGAATAAATTGTAACCACCAAACAGAACCTAGCACCCAGCCAATTGTGCAAGAAATAGATTTTAGATGCAGGTGAGATTTTTGAGAAATGGTAATCCCGTCAGAAAACTGCTGCTTGATAAATGCTTATTTATCCTTGAAAAGTCCTTGATTTTTTTTGTCCTGGGTCATATGAACCTTGCTCTAAAGTGCAGTGTTCTCCCATTTCTGTTCTGATGGGTGAGATTCTACAGTGCTGTTGGGAGAAAAGCAGAAAGAGGATATCAGTAAATGAAATATTTCAAAATGGATCCCATAAAAAAATGAAAATACCATCTCAGATTCAATGTTCTGTTTCTTTTCTGATCTATTGAATTCTACAGTGCTGTTGGGAGAAAGCTGAAAGATCATTTTGTTCAGATCACGACTGGGTCACTTTCGGATAAAAAATTTTTTTCCTCTTTTGTAATCACAACAATACATACCAAAGTTCTGTTATCATTCTAGAGCAGAGCTGGATATTGATCCCTGAAGTTGTGGTTCTCCAGAGAACATTGTTTAGGTTGATACTTTACGCCAGGAACAATTTGTCACATGTTATCACTTGTATTTCAACATTTATTGTAAGAACAAAGGTGGGTTTTCATGGCTACGAAACACGAAATCATGGATCTCCTTAAATAAAAGCAGAGATACACAAAGATGTGGTTCCTGTCTATTATAGTGTAAATGAGAATGATTATCTTCCTTGCTATACAATAGAGTACTTTTTCATCCTTTCACAGGTGGACCTGCTATTTTTCTATCCTTGGATAGAAATGAGATCATTCGGGGATGGGCAGGACAACTATCTTTCTATCCTTGGATGGGTGGGGCAGGTATTTTTTCGTCCTTCGATGGGTGGACCAGCTCGTTCTATAATAAATTACAGCACTAAGGAAAGCAAACACTGAGAGAGCCTTCCCAGTAGTGGATTATACACCAACATTTCATGGATAAAAAAAAAAAATTCACAGCGATGTGGAATCCTTTTTAAAAAAGATTAAACATTGACTATGAATAGCTGATGAGAGTATGTGACAACATTTTGAGTGATTAGAAAGTACATTTATTACTTTCCAAAGTGTGATTTACTGGGATTTCTGGGTTTAATTATAAACAATAACTTCACAAGTGAATTATGCAATAAACAATTGTGTCATGTATCCATGCGCGCAAACGAAGACGCTTTACTGTAGGTGTAATGAGGACAAAGCCAAGCTGAGCTATTGTCATCACTTCTTGTCCATCGGCATACGTACATAAGTACGTTAGTATGTACATACGTCCACAATTTCCTTTGGCACACCTCACACGTCGCATTTATGATCAGATCGCTTTGAAACTTGGTATGCTTGTTTGGGGTGACCTCTAGATGCGAGCTATCGATTTTCTTCAATTTCCGTCAAAAAATGTTGCCATGGCCAACGTTCTTAGAACTTAGTTTAGTCAGACCTCAATATTTCCCTTTGGCACACCCTACAGGGCACATTTATGATTGGATTGCTTTAAAACCTGGCATGCTTGTTTATGGTGACCTCTAGATGGGAGCTATCGATTTTCTCCCATTTTCGTCAAAAAATGTTGTCGCGGCCAACGTTCTTAGAACTTAGTTTAGTCAAACCTTAATATTTCCCTTTGGCACACCCTACAGGGCACATTTATGATTGGATTGCTTTGAAACCTGGCATGCATGTTTGGGGTGACCTCTAGATGGGAGCTATCGATTTTTTCCCATTTTCGTCAAAAAATGTTACCGCGGCCAACGTTCATAGAACTTAGTTCAGTCAGACCTCAATATTTCCCTTTGGCACACCCTGTAGGGCACATTTATGATCGCATTGCTTTGAAACCTGGCATGCTTTTTGGGGGTGACCTCTAGATGGGAGTTATCGATTTTCGTCCATTTCCGTCAAGAAATGTTGCCACAGCCAACGTTCTTCGAACTTAGTTTAGTCAGACCTCAATATTTCCCTTTGGCACATCCTACAGGGCACATTTATGATCGGATTGCTTTGAAACCTGGCGTGCTTGTTTGAGGAGACCTCTAGATGTGAGCTATCGATTTTCTTCCATTTCCGTCAAAAACTGTTGCTGTGGCCAATGTTCTTAGAACTTAGTTTAGTCAGACCTCAATATTTCCCTTTGGCACACCCTACAGGGCGCATTTATGATAGGATTGCTTTGAAACCTGGCATGCTTGTTTGGGTTGACCTCTAGATGGGAGCTATCGATTTTCTTCCATTTCCGTCCAAAAATTGTTGTCGCTGGCAATGATCTTTAAACTTAGTTTAGTCAGGCATCAATATATTCCTTTGGCATGCCCTACAGGGTACATTTATGATCAGATCTGTTTGAAACTTTGTATGCTTGTTTGGGGTTACCTCTAGATGGGAGCTATCGATTTTCTTCGATTTCCGTCAAAAAATGTTGCCATTGGCAATGACCTTCGATGAACTTAGTAAAAACTTAGTGCAGTTAAGCATCAATATTTCCCTTTGACACACCCTGCAGGGCACATTTATAATTGGATCGCTTGAAACTTGGTGTGTTTGTGTGGGGTGACATCTATATGGGAGCTGTCGATTTTCTTCCATTTCTGTTGCAAAATATTGCCGCTGACCTTTGAACTTAGTTTAACTTCAGGGCACATTTATGATTGGATCACTTTGAAACTTGGTATGTGTGTTTGGGGTGACCTCTAGATGTGAGCTATTGCTTTTTTTCATTTCCATAAAAAATTGTTGTTGTTATCACCAGCCTTTGAACTCTTTGAACTTACTGCATTTGTGCATCAACTTATCCCTTTTGCACTCTCTGCAGGGTATATTTATGAATTTCCATAAAAAAAACCAAAAAAACTATTGCCACAAGCAATGACCTTCTACTTAGTGCATTTGTGCATTAACATCTTCCTTTGGCATGCCTCAGAGGGCACATTCTTTACAGGTTGTTTTGAAACTTTGTATGCGTATGCAGGGTGACAAAGATAGGAGCTATTGATATTCTTTTCATTTTCATCAAAAACTGTTGCTGTTAGGCAAGACCTTTAGATAAGAGCTATTGATTAGGCAAGACCTTTAGATAAGAGCTATTGATTAGCATTCATTTCTGTGAAAAAGTTGCCATTTACAATAACCTCTGAACATACTGCATTTGTGTATCAGCATTCTTCCTTTAGCCAGTCTTACAGCTTACATTTAAAAATGCATGGATTACTCTGACGTTGAGCACACACAATCCTGTTATGTTGAAATTTCATCAAATAACATTAGTACCAATAATCTTCAATTTTGCCATTTCATTTATAACTTACCAAGTTCAAGTTTGTCAAGTTGAGCTACAGTGTCATTGACACTTTAATTTGTTTTTTTTAACCCTTTACCTAACATGAAAAGCTGACAACGCTTGCCAAAAAAATTCTTGAGTAACTATTATTTTCATTTTTTGTCTCAAAAACATAGGTTTTGACCCCTCATTGGAACGAGCTTCTTCCAATGAGGGGTCATATCCTAGGTTTTAGAGACAGAAAATGAAAAAATAATGAAAATTAATTGCCGATTTTTTAGAATAGCGCTGGCCGGTTTTGGCTGTTACGTTAGGTAAAGGGTTAAATAATATAAGCATCGTTAATAACGAAAAGTAATAAACAGAGTAATCGCTTGACTGGATTGGTTATGTGAAATAATTCATTCGAGGTGAGGGACTATATTGCAAAACACTAGTGCGCACTCGTGTTTATACACCATCCCTCACCTCTCCTGAATTATTTCACGTAACCAGTCCAGTCAAGCGATTACTCTCATCGTATTTTATATCATAACTAGTTACTGACAGAAGATCATATGATTCAACAAATGTATTGAACTGTTGATTCACATATCCTTTATTATTTCCCTGTTTCATTTTACATCTAATAATAAATATTGACATTGGA
Organism: Pictodentalium vernedei; assembly: GCA_031216915.1. Taxonomy (NCBI): domain Eukaryota; kingdom Metazoa; phylum Mollusca; class Scaphopoda; order Dentaliida; family Dentaliidae; genus Pictodentalium; species Pictodentalium vernedei. The sequence continues at coordinate 109,341,451 of CM062295.1, read as the reverse complement.
GTTGAACTAGAGGTTTGATAACATAAAAATACCTGGTAAATTAACTGCAGATGAGTTCTGAAAAATGGCAAAAATATCATGCTTCCAACCAGTGCCAATAAGGACAAACTTGTAATTATAATTCCAGATATGAACTGCGGAATGAGAAACATGTTGTATTATCAAAACAGCATAACCGGAAAACAACATACCGAAACCCAAGCATAACTTAATAATAATGCATATAATGATGCAACAATCATCCGTATAGTCGCTATCAGGTGTGAGGGGGTGGGGTGGCTCAGTAGGTGGAGGTGCAGGCTGCAAGCCGAGAGGTCCTCGGTTCGAATCCCACCTGCGGCAACCGTGTTGTGTCCTTGGGCAAGACACTTCACCCCCATTGCCCATGTGGGGGGCACGGTGATGTTGTGTACTAAGGTGCACTGCACGTTGATGGTGCACTGTCTTCAACCAATGCTAACCCTGCTTGTGTGGAGTTAGTATGTTGGGGAGCTTACAGTTGCTTGCCATTGTTTGGTGGTTCTCTCCGGGTACTCTGGCTTCCTCCACCTGTAAAACTATTGAGGTCATGATTAGCCATTGTGCAGAAATATGTGACCTTAAACACCAATAAATAAATAATAATACTATTAGTTGTGTCTTCGTATAAAAATGAAAAGTTATAATGGTGCCAGTGCCACCTGTGGTCTCTATCATTGATGTTAGTTATTTCACACATGTCCAATGTAACTCAAGAGGACATATCCCAATCACCAGTTGTCATCCATTCCGGGCATTTACGCACTCGCATGGGTTTGTTACTGTTGCTAATATGAACTGGATTAGTGGAAACAGGTGAATGCTGACCAGTCAAACCATCGACGCGAGGAGATTGAACATAGAAACTGGACTCACTGATATCCATATTTGAGTCACTTTCTGACTCAGCATAAGGGTTGGTGTGATTGTTGTCAAGAGTAGATGTTTCAGGCAAAGCATATGGCCCAATGTTACATGTATGCGAAGCGTAGGGAACGTGGTTTCCCTCAGATGGTTTAACAGTATATTGTTTAGAATGGAACTGAGAACCAATTATTTTATGCAATTTGAGAAAATCTTTAGTTGCTACTGTTACAATATATTTTTCTCTAGTCTTGTGTTTGTCCCCATCGCCCTTGATATAAACCAAATCACCGGGTTCAGCAGAAAGTTTAATTGCAGTGGCTAAAGTGGTAGAAGATAATAGGTCCACCCTCTGGTAATGAATCTCTTGAGCTCATTCTCAAGCTCTTGGATTGCCTTTTCAGCAATGGGATATTTTTATAATAATAACCACGGCCCAGACTTAGCTGGTGCAAACTCTTTAATTTCCAGGGCCAAACACAAATTTTGAACCCCCCCAATCCCCAAAAATTTGCATACAAAACCAAAAAAAGAAAAGTCGTAACTGGTTCTCCATACTTTAGCTTACTGTGCATGCAGTAACCAGGAAGTGACCAAAACTGGTGAAAAACATCATTCTTCTGTTTGGCCCAAAGTCAGCAACATCTGAACTGACATCTGTGCTTCAAATACACTTTTCTGAAGATGCCAGACACAAATCAATCATGATTATGGTGAATTCACGGAACTGAAATGATGCTGGAAGTGAACTACTGAGCTTTTCGATGTTCAGGGCTGTAACTTATTAATAATTTTATAAAAATTATTCATGTTTCCCATTTTTTGGAACGTGGGACTTGATTCTTACTGATGATAAACCAACTGTTTGTTAAATGTTCCTTCCCTCTCTTCCAATGAACCTTCCTGTTGAACTCCCATGCTTAGTGGCTTTTTTTATTGAAAATTTTGTATTAAATTTCTTGGGAGTTTAATGAGATCTACAAAAAATTTTATTCCGTCTTTCCCCATGGTTACATTCTCATCCTGGGGGTGTAAGGATGTATGTTGTCTTGCATCTTCTACCAGATGTGTTGTTTTTTTTCTTCTCAGGCAGATCTAGCTTTGCATCTGGTAGTATTTGACCGGTTTCTGACTTTGGGCTTATTGTATAGCCTGTTGTTTAGTTTCCGTTTTTAGCTTAACTTGACAAAGTAAAGATAAGCTATTGCCATCACACGTGCAGAAGTCTATTAGTCTGTGAGTCTGTGAGTCATTTTCCTTTAGCACAGGCTACACCCCGCAGTTCTTGTCTGATCGTCACGAAATTTCATATGTAGATTTGGGGTCATGTCTAGATGAGAACGTCCCCTTTTGGTTGCGATCGGTCAACCGGAAAGGGGCCCCAGCCCAAAACCCGAAAACCATTAGCACAGTCTACAGGTCGTATTTATGAAGGGATTTCATTGTAACTTGGTAGGATGCCTCTGTATAATGCCTAGATGAGAACGTCCCCTTTTGGGCATGATCTGTCAACCGTGATGGCTGCACAAGCCTGAAACCCAAAAAACTTTAGCACAGTCTGCAGGTCATGTTTAAGATGGAGGGATTTCATTGTACCTTGGTAGGATGACTCCGTATGATGTCTAGATGAGAATTTCCCCATTTGGGCGTGATCTGTCAACCGTGACGACTGCCTGAGCCCAAAAACCCGAAAACCTTTAGCACAGTCAACAGGTCTTATTTAGGGCGGAATTTCATTGTAACTTGGTGGGTTTTCTTCATATAATGTCTAGATGAGAAAGTCCTCTCTTGGACGTGATTGGGCAACTGTGACGGCTACAGGAGCCCAAAGCCCAAAAACCTTTAGCACAGTCCACAGGTCATATTTATGAAGGGATTTCATTGTAACTTGGTAGGATGACTCCAAATAATGCCTAGATGAGAATTCCCATTTTGATCGCGATCATTCAGTCTTGATGGGTGCCCGAGCCCAAAAAACCTTTAGCATAGGCAAAAGGTCATATTTATGGAAGGATTTCATTGTAACCTGTTAGGTTGACTCCATATAATGCCTAGATGATGACATCCCCTTTTGGTCGTGATTGGTCAACTGTGATGGCTACAGGTTCCTGAAGCCTGAAAATCTTGAGCACAGTCTACAGGTCATATTTATGAAGGGATTTCAATGTAACGTTGTAGGATCACTCCAGATGATGCCCAGATGAGAATGTCCCCTTTTGGTTGCGATCATTCAACCATGATGGCTGCCCGAGCCCAAAGCCTGAAAACCTTTAGCACAGTCTTCAGTTCATATTTATGAAGGGATTTCATTGTAACTTGGTAGGTTGACTTCATATAATGTCTAGATGAGAACAACCCCTTTGGACGCCATTAGGCAACTGTGACAGCTACAGGGGCCTGAAGCCCAAAAACCTTTAGCACAGTCTACAGGTGATATTTATGAAGGGATTTCATTGTATCTTGGTAGGATGACTCCAAATAATGTCTAGATGAGAACGTCCCCTTTTGGTCACGATCATTCAGCCTTGATGGCTGCCCGAGCCCCAAATCCCCAAAACCTTTAGAATAGTCTATAGGTCATATTTATGGAAGGATTTCATTGTAACCTGTTAGTTTGACTCTATATAATGCCTAGATGATGACATCCCCTTTTGGTCGTGATTGGTCAACTGTGACGGCTTCAGGGGCCCAAAGCCCGAAAACATTGAGCACAGTCTACAGGTCATATTTATGAAGGGATTTCATTGAAAATTTGTAGGATCACTCTAGATGATGCCCAGATGAGAATGTCCCCATTTGGTTGCGATCATTCAACCATGATGGCTGCCTGAGCCCAAAAACCTTTAGCACAGTCTACAGGTCATATTTATGAAGGGATTTCATTGTAACTTGGAAGGTTGACTTCATATAATGTCTAGATGAAAACGTCCCCTTTGGACGCAATTGGGAAACTGACGGCTACAGGGGCCCGAAGCCTGAAAACCTTTAGCACAGTCTACGGGCCATATTTATGAAGGGATTTCAATATAACTTGATAGGATGACTCGTTTTGGAATAATTTCACTGTAACTTGGTAACTTTCGTTGATATACATTAACAGTGTACACCTCATATTATTTTTATCAAAAACATAGCATACAGAGAACAGAAATGAACATATTCCCAATTATCACAATTCTTGTCTTATTTCATAATCCTTTCATAAACATTGAACATTATCCTTTTCATCAAACACAACACACAAGCTACAGTGTCAATGACACTTTCATTTCCTGTTGACGTTGTTTTCACTTGGACAATGCTTTAAATTATTGCATTATCGTTATAGTGTAGCACAGTTATCATATTTGTAGTAGGATACATGTATGTATTATGGTGGTAGTGTAGCTTAAATTTTTTGGTGTTTGTTCACACTTGGGATCTATTGGGATGCCCTTGGGCTCATGAGGTTCCCTTTGGGAACTTAGGCATTTTCGAAATTTTGATTTTTTTTTCGAAACGATTTTGATTGCCGTATATTTTCAGTATATTTAATGTGTATAACTTATTGATTGTTTAGGAGTGCAGTGGACTTAGTCTTTGGCTTAATATTACTATGAAATCTTTTTGCACTAAGTGTAAGGTGAGGAAATATACCTCAGATTTACACGCTTGCTGTCTTGCTTGTAGTCGCTGCACTCCTTCTGATACATGTGCTACTTGTGTCGTTTGGAATGCCAAACAGAGGAGGGGTGTCGCATTATGTTCGCGGCAAAGTTCCTATGCCGGAGCTATCGGCGCACGCTTATTCCAGTTTTTCAGTCTCCCTTTTTCAGGGAAACAAGAATATGGTAAAGGTTCAGTGACACCCATCCAAAAATGGGCTGCCGTTGTCGTGCTCAGATGAGCAAACGGCTAGCTCCAAAGGTGCTCATGAATATAAAACAAGGAATAAGGCCTCTTATTCCATTAAAAGCAGCTGGCTCGACCGGTGAAGCGGTAACCCTGCCAGAGGGGGGGGGGGGGGGGGGGGGGGGGGGGCTGTATCACCGAATAAATCTGTATTAGTCGAGGAGAGTGTGGAATTGAGTAGAGCAAGCACCTTAACATCAAAAGCTCACCCAGCAATGACGGCAAAAGAGAAGAAGCCAGCAAGTTTCTTAATGGGATGCTTGGTGTGATCTGGGGTCAGATCGCGAACGGAGAGGGCCTTCTCCATCCTGTCAACAGTCGGGAGGATGACTGTTGTGGGTGGCACAAAACTTTACTGAGTTGGAGCTAACATCCTTGTTGGACGATGGAGGTGCTCCGTCTACACTGCAGCCAGTGTCAGCAACAGTTACAGCTTCTTCCTCATCGAGTACTAGGTACATTATCCGTCTTCGGAAATTAAAGCTGTTCTGCGAAGATGCTCCCAGTCTTCCCCTTCGAAGTCGGGTCATCCAGTAGCTAGTACATCGAGGCATGGCATCCGATGAAAAGATTTAGAGACAGATTGCTGTCCTGAGAACATCATGCAGCAAAGAAACGAGTGCTGCTCAGCAAGCCTCAGTTACGGACTTACTCTCGCAGATAGTGCAGCTTATCGCAGCTTCCCAGCCAACGCAAGTGCATCTGTCAACAGGCTCCAGGAGTGGGCTGTCAAATGGTGCTAGATCGGTACAGTTATCCACTCACTCGGAGGGAGCCGACCGAATTTCACAGCCTGACCAGGCGGATGATGATAGAGAGGTGTAGGAAGATTCTCCAACCTGTATGGAACAACATATGAAAACGATGAATTTTATTCATCAGTTTTTACCTGAATTAGTTCCCTCTAGTCAGCAAGCTGCGTCTGCTAGGCAGAGATAAGATTGCTTTCATCCCAAAATAGGGATACACTGCGGAGGAAAGAGGATGTTCTTTCCTTCCCACGTTAGTCGGCTCAAGGTGTCTGAGGTTTTCAATCCAATGTTGACGACACATTATTTAACCTAGTAAGTTCAAGAAAGAAATATCCTTTCTTGACAACATCTTCCGTTCACATACCGTTTCCTGGACCTCGCAAATTAAAAATAGTTGGAGATGTACAGAGAGCTTCTCAGCATTTGGATGATTGGGCTACGGATATTGACATATTGTTACCCGCATCATTCAATGTCTGCTCAGATGTGATCGAATCTACAATTTATTCTAGTCGGGCAGTTTTGGATGATATGTCTTACGCAGATCATATCACCAGGGCTTTGGTCCATTGTCTCGAGGGGGAAGTATTTGACGATATTAATGCGTCATAAATTCTTTCTAGGGCAGTTATGTATGCCACACATCATTCAGTGGCTATTATGGAATTATTAAGACATGATGGAGCCTTGGTATCGTCTTCTTTGATTGATGATCGGGTGAAGAACTCTCTAAGAGCACCTCCGGTTTCAGGACATACGTTGTTTGATGACAAGTTGTCCTTGGTGTACAATGAAGCTACCAAGAAAGCTACCAGCACTCTTATGCTGAGGTCAGTTACCTAGCATCATTCATATGCTGAACGTAGTAGGCAAGGGGGCTCCAGTTTGCAGCCAGCGAAGAAAAACTCCTCACAGGGTTCTAGTAAACCCTCGTACAATTCAATTCAATCTTTATTTCATAGCATACAAATAAGAGAGAGAGAGAGAGTAAAGTTAAAAAAATTATTGAATGATGTATAAATGTATACTGTGGGGAATGACATAGCCTTGTGACTGTCTTCCCCTAGACAATCAAAAATATTAAATAAAATAGAATGGCAAATGGCAAGTGTTAAATTCAAGTTAAATGAAGTCGATTCAGACAGCAGGTAGTTGTTGCGTTTATATTAACATCCTTTACATTAGAATTGAGTATTGTTTCCACATCATGGATTAAATTCCCAAGAGTTCTGTCTCGAATTGTTTTAAACCCGTTAATCAACTGTGTTTCCGAATGCTAATCGAATCAACAGTGTTTCCAAATAAATAAAAAATAATTTTTTATACACATTCCTTAGTAGGCCAGTACAATTATCGTAGTCTAATGGGGTGATGTAAAAACCGGAAAACACAGGACAATCTTTTCATCTGTTTGTGGGAAGCGAAGAGATGAAGGTAATAAGGACCCCCGAGAGTTCCAGCTAGGCAAAGCAGTCAGGGCATCTTGGGTTGGAACACCTAACATTGACTTCGTATGCGTTTAAAAATTGATTGAATATTGTTTTGTTAAATGCCTTTCTTGTGAGGGTTTTTATCGTTATGTCTAAGTCATTCCACAGTTTGGAAAAATAAAAAATATGGAAGAGCGGCTGAGAACTGAGTGCGGGGTTTGTGTGTGATTAGGTTTCCACATTGCCTACTATTCATACCAGATGGGTTAGAGTACACTTGGAATGTATTATCAAAACTGACAGGGAGGTTGTTTATAGACCAGCCGTACATGAATAGAAGTGAATGTAACTTGTACAGATCATTAAATTTCAGGATTTTCAAACGTTTGAAAAGAGGATCGGTGTGTGAGTTGAACTTTTTGTTCACTATGATACGCACAGCCTTTTTTTGAAGATTCAGAATTTGTTTAGTGGCTGTTGTATTGCCCCAAATTTGTATCTCGTAAATTAAATGGCTTTGAAATAAAGTGAAATAGAGTATACGTAGTGTCTCGAGCGGCAAAAAATTCTTGACTCTATTCAGGATATAAATTGCCCCTGGATAGTTTCATACAGACTACGGATACGTGATGATTAAATCTAAGGTTCTCGTCCATGTCAATTCCTAGGAATTTTATGAATTTGTGTTGGCGATTATTACCTGCTATTATTAAGCTTGAGTTATTCAGTGAATTTTGGGTTTGTACGTCGTTGAAATTGTAATTGTCATTTTGGGGATGAAGAAGTAGGACCTTCGTTTTATTAGCATTTAATGATAACTTATTAGTTAGACACCAGTCATTGATTTTTTGACAATTCATTGTTTGCCCTCTCCACTGGGAGGTTGAGGTCATTACCAGATGCGTAGGATGTTGTGTCATCCGCAAAGGATAAAATACTCACAAATGTCGTTGATAAAGAGCGCAAACAAAAGAGGACCGAGGACAGAACCCTGGGGAACACCCGTAGTAATATTGAGTTGATTCGAGGATTCACTCGCGAATTGCACAAATTGGGATCTCTCAGAGAGATAGTTCTGAAACCAAGAATTAGCTATACCTCTAATTCCGTAATGTTCAAGTTCCTGACGAGGATTTCATGGCCAATAGTGTCGAATGCTTTGGAAAAATCTAAAAAAAAAAAATGATAATGTGCAATCTTTAGTTGCATTGTTATTCATTATGGAAGCGTAGTTGATAAGGTGCATTATCGGATGAAATGTTCAGTGTCCCTTTCTGAAGGGGATCGGGACGTTTCGGCCTTGAGACGCTCGGTCTCGTAGAAAGAGGGTGGAGAAACAACGTAAATAAAATAGATTCAGTCGAAGAATGCTCTGACAATGTGCGTACACTGATTTTCTGCCTTAATTTTATTTCACTAATTCGAAAGAAGATGGGTTTATACGACATATAAATAAAAATATCTCGTCAACACCTTGGCATTAAGGGGATATTTGAATAATTGATTTCTGTATACACCAATTCCAGACTCGGCCTCGGTATACACTTTTTAGTGATAGACTACTTGTGCAGCGAAATCGAGCATTCTTCGAAAGGAGTGGATTAATAAACAAAAAAGATAAAACATGTAAATTCTGTCTCTATAAATTGCGTAGATTTATGTGGATTAGTGAAAAATAATCTACGCCTCATACAACAAAGTGACGCCAGACGAGTAATTGTTATTATGAGATAATATCTGATGGCGAAAATAACCTATTGTTCCATTTTCCCTGGGCTTATGCCATTAGTTACTAATTCTTGGCCCCACTGATTGCAGTGATAACAATTAAGTCGTGGCTCTCACATTATACTCAGTTCATCAATTATTCCATTGGTTGATTATCTGCATTATCTTGTATCTTGTATCTTCTGTTGATGTTCCCTCGCTGACTTGTCGAGGCACCGCTTGCTTCAAGCGTTCCGTATGCTGGTTCTGAATAATTCCAGTTAAGCTAGGATCTATAACTTTTCCTTAGGAATATTCACTGATGAATCCCTATTTTCTTTTATTTATATTTATATTTATATTTACCCTCAGTCTAAAGGGTGTATTCAAAGGGGAATGCACTCTATTTAGGCTGCCCAATTAATTATATTGAAATATTTATTTATGTGGTAGATTATGTCCTATATTTCCATTTGCGGGGTATGGAGGAAGCTCAGAATTGGCTTGTGTCATTTAGAAGAAGGCGTGTTCTTTTCAGGTGTAACTGATGTAGGAATTCTCTACTGTGTAGCTCCAAGGCTTGTATATCCTCTTCTTCCAGGATTAGGTATTCTGTTAATTTCGGATGTGAGCAATCTAGTATAAGCTGGGTGAAGAGCTCTGGATTTTCAAGAAGCTGGGTGGGATTATGTAGTGCCTGTAGCCTGTTCAGCTTTCTTTTTAGCTGCCTTCTTTCATCTTCAAACACTTGGCATTCAGAGATAAAGTGTTGTCTATCTTCTTCCTTGATTTTACATAGTTGACAGGTTGGATCCACTGAATACTGGTTAAAGGCTGCCCTATTAGTTTGCAGTATATAGGTTCCGGTGAGTAGCCTGGCCTTTATTTCAGCTCTTGAAGTATCATGAATGTTCCTGTGGACGTATCTATATACGTTATGTGTTTTATTCAGTTCCACACCTCCGGGGTTCAGATACTTTAAAGATGTTTTTTGTCTCAATCTCTTCAAACCACTTTGCTTTGGTGACCTTCTGGATAGCTGTGTTTAGTAAATTCTTCCACATTGCTCTGTTTGGAGGTTGCTTAAGGAGGTCATATGCAGTTGGAAGTTCATATTGCTCTAGGAGTTGTCGGGTGTGGGAAAACCAGCTTTTTTCATTAATATTTCTCATAGCAAGTTGTCTCATTGCAATGTCATATTCCACAGATGTGTTGTCACATACAATTCGATAGAATAGATTCAATCGGTTTTTATTGATTATTGTAGCAATATCTGGTACCCCCATGAGTGATGTAACCGCAACCGTTGCTGTTCAACACGGGAAATTGTTTGCCAATGTTTGGGAACACATGATAATACCAGTTTATTAAATAATATTAAATAATAATAATTATTAAATAATATTAAATCTGAAAAAAGTGTAATAATTTGCGTTTATTCGTTGAAAACGCTGCAGTGGAGCTTTTTCAATGAATAAACACGAAATTATTTGTGACAGATATATATAAAAAAAATTATGGTTAAGAGATGTTTTCCTTTATATTGAAAGTTTCAGTGATACCTATGATGTCAAAGATATCATTTGTTTGAAGACCTCAAATCAGACTCTGTAGTTGTTCAAAATTGGCATTCAAGCTTCTACAATTAATGTTAAGTAAAGCAAAAGATTTCTTACACGTGTCTACCGTTGAAGAGAACGTTCCCAGAGTGTAGTATTTGCAGTTATTCCTGTCGGCATTGAGTGGAAAAATAGGATCATCTTCCGAAATACAGTCAATTTCATAGTTGAATTGTGTAACAAAGTCAAAGGCTGCATCATTCTGAACATCATCAAGCGAGACTAAGTTGGTCGTCATAAAGTTTGGTACACAAGAAGGAAACAAAGAGTTTCTAGATTACTGTGACTTGAGGTACAGTTGGAGAGGTTGGGACAATGGCAAGAGTCATGAAATGTGGACTTAGGCAGTCTGTCTTATTATGAACCCGGGAGTTGGTTGGATGGGTTTTGAATAATTATAGGTACTAGATATTCTGTAAGCAGAGGTTATTTTTGCGTGTGGGTCGCGATATATATTGGTGAATATAAGAAAATAAAATAATATGGGTGCACATGATAGAGGGCTTTAAAATTTGGGTTGAACTGGTAACACGTTCACATTGTGGTGATGCCCTCACATGGTTTATCAGTTTGTATGCAATGTGCAGCATGGCTGCTCGGTCCTACTATTTAACGAACACAAACGAACATAAACGAACAGAAGAGAAAATAATAGGAAATACTAGTTTAAAATGGTTGAGGGTGCATATGCAGGTATATGTGGCTATATATTATTCGTTTGTAAAATTTTATTCACTTCTGATGAGTATTTTGATGATTAATAAGGTTTATAAAATGTTCGACGGCACGAAATTTTTGTGTTCGTTAAGTAGTAGCCTGCTTGAAGCTATCGACAAGCTGCGACAAAGGTGTGAAATCAATTAGCTGTCTATCTGAGGAAGAATGTCGCTGAGGAAAACAGCGAAATTTAGGTTTAAGAGGAATGCAAGCACCTATTTTAATCGTGTGTAAAATTGTATCCACGTCTGATGAGTATTTTTGTGATAAATAAAGATTATAGCCATTATTTGGATTGACAAACATGCATCAAACTCTCGCTTTGGATTCCGAGGACGCATCACGGCGAGTCGGGGACAAACCGTGATTTACCCTTAGAAAGCGGAGCAAGACTCGGATACATGCAGCATATTGTACACCCACATAATCATAATAATCTAAAGATCTTACAATATCTCGGGGATAAGTCATTAAAGACCAGTTTAAGCTTTCCTGAAAACTTTCCCCGAACAAGCTCACCCTCCACCAACGCGGGCTCCCACTAACGAGAGAGGACAACCAGGCGCATAGCCAGGAAAAAGTTTCCTGGGGGGGGGGGGGGGGGGGGGGGAGGGGCGATAACTGGCGGGGTGGGGGAGGAGTTATAGCCATCAGATGCGCGAAAGGCGGGGTTGGGGGTCCTTCTCCAGGATTTATTTTTGAGATGGGGGGGGGGGGGGGGGTATGGGGAAAATTTGCCAGGAAAATTTTAAAATGTAAGTCTAACTACTGGCGGGAAACATTTGGAAGGGGGGTACAGCTACATTTTGGGGAGGGGGGCACCTGTCCCCTGTGGCAACGACAAATCCCGGGACACCTCCACCCACAGACTCTCACCAACGAGCCCCATTCATCCCCGGTTCTTTCCAGGAAACGCGTTCCGTGATACAGTAGGCCTAACCGCTTCGCGATAAATGTTAGCCCAATAATATTAGCCTTCGCCTGTGCTCCGAATTTATTATTATTATTTTTTTTAATATGTCGCACCGGTGCGACATATTACAAAATTAAAAAATAATAAATTCGGAGCACAGGCGAAGGCTAATAGTATTGGACTAGATAAATGTTAAACTCCCCTCACCCTTTGCCCGGGCTTGGGACCGGCAGACTTAACAGAGTCAAGTCAGGCGGATTTAGAGGTTTTTTTTCCAATTTTTGTTTTTTTTTAGTAATAAATTTTAACCCCCCCCCCCCCCCCCCCCCACACACACACACCCACGGCAGACTTAACAGAGTCAAGTTAATCGGATTCAGAGTTGTTTTTTCCAAAAAAATGTTTTTTAGCAATAAATTTTAAACTCCCCTCATCCTCTGCCCGAGCTTGGGACCGGCATACTTAACAGAGTCAAGTGAGGCGGATTTAGAGTTTTTTGTTCAAAAAGTTATTCTTTTACTTCTTTGGCAGATATATTCTGATTTTCTTTTCAATTCACTGCCTTACTATAATTATATTTAATGTGAAAAAATGAGTTATCCAAAATAAATTTAAGAATTCTTTTTTTCTTTTTGACAAACAGTACAAGCCGCGGAAATAAGTTGTATGATACCCACTAAAACGAAAGTGACCAGTGAAAGGATTTTTTTCTCGGGTCGCGTTTCTAGGAGAGTATGGATAGGGTTGTCCCCAATGTCGTAGCCACATGGGGCTGGGGGCACTCACCCCTCCCCAAAATCTAGCTGTGTCCCCTTCCAAATGTTTTCCGCCAGTAGACTTAGATTTTAAAATTTTCCTGGGGGAGAACCCCCCCCCCCCCCCGAAAAAAATTCCTGGAGAAGGACCGCCCAGCACCCCCGCCTTTCGCGCATCTGATGGCTATACCCCCCCCCCCCCCCCGGAACTTTTTCCTGGCTACGCGCCTGGTTGTCCTCTCGCGTTAGTGGGAGCCCGCGTTGGTGGAGGGTGAGCTTGTTCGGGGAAAGTGTTCAGGAAAGCTTAAACTGGACTTTAATGACTTATCCCCAAGATATTTTAAGATCTTTAGATTATTATCATTATGTGGGTGTACAATATGCTACATGTATCCGAGTCTTGCTCCGCTTTCTAAGGGTTGATCACGGTTTGTCCCCGTCTCGCCGTGATGCGTCCTCGGAATCCAAAGCGAGAGTGTGATGCATGTTTGTTAATCCAAATAATGGCTATAATCTTTATTTATCACAAAAATACTCATCAGACGTGGATACAATTTTACACACGATTAAAATAGGCACTTGCCATCCTCTTAAACCTAAATTTCGCTGTTTTCCTCAGCGACATTCTTCCTCAGATAGACAGCTAATTGATTTCACACCTTTGTCGCATCTTGTCGACAGCTTCAAACAGGCTACTACTTAACGAACACAAGAATTTCGCGCTGTCGTACATTTTATAAACCTTATTAATCATCAAAATACTCATCAGAAGTGAATAAAATTTTACAAACGAATACTATATACCCACATATACCTGCATATTCACCCTCAATCATTTTTAACTTGTATTTCCTATTATTTTCTCTTCTGTTCGTTTATGTTCGTTTATGTTCGTTTGTGTTCGTTAAATAGTAGGACCCTGGCTGCTCAGCATCAGCCATGCTGCACTTTGAGGACAGACCAGTAAGTTGAGTAAGTATTCACGTGGTGTTTAATTGGGGTGGGAGAAAATGAATTTTCACTAATGGACTGTAATGGAGAGATATTCTATCGTTTGGATAGGAATATATTTAGTTTAACCAATATTTATTCAAAATATTTCATAATAGTATAAATTATACATAATAGATGGTGGATCCGACAGAAAGCTAAAAAGCTTATACAAGGTCGTTTCCACATACAACATTTACAATGTTACAATATAACGGGATCAATAATAGTCAAAAGGTTACATATATATTGTTTAATCTATGCTCATTAAAGTATGATGTATCGAAGAATAAGAGAATTATGTATGAAGAGAAAAAACAGGAAGCCAACCAGGGTGTAAACTAAGCCGATGACGATTCCAGGGCTACCGGTCATATCGACCGTCAGCCAAATCGGCCGCTGCAATTTCGGACGAATCGGCCGCGACAATTTGGGTCAAATCGGCCGCTGAAAAAAAAATATTTTATTAGGGAAAAATAAACAAAAATTAAGTAATTTTTTACAGACTCACCCAAAAAGTAAGAATATTATGCACTGAATCCCAAAATCCAAATGTGTAAAAAGTAACATTTTTTTCTTGTCTGAGTAAATGCAATCCCATTAGTGCCCTGATTGGAGAAACAACGGAAAATGATTGACATCTCCAGGGGCGTTACACATGTCACTGACTGGTCTGTTTTACTGTTTGACATCACTCAATCAACTGTCTCTCAGAAAAGGTTGTTTGGACAGTAATTTAATCACAATGCAAAGTTTTTGATGCACTGTTTGTGTTTGTTTGTACAGTAATGATCATTTTGGCATTGCAAATCGGCAGGTCTATTGTTTTTGAATACCAGTTAACTTACTAATCTGCTTTATTGTTGCGAAGAGAGTTTGTGATTAATAGATTACCTTTGAACATTGTTATTGAAAAGAAGTCGACGTATTTTTTCCGGCAATTCGCTTTATTAACATCCCTTCAATAATGGTAATCAGTCCGGCATTAATTGCCAGGCCGGTAGTCATCATTGGACGGCTCTTAATAAAGCGAATTGTCTGAAGAAAAAAATTGAATGCTGTAAGTAATTTATTCCAGTAAAGAGATGAAGTCGACGTATTTTTTCCGGCAATTCGCTTTATTAACAGCCCTTCAATAATGATAATCAGTCCGGCATTAATTGCCAGGCCGGTAGTCATCATTGGACGGCTCTTAATAAAGCGAATTGTCTGAAGAAAAAAAATGAATGCTGGAAGTAATTTATACCAGTAAATGTGAAGTAAATAAGTAATTTTCCCGGCGGCCGATTCGACCGAAAATGCTGGCGGCCGATTCGTACTGACTGGCGGCCGATTCGTCCGAAATTGTCAGCGACCGATTTGGCTGGCGGCCGATTTGACCGTTTCCCAGATCCACACACCAAAGTCGTGGGGTCCTCCTAAATACCAGAACCCACCAGAACCGCACAGAACCCCCCTCTAAATTACATCTGCGCAGTGTTTTACGATGAAATATGTTTATTTTATGTAATAATCCTTACAGGAAAGAAGAATAGAAGTAAATTCATTCTTATAGTCGCCTTGTCTAGGCGGGTCTTGGGGTTCTGGTATTTAGTATTTTCCTCCTAAATATCAGAACCGCACAGAATTCCCAAGAACCACCCTCTAAATGACATTTGCACGCTGCTCTCGGGGAAAATATTCCATTTCCAGTTTCTTTTAACCTGCAATAGGAAACTGAAATTTAATTTATTCATCAATTCATACCTGTGTCGGCATTTGCTTGACCCTGGCTGATCGCAATCGGGCTATTCCTGTGATTGACCCTCGGAAATCTCATTGTCAATTTATATCTGGTATTTCTGAATTAAGTCCAAAACCACAGCCAACCTTACCAATTTGAATGATTATTTGGCTACAATCACCCCGATGAAGACTACAGCGGCCGGCGAAGCGGCTGTGCAAAAAGATTGGAATATATAAATACGCTTTCATTTACGGAAAGCGCTTTGTAGCTACAATATAATTTTGGACTATACCAAAGACTGAGCTATTATCTTCATTACTTAGAACTTCGGAGCCATAGAGTAGGGTGGACACATTTGGAATAAATGGTAGCTGACCAATGGTTCGGTTACGGATATTGAAGTAGAGTGGGCACGTTAGCAGGAAATGTTCAGTTGACTCAATTTCCCCACATTGGCAGTAGGGTGACAGAGATATGTGATTGGCGTACAAATGTGAGTTGAGGTTACTACATCCCAGGCGCAACCTACAATGGTATTTTTGTGCTGCACGACATTTAGCATTACTGAAGAAGGATGGCGGCCGTCGGCTATTATGATTTAAGTAATTCTTGAAGTTTCTATAAGAACTGTTATCTCTTACTGGCAATGGTATGTTGTTCCATAGTTTAGTTACTTCTGGGATGAAAGAAGATTGGTACAAATTGGTTCGACAGAAGGGGATTCTGAGGTTACCACAAGAACGGAGAGTATGTGTCGTATTGATCGCCGACATGAATGGCGGGACCTTATTAGCAATGTGTTGAGGCGTTATGCGGTGGTACATCTTAAAAAACTGCATCAGTTTGTGCTTCCTTCGCCTGTCTTGGAGGGTGTCCCAGCAGGTTTCTGAGTATAATAGAGCTTTACTGGCACTGACAGTTCCCCCAGTAACAACCCTAGCTCCTGCCACTTGAATTTTCTCTATATTAGCAATAGCAGCTTCATTGCAGTTGTCCCAGATTGTATCAGCATATTCTAATACGGGTCCTATAAATGCGAAATAGATTTTTTCCAGAACGCATCTATCACGTACGAATTTGTACTTTCGCATTAAATCTATACGTGTCCAGGCTTTGGCACAGATATAGTCAATGTGATCAGTCCACGTGCAACTAGTATTTAACATAACACCTAAATGTTTGTGACTGTTAACCTCGGTAATTTGGGGTCCTCCTAAATACCAGAACCGCACAGAACCCCCGGAACCGCACAGACCCCCCCCCCCCCCTCTAAATTACATTTCCGCAGTATTTTACGATGAGATATGTTTATTTTATGTAATAATCCTTACAGGAAAGAAGAATAGAAGTAAATTCATTCTTATAGTCGCCTTTGTCTAGGCGGGTCTGGGGGGTTCTGGTATTTAGTATTTTTCTCCTAAATACCAGAACCGCACAGAATTCCCAAGAACCACCGTCTAAATGACATTTGCACGCTGCTCTTGGGGAAAATATTCCATTTCCAGTTTCTTTTAACATTCAATAGGAAACTGAAATTTAATTTATTCACCAATTCATACCTGTGTCGGCATTTACTTGGCGCTTGGTTGATCGCAATCGGGCTATTCCTGTGATTGACCCATGGAAATCTCATTGTCAATTTATTTCTGAATTAAGTCCAAAACTTTTAAAAAAAACCTATTTTTTTATTCGTCTCAAGACTGGCACATGGTACATACAAAAATATATCATATTATACAAAATAACAAGAAAGTCGTGAAAAAAGAAGCCCGCAGAAATACAAACACAACTTGCAATAAATCTCAGCATTTAAATATAAACACAACGCACCCCTAAGTGATCACCTCACCAAACAAAATGTTGATTGCAATTGGCAACTTGCGATCAACATTTTGCTTGATGAGGTGGTCATGTAATGGCGCTTCGATTTACCTAAAACTGCCAATTAGTCCGATCACCTAATTACACCCGTTTACTACCCAATTACACCGAATTATTATCTAAAAACAAGGTCAAAGGAAACGGCCTAAGTCAGAAAAGAGGTCAAAATTAGTTTTATTTAATTTGATTGTATTTAATATTCACTTTTCGAGCGACTTTCATGTGTGTGCCCCAAATATCGTGATATCCCAGGGTATTTCTGATGTACCATGGTGTTTAAGTACAATACAATGCCATCGTTTAACTGGTTGAGTTCTAGAAATTTACAGAATGAGTTCAATGACTTAGGTCTGGTCCGAGTCTTCAGTGAGATCCAGACCTAATGTACTGGATGCATTTCGTATACTATAAACTATTGACAAGTTGAAGATTTTCGATACTTGAGCAATGATGTCGGCTCGAGTTCGATTAGCCAAATCAATCAGTGAATGCAAAATTCCGAGTTAACTCCCTTGACTAAATTTTGAATGTTCAGCTGAAATGAGAGCGAATTTGAGAATAAATCGTGTTTTAGTTTTCCACAGAATACTAAAACAGTCTGGAAATTGAATCATTTCTTCGGAAACAATGTGTAAATGTAACTTACAGGAGGTTCTTTGGGGAAAATCTGAGGGGTTCTGGTATTTAGGAGAAAAATACTAAATACCAGAACACCCTAGAACCGCCTAGACAAAAGCGACTAAAAGAATTAATTTACTTCTGTTCTTTCCTGCAAGGTTTATTACATAAAATAAACATAGTGCATCGTAAAATATTGCGCAAATGAAATTTAGAGAGGAGTTCTGGTGGGTTCTGGTATTTAGGAGAACCGTGTACAACAAATTCACTTAGGTCAGGTAGCAGTGACAATATTCATGGAAGTTCTTTTTCTTTAATGTGATGGGTCAGTTTGGGGCATTTGGGGTCGTTTGCGTTCTGATAGCGAGTAAACTTGTACTCAGGGTAAAATTAATTGATCTGTATGCATTTGCCCTGTTACAACCCATAAATTGCCCCAAGGCAAAGAACGTAGCACACAAAAAAAAAACATTCCGTCTCGCTTGTCCATCAAAATACTACAAGCTGCTTGATAACAGGTCCTGTTCTCCAAAAGGGTTTAATTATTGTTTTGGATTCATGTTGATAGGTAACCGTTGTTACGAGTAACTGTTTTACCATTACGTGTACGTTCCATTTAAAACCCCCTTTCGTCACACCCGGTGAACACATTGTCTTCACGGGTCCACAACCCCCTTTGCGAGGCTAATTAAAGACGACGGGAAAATCCCGACATCAAAGGCGGTTCGTTTCTTGATGAAACCGAATTACTGATATACAGTCGCATATGAAAAACATTCTGTGTTTATGCAATCAATACATCGATTCGTTTTCAAACATAATAAAAATGAATGTAGACTAATTCATTATTTGTCCCCCAATAGGAAGCAACTATTTATTTAAGCAAAAATACAGTATAAATGATGGATAACAAGTTTGTTGTGAAGGCTATAAAATGTATGTATTCCCTGAATTCAACAGTCCGGCTATACCGGCTGATAAAGAAGTACGGTTGGTTATTCCGCCGCTAAATGTGAATAAATGTATAAAGTTAACAAGTGCTTTGAGTGAGCTAATTTTCCTCACAGTGTACGCCTTACGACATTACGAGATGAATGGTTTCGCGTGCCGAAGGTGCTCGTGGACAGTTTGAGGCAAGCCCCTTTCGACCCTCTTATACTGTTTATTTGAGGTTTAGCGACGTGTCTGAGTGTATTAAAAGAGGAAAGTGGCCAGGTTGGGTTAATGGCGTCTGCTCCTTTTGCCCTTTTTCTTGGTTTTATTGTTCCAGGTGAGTACTTCTTTCATGTGTCTGTGGAAGTCCCACTTCCTGACTTTCAAGGCCTCTAAGAGTTTCTCTGGATATGCTATAACTCTAGTTTTATTTTCACCTTCTTCTGAGGTGTCCTCAATGTATTTCCTGAATTGACTGATGGAACTGACGAAGTCAAGCTTAAGGGATCAGTAGATGTCGATGGCGCGTTCATCCAGGAATTCAATGAATTCGGCCGATGGTATCTCCTCCTGGTTGCCTTCATCTTCCTTGTCAGAGCCCAGGCTTCTTTCTGTTTTTTCTGTCTCTGCTCTTCTCTCTCACCTGGTGTCCCGGCGTTTGGTGGATGGTGACCTATGAAAAACTCAGTTGGGCGGGCCAATCAACCAGAACATAGAAAAAAGGGGGGGGGGGGGGGCTGTTGAGCCATTTTTTCATTTCATTCTTCTGTTGGCCTTCGCTTCCAACTCTCGTGGATCCATAAGCAAATAAAGTTATTCGGATCGCAAAGGGTCTCGAATTCAGGGAAATCTTTCGGCAAAGAAAACAAAATCAAATTCACAATCGGGAGCACCACCAAGGAAAAGGAAGAAAAAAGGACAAGCTCAGTAGGGTCGAAAGCGGTTGAACTGAAACTGAAACTTCATTTATTCATTCGAGGCCGAACTCATCTGTTGCTCATTGTCCGTGAGCACCTTTAATTCATTCGATTTGTTGATTGGGCACAGAACAAGGAATAAGTTATCTTGCTGTCTAAGTGTATGACGTTTTGACCAAAAGTATGTGACGTTTTGACCAAAAGTATGTGACGTTTTGACCAAAAAGGTGACGTTTTGACCATTTCGAAATGTGACGTTTTGGTCGTGTGACGTTTTGACCAGCACCCCCTAGAAAACACACGGAATAGTTGAATTCCGTAAGCAAAGAGTTAAATCCTAAATCCTGCAAAAAATGACGAATGTGAGTTGGAGTTGCTAAAAAGCAATAAAAGTCCGAACTCATACTTATTCTCTTCAAATACTATTATTATTACAATCGTTATTATCACTACGCATGCGGCGAATTGGGCCACAGATGACAAGAAACTATGGACCACAAAGTCAATGACACAGAAGCGTTCAGATAAACTGTGGAAGTTTCATATCTTGAAAATATGTAAGGCAGTTAGCGCGAGGAACGCATAATTTGACTCCAATGGATTGTTCCAACCCCCCAATGGGTAAGTTTTTTTCGAGATCTATTCAAGTGTAATACTTTTTGCCGGTAAAAAGGACGGTATCCGGTAAAAAGGACGGTAAGTGTATAAAAACTACGCTTTAAAGTAAGTGCGCCACTTCATTCGCACCTTGGACTCCGAGGTGCTAACAACTAAACAATGGAGCTCCCACTTGTTATTCAAGACACACTTGCCAGAGTGAAGGCTACCCTTGTCACCACCTGGAGTATCCAAGTGCTCAAGGGTAAAATTCACCTGACAGTGGATTTTGATAGAGAATCGGAACCGCCGTCCGTGGAGAGGTGTAGTACCTTTCTTGAGGGGATTTCCCCTCACACTGGTCACCCTCCTAGTGATGCGGATAAGCTGGATGAAGGCCGCCGGAGTAACACAGCCACCAAGAAGAAGAGGACGAGAAAGAAGGGACCCTCCACCTGACAGTGGATTTTGATAGAGAATCGGAACCGCCGTCCGTGGAGAGGTGTAGTACCTTTCGTGGGGGGATTTCCCCTCACACTGGTCACCCTCCTAGTGATGCGGATAAGCTGGATGAAGGCCGCCGGAGTAACACAGCCACCAAGAAGAAGAGGACGAGAAAGAAGGGACCCTCGCCAGACGACGAGATGCCCGCCGAATGACGGAGTTTCTGTAGAAGAAGAAGGAGAAGGAGGCAAGTGAGGGCGTCAAAGGGTCAACACCTGTCACCCCTGACCAACCCTTGTCCCAGGAGGAGGGTCCGGGGGACTATGGGTCGTCAGGTGACAGATCGATCTCCAACCCATCATGACTCTTCATCTGAAGAGAAGATGGAGGAAGACGATCTGTCTATGATACAGAAAGTTGTCCCAGATGACGTACTTTCCACCCCTCCAGCTCTTGCTTCTCCGGCTTCTTCGGACCAGGAGGAGAGCATCCCGGATTCCGTGGAGGCATTCCTCGGGGAGGAGACACCGTGCGAGTATTTCCGTGCCACACTCCAGGAGACATACAACAACCACCTAGAAGCAGGTACCTCACCCCAAATGACCAGGACAATACTCAATATGATTATCGGACATTACAACAGTTCTCAAGAAACAGCAGCAAGGATCAGGCCGTACACCGCCAAAGAAGAGCCTACTCTTCCCCCTGATCCGAAAACACCACCTACAACTATCTCACCGACGCATCCTCCTTCTCCCAAGAAAAAGCGCAGGAGACACAGACGCCGCTGACTACCTGAACTCCTTCCCTCCTTTTCCACATCCAGACAAGCCAAAAACTTATACAGTTAAAGAGGGTCGAAAGGGGCTTGTCCCCCAAACCGTCCCTGCGCGCCAAACCATTTCGTTCGACGGCGTCTTGTGTTTAACTAAATGAAGCTCTGAATGTGTGGAAAGTGATTTTTTAAGGAAGCTTACGCAATAATAAGCATATTGAGAAGGAAGATTAAGTATTGTTTGTTTTATTGAAGACTATTTACAGGACAAAATAGATCATTTTTCCATCGACACTGATCGACACGCCATTTTGTGCAAGGAAAACAACGATTTCGCCGGTTGACATGCACGACGGGTGAATATTATCATACTTGCTCGATGGAGGTGTAGCTAATTTTAGATGTTTCTGTTCAGCACGAGGGGATTTAATAGAAAGTGTGTTTGGAGAGAAACCATTTATAATTTGAAAAAAGTCGACAATAAAACAAACAATACTTAATTTTCGTTTTATATTGCGCACGCTTCATTAAATTGTCACTTCACACTTTCAGAGGTACATTTTGTATTTAGTAAAACAGTTTTTATTCGCCTAGCTACCGTCCTTTTACCGGCAAAAAGTTGTGTTCAAGCTTTTTTTTTTAAACGGGGGTTCATATTTTATTTTCAGTTAGCGTTTCGCCAAACCCCCATGTAACGGACTCCCGCAACTGCCTGGAAGCATGCCTTTGTTTCTGCCGCACAATTCCATAGTTCAAGTGTTATAATCTTTCTTCTATATACTTATTATTGCGTAAGCTTCCTTAAAAAATCACTTTTCACACATTCAGAGGTACATTTAATACTTTAAAACGTAGTTTTTATACACTTACCGTCCTTTTTACCGGATACCGTCCTTTTACCGACAAAAAGTATTACCCCTATTAAACAATTGATTTGAGGTTGATGTAAGTTAGCTGCAAATGCACCCATCCCCACCCCCAAATTATGAAGGATTTGACACAAGCCTCTATGGGGTTTACTACTCACAAATCAAAATCGAGCCTCTCACAACTATTGAGATGTGCTCATTGATTTTAATGGGAACGGGAAGATTCGGCCTCGGGAAGATTCGACCCCGGGAAAATTCGGCTTCGGGAAGATTCGGGCCGAAACTGAAAATTCACAACAGACGGGGAAATTAATTCTTGATGGGAGAGTATAGAAACAACGTAACATTGGTTAGAAATGTATCAAAATTATGATTTTATTTTTTTTTATGTGACGAGACATCCATATCTGCGTGTTATTTTTGTAAATGCATAGAATGAGAGAAGGAATAAACGGATCCATGAATGAAACACAGTGAAACATAGTTACATGATTCCTTTGCAAAGACGGTTGATGCAATGATAGAAGCGGGCTAAGGATCGAACCCTGTGGAGTGTCCACTTCGAGTTTTACCTCATCTGACACCTCGCGGTTGACCCTCACTTTGATTTTTAGATCAGATAAAAATGATGATCTGATCCTTAGATTTTTGGTAGATAGCCCCATTTTAGGCCGAATCTCCCCGAGGCCGAATCTTCATGGACCTATTTTAATTGGGTCGAAATTCCTTTGGATCGTGGGTCGAAATTGCCGATTTGGTTCGAAGTTTCTTTTTGGTCGAAAGTACAGTGTGCTGATTTACTGGCATCCTACTTGACTGGTTCGTCGAGTTGTCGTGGGTATATTTGGACCCGGAAGCCAGACAGGAAAACAAAGTTTGTGAGCATCTTGCCTGTCACCGCCATACAATTTTGAGTTGGTACTGTTTATTGGTCTGTTAATTTTTCTTATCCCTTTACAAAACATTATGAGTAACTAACTTATAATTTTTCTTCTGAATCAATTGTATTTGTTGATCTCCAGAGTTTGACATGCTGTAAAATAAGTTGGGCAAATTTGTTTACTTTGAACTTCGGGTCCTCCTAAACACCGGAATGACACGGAATGACATCTATTTCATATGGGTCCGTCGTTTCACCCAATTACACCCAATTAACACCCAATTACACCCAATTAACACCCAATTACACCCAATTCACACCCAATTACACCCAATTAACACCCAATTAAAACCCAGTTAATATATACGTCCACTGAATTGCGAAGTTATTGTTTCTTGGGACAAATTCTCGAAGCAAGACTACAGCGCACCAGTCAAACTTGACCCATTAGTACTAAGTCGGAAGAGGCAGAGATCGCTCCTACTAATGTGAAAAGTTTTTTGCAAATTTTGTGTATATCTAGTCCAAACCTCCTGGGCTGTGGCGTAGTCAAATATAACTATAAGTTTACGTCCACAGGATAAATATTATATTACGGCCTGTGATGTCAAGTTTGGACCAGTTTATATGAAATCAAAATAGTGCCACCCATAACCACTCTTTCTCTCAACTTTCGGGACCTTCATGGAATTAGTGATAGCTCACTCCCCACCCCCACCCCCTCACTACCCACCCCCACCTCACACTATTTTCGACGCATTTCGCCACCCGTGCAATAGCATTGACTCAGTAACATGACACATTACTACATGGGCCTAGGCAGAGATAGTGCCTGTAGGAAGACATCGTATCAGTGTATTGGAGAAACAAGAACAACCATTTCTTTTATTAATTTATTTCATAAAATGTAAAACCTTAACAAATAACGATTTGAGCACATACAGAAGGGGCTTATTGTACAGAAAAGCAAAATTATTTACAGAAGCACGTGTTTGTAACAAATTCACCCCAAAAAACAATTTTTTGACGTTTTTTATTAATTGGGTATTAATTGGGTGTAATTGGGTGAAACGGCGGACCATTTCTTATTGACCAGCAAATTTTATTTAATTAAATTAATCACCAGCACATTCTAACATTGATCAAATATAACCTGTGGTAACAAAATATATTTTTTTTCCAGTTGACGAGGGACAGTTTGAAAACATCGGAATGACAGATCTTTTACCAAACACTATAAACAGAATGATTATACGGCAGTCCTACTAATTACCGACCAAAACAGTCCAAACCCGTCCAAAACAGCCCAAAAGTGCTAATTTCTGACCAAAAGCCTGTAAGTAACGACCCAAAAAATAAATGAGTACCGACCAAAAAAGAGTTCTTTAGAATCTCAAAGGTTTTAGTCAGTGATTTGTGGGTGATTAAAAACAGAAGTAGCGGCCGGCCTCCAGCTTGAGAGAATTTTCAGGGAAAGGGGTATCGTAGGGGATAAGGTGAGGCATCATTCATAAGTCAGGGTTTTGAGGGAGGGAGGGGTTGAAACAGGCTTTGAGTAAAAAATGGGGTGTTTTTTTGGGGGGGGTTGTTTGAAATTTACTGTGAGCGCGGGCGATCATGCATTTATTTGTGGGTAAATTGAATGTACGGTTTTCTGTATGGGTTTGGAAACTCTCTGTGTTAGAGGGGGGGGGGGGGGGAGGTGTACATTTGTTTAATTGTGAGTAAAATGAAATCACCGTAGGATTTGTCTGCCTTTTTGCAGAACTGAGGTTGTTGTGTATTTGTTCATTACCGGTATATACATACTGGTGCCTTATTTTGGCTGGGTGGCATGTTTTGTGCTTTGTGCTACCACCCCCCCCCCCCCCCCCCCCCACACACACACACATACCATGCATTCATTTTGGCAACAAATAAATGCATGAGCTCCTACTCTCACAGTGAATTTCAAACCACCCAAAAAGCCCACCCCTGAGTTTTACTCAAAGTGAGTTTCACTGCCCCCCACCCCCCAATTATTATCCGGTGATATGATACCACAATAACCCCATTTTAAGAGACAACACCGACTCACCTTATCCCCTACGATACCCCCTTCCCTGAAAATTTTCTCCAGCTGGAGGTTGGTCGATACCTCTGTTTTTATTCAATTTTAATCGCCCATAAATCACTGATAAAAACCTTCCGAGATCCTAAATTTTTTTTATATTTTTGGTTGGTACTCATTTAATTTTTTGGTTGGTATTTTTTTACTCGGTCGGTATTTTAGTTGGTAATTAGCACTTTTGGACGGTTTTGATTGGCTTTGGATGGTTTGGGACTGTTTGCGATGGTAATTAGTTGGACCACAATGCGGGTAACGACTGGAAGGGTATTTTGGTACTTCTTCCATGCTGAGCAAAATGATTCCTGGCATTGATTTTTTTTTTTAACTTTCTGAGAGAGTGTTCAAAGAATTGACGATAGGTGAATTGTGACAATGTGGTGACAAGAAGAAAACCTGCCAAAGGTATTTTACAGTACATTGCCATTTTGGGCCCGTATGAAAAAATAGCATGCTACATCAGGGGCGAACAGGACTATTCGCCCCCGTTTTTTGGACGATTTGCCCCCCCCCCCCCCTCCCCCCCTCCATTTTATTTTTAATAAAAAATAAAAAATTTCTGCTGTAATTTGTTTTTATTTCATCACTATTGAACAGTTACATAGTTGTAAACAAACCAAACAAATACACTTTAAAAACAAGAGGCCCCAGGGGGCCTGAGGGTGCTCACCTGACATGGTAGCCTAAATATCAACCCAGAGAATTGATTTCCACAAGTTGCATCTGCTCCTCCTAATAAAAGCTGAAACCAAATATCCAAATATTCTGACCAGTGGATCTAAAAAAAGATTTTTAAAGAATATTCCTCATAATGAGTCATATTGAACTAAGTCATAATTCGGGCTCCCACAGGGAGCCCATATATGAACCCAGGGACTTGGCTTTAACAAACCTGAAATTCACACCCCTAAGGATTCTCCACACCAATTATCAAAACATTCCAACTGCTGGATCTGAAGAAGAAGATTTTTAAAGAAAATTCCTCATTTTGAACCAAGTTACAATTCGAGCTCCCACAATCAGCCCAAATATGGACCTAGGGACATGGCTTGAACAAACTTGAATCTTACCCCCCTAAGGATGCTGCATAAAAAATATCAAAAGCATTCATCTGCTGGATCTGAAGATTTTTAAAGAAAATTCCTCATTTTGAACTAAGCTGTCATTCAGGCTCCCATAGTGAGCCCAAATATGAACCAAGGGACTTGGCTTGAACAAAATTGAATCTCAGCCCCCTAAGGTTGCTCCATGCCAAATATCAAAACATTCCAACTGCTGAATCTGAAGAAGAAGATTTTTAAAGAAAAATTCCTCATATTGACTACGTTATAATTTGGGCTCCCACAGGGAGCCCAAATATAGTCCCATGGACTTGGCTTTAACACACTTGAATCCCCCCCCCCCCCCCCCCCCCCCCCATCCCAAGGATGCTACTCACCACATATCAAACCATTCCGACTGCTGGATCTGAAGAAAAAGATTTTTTAAGAAAATTCCTCATTTCGAACAAAGTTACAATTCAAGCTCCCACAGTGAGCCCAAATATGGACCTAGGGACATGGCTTGAACAAACTTGCATCTCACCCCCCTAAGGATGCTGCATACCAAATATCACAAGATTCTGCCTGCTGGATCTTGAGAAGAAGATTTTCCTGAAATGCACTAAGTTCAAATTTGGGCTCCTATACTGAGCCCAAATATAAACCCAGGGGGCCGATTTGAACAAACTTGAATCAGATCCACCCCACAATGTTGCATACCAAATATCAAAAGATTCTGCCTGCAGGATCTGGAGAAGGAAGATTTTTGAAGAAATTTGCCTGAAATGCACTAAGTTCGAATTTGAGCTTCTATAGTGAGCCCAAATATGAATCTAGGAAGCCGATTTGAACAAAATAGAATCAGATCCACCCCACAATGTTGCATACCAAATATCAAAAGATTTATCTGCTGGATCTGGAGAAGAAGATTTTTTAAGAAATTTGCCTGAAAAGCACTAAGTTCAAATTTGGGCTCCTATACTGAGCCCAAATATAAACCCAGGGAGCCGATTTGAACAAACTTGAATCAGATCTACCCCACAATGTTGCATACCCAATATCAAAAGATTCGGCCTGCTGGATCTTGAGAAGAAGATTTTCAAAGAAATTTGCCTGAAATGCACTAATTTCAAATTTGAGCTCCTATACTGAGCCCAAATATAAACCCAAGGGGCCGATTTGAACAAACTTGAATCAGATCCACCCTACAATGTTGTATACCAAATATCAAAAGATTCTGCCTGCTGGATGTGGAGAAGAAGATTTTCAAAGAAATTTGCCTGAAATGCAGTAAGTTCAAATTTGGGCTCCTATACTGAGCCCAAATATAAACCCAGGGGGCCGATTCGAACAAACTTGAATCAGATCCACTCCACAATGTTGCATGCCAAATATCAAAAGATTCTGCCTGCTGGATCTGGAGAAGAAGATTTTTATGAAATTTGTCTGAAATGCACTAAGTTCGAAATCGGGCTCCTATACTGAGCCCAAATATGAACCCAGGGGGCCGATTTGAACAAACTTGAATCAGATCCACCCTACAATGTTGCATACCAAATATCAAAAGATTCTGCCTGCTGGATCTGGAGAAGATTTTTTAATTTTTTTCCCATTGCCTACAGTGTTAAAAAGTGCTGACTCAGCACTTTTTCAAAGTCCCGAAACTGTACCCTATGATAAAACCGATGGCAATTGTTTTTTACCAATTCTTTCTGTTGGTCCTAAGGAAGCTTCACACCAAATAAAAATTCTCGGTGCCGTGCAGTTTTGGAGATATGGGCGTTTTAATTTTTTTCTATTTTTAGCTCCAATGGTTCCCATGGGGCTACGGGGGAAAAAAAATCAGCATAAATTAGGTACTTATGACCCAATAAGCCCTCACATAAAATTTGGTTCAAATCAGCCTCTCGGTTTGGAAAAAAGAAATTTTGGGCGGGGCAAAAAATTTTGCCCCTCCCATAACGACGCCAAGTATAGCCCCACAAACTTCTCTTGAACAAATCTGAGTCTACACCTCAAAAGGAAGCTGCACACCAAATATCAAGTCTCTGTTACTGCTGGTTCAAGAGAAGAAGATTTTTTAAGATTTCAGCACACTTTTTGGGTGTAGCCCTACCCACGGGCGAGGCAACTTGATTTGAACAAAATCAAATTGCGATGTCATAACAAACTCTTATCTCAAATATCAATTAAATTGGTTCAGCGGTTTGGGAGGAGAAGACGCAAACACCATGTTCACGGACGACGGACGTTGAGTGATCACTATAGCTCTCCTGACTGAAAGTCAGGTGAGCTAAAAACCCGAAAACAAGATCTATATACAAACACACTAAGCATGAATTCTACATTCTCCATTAAACAAATAATACATTTTCAAAACAAACATCTACATACAAAAGCACATTCTAAATGTTAAAACACTGATAATCACATCCCTCCGGCTGCAGCTTGATAATATTTTGCAGTAATTTATTGGAAAGCCTGGTCAGTGCTTCACAGTAAATTACTACAAAATAATATCAAACTGAAAAATGATTGTGAATTACTACTAAATGTTAAGCACTGAAAACACTGATAATCACATCCCTCATGCTCCAGCTTGATATTATTTTGCAGTAATTTATTGGAAGCACGGGTCAGTGCTTTACAGTAAATTACTACAAAATAATATACCTATCCCACATCATATGGGGCACAATTTCCTACAACTGTCACATTCAACAGCTAAACTGTTGCCCTGAAATGCCCTGGAACAAACGATGCACAGATGCTTCAGAGGCATTTTGATATCTGACTCGGTACAATTTCTGTGCTTATTCATACAAATGAGGGGATGGGGTTTTGTGTTCGGGAAAAAACGGTTCAGACAAATATAAGTAGCTTGCTGAATTATTTCATGTTTTTATGTGAACCCCATACTATGTATTGTACACATAATGCCGGCATCTGGGGTGGCCATCCGTCATTCATCCATCCTTTGTCCGTCTGTCCGTCTGGTGTCCGTATCCATTTCTTTGGCATTCGATAACTTGAAAAATATTGCTTGGATTGTCAAGTTACTTCATATTTGTGTTCAGGTTACTGATGTGCCAAGCTGCATAGTTTTTGGTGTAAATCTGATAGTTTGATCCCGAGATATTAACTCTTTATCCTTCAGATTGAGAATTCTTCCAATCCCTTTGGCATGAAAT
This sequence comes from Pictodentalium vernedei, assembly GCA_031216915.1. NCBI lineage: Eukaryota > Metazoa > Mollusca > Scaphopoda > Dentaliida > Dentaliidae > Pictodentalium > Pictodentalium vernedei. The sequence goes on along the minus strand of CM062295.1, from coordinate 109,311,817 downwards.
AACTCAAAAATTATCAATCCAGTTGTCATGTTACTTTATATATATCTTCAGGTTACTGATGTTCCAAGCTGTATAGTTTTTGGTGTAAATCTGTTATTTTGATCCTGAGATATTAACCCTTTATCCTTCAAATTGAAAATTCCTCCAATCCCTTTGGCATTCGTTAACTTGAAAAATATTGCTTGGGTTGTCAAGTTACTTTATATTTGTGTTCAGGTAACTGATGTCCTGAGCTGTATAGTTTTTGGTGTAAATCCGACAATTTGATCCTGAGATATTAACCCTTTATCCTTCAAATTGAAAATTCCTCCAATCCCTTTGGCATTCGATAACTTGAAAAATATTGCTTGGATTGTCAAGTTACTTTATATTTGTATTCAGGTTACTGATATGCCGAGCTGTATAGTTTTTGGTGTAAATCTGTTATTTTGATCCTGAGATATTAACCCTTTATAATTTAAATTGAAAATTCCTCCAATCTCTTTGGCATTCGATAACTTGAAAAATATTGCTTGGATTGTCAGGTTACTTTATATTTGTTCAGGTTACTGATGTGCTGAGCTGTATAGTTTTTTGTGTAAATCTGATAATTTGATCATGAGTTATTAACCCTTTATCCTTCAAATTGAAAATTCCTCCAATCCCTTTGGCATGAGATAACTCAAAAAATATCAATCCGATTGTCATGTTACTTCATATATGTGTTCAGGCTACTGATGTGCTGAGCTGTATAGTTTTTGGTGTAAATCTGATAATTTGATCCTGTGATATTAACCCTTTATCCTTCAAATTGAGAACTCCTCCAATCCATTTCTTCGGCATGCGGTAACTCAAAAAATATTAATCCGATTATCAGGTTACTTTACATATGTATTCAGGTTACTGATGTGGTGTACTGTATAGTTTTTGGTGTAAATCTGATAATTTGATCCTGAGATATTACCCCTTTATCCTTCAAATTGAAAATTCCTCCAATCCCTTTGGCATGAGATAACTTGAAAAATATTGCTTGGATTGTAAAGTTACTTTATATATGTGTTCAGGTTACTGATGTGCCGAACTGTATAGTGTTTGGTGTAAATCTGATAATTTGATCCTGAGATATTAATCCTTTATCTTTCAAATTGAAAATTCCTCCAATCCCTTTGGCATGAGATAACTCAAAAAATATCAATCCGATTGTCATGTTACTTCGTATATGTGTTCAGGCTACTGATGTGCTGAGCAGTATAGTTTTAGTGTAAATCTGATAGTTTGATCCTGTGATATTAACCCTTTATCCTTCAAATTGAGAACTCCTCCAATCCATTTCTTCGGCATGCCATAACAGAAAAAATATTAATCCGATTATCAGGTTACTTTATATATGTATTCAGGTTACTGATGTGCAACCCTGTTTAGTTTTTAGCTCAACTTTGGCGAAGCCAAATTTGAGCTTATGCCATGGCCTGTTGTCCGTCTGTCCGTCAACAATTGGATACGGCTCAGGCTAGAGGCCGTATTTATGAACCGATCTTTACGAAACTTCTTGGGTACCTTTGTTATGACCGTGGGACGAGAACGAGTGTTTTTGGGTGCGGTCCAAAATTCAAGATGGCTGTCAGCCACCATTTTGTACCGACGATGCAGAAATCTGTTTTTTGTACAGAACTTCCATATGAAAGCTCTGATTTGAATAATTTTTTGTATGAATGTTTAGTACCATGGGATACATCACATATAATACAGGTTTTTTTCTCGTGCTAGGCAAATTAGACTAACTTTGATGTTTTTGGTGTTACTTTCAGCACTGTAAGTGCAAATGCCAATACGGCTCGGGCTAGATGCCGTATTTATGAACCGATCTTTACGAAACTCCTTGGGTACCTTTGTTATCACCATGGGACGAGAACGAGTGTTTTTGGGTCCGGTCCGAAATTCAAGATGGCCGATGGCAGCCATTTTGTACAAAATTTGGTGCAATTAGTACCATGGGATACATCACATATAATACGGGTTTTTTTCTCGTGCAGAAATTATTCAAATTAGATGAACTTTGATTTTTTCAGTGCTACTTACACACAGTAAGTACACATGTCAATACGGCTCGGGCTAGAGTCTGTATTTATGAACCGATCTTCACGAAACGTCTTGGGTACCTTTGTTATCACCTTGGGACGAGAACGAGTGTTTCTGGGTGCGGTCCAAAATTCAAGATGGCTGCCAGTGGCCATTTTGTACCGAAATTAGGTCTAATCAGTTTTTGTACACAACTTCTATACGGCTCAGGCTAGAGGCCGTATTTATGAACCGATCTTTACGAAACTTCTTGGGTACCTTTGTTATCACCGTGGGATGAGAACGAGTGTTTTTGGGTGTGGTCCAAAATTCAAGATGGCCACCAGCAGCCATTTTGTACCAAAATTAGTGCAATCAGTCTTTTGTACAGAACTTTTGTATGAAAGTTCTGATTTGAATAAATTTTTGTATGAATGTTTAGTAACCTGGAATACATCACATATAGTACGGGTTTTTTTCTCGTGCAGAAATTATGCAAATTAGATGAACTTTGATTTATTCAGTGCTTCTTATACACTGTAAGTGCACATGTCAATACAGCTCGGGCTAGAGGCTGTATTTATGAACCGATCTTCACAAAACTTCTTGGGTACCTTTGTTATTACCTTGGGACGAGAACGAGTGTTTCTGTGTGTGGTCCAAAATTCAAGATGGCTGCCAGTGGCCATTTTGTACCGAAATTAGGTCCAATCAGTTTTTTGTCACAACTTCTACACAGCTCATATTTGTGAACTGATCTTCACGAAACTTCTTGGGTACCTTTGTTTTCACCTTGGGACAGGAATGAGTGTGTTTTGGGGTGCCTTTGTTATCACTGTGCTATGAGAACAAATATTTTGGGGTTCAGTCAGACCCACTCTGGGACTCAAAGATTTCTTTTCTCGTTTAGCATCTGACTGTCACCCACCTTTACAATACTTTACCTATACATTTGTTACAGGCAACGGTCAGTATTTATGTACAGACCGTTACAATACTTTATATGTACCTTTGTTATCAGGTCATTACCTAGATGTTTGTCATTGCTGTGTCACATACTATACATGTACAGGTCTTTGTCTTGACAAGTTGAGCTACAGTGTCATTGACACTTTCATTTTTATGTAAATCTGATCATTTGATCTGGAGATATTAACCCTTTATCCATCAAATTAGGCACTCCTCCAATCCATTTCTATATGTACCCATACCATGTATGTTGTGCATAATGTCGGGTGGCCCTCCGTCATACAGCTTTCTACTAGTTGCGCGTATGGGTACACATCTGACGATTTCATCAGCCTATTTTTTAAATAAACTTTTGATCAAGAGTTCACGCAAAAATGTTGTTTTTTGTAACTTAATTGTTCATATTTTAATCATTTTACCGAAGGGATTATATAGTATATGTTTATTCATTTTTTAGCTTTTTGGAAGACTGACTTGTTGTCTTTGCTGAACGACAGTGTTTCCTCTGGCCAGGTTTTTTGCCACCATTTAAATCCTTCAAAACACAACGCTTACCATCTGAAGAAACAAGTAGTCTTTTGCCAAATGGTAGAGTGCATGTTTAAAGTATTTTTGCATGTGTTTTTGCCTTTCTTCTTTTGTTTTCATACTCCAAGCTTGTGGTGACATGTAAAATTGTGAACAGTCAGAAACCAACTGATAACTTCCCAGCCCAACAATGCTCCTTTCAATTTCCTTATAAAATGACCTTATCACATCTGTTAGCATATTTAGCAAGTCTGACAGAGGCTGTTTTTTCCAATCAACTGCGAGCTTCAGTTGAAGATTTGTACTCTCACAGTTATTGTTAGTCCAACTGTGCAAGTTGTCAAAACCCTTCAATTGTGATGTTGAAAAGTTTTCTTTTAGCATTTTCAACACGCGTGTCTCGACGTAATCAATGAATGTTGGTGCTACTTGTTGACGAATTTCTCTTGTTTTATCCACTCTCAGATCAAAAATGAAGGAAGTGTCAGCGCTAGCCAATCCATTGACACCAAATAAAGATTCAGAAATTTGCTGCCTGCCATTATTGTTTAGTCCAATTTTATCTTTCAGATAGTCTAACACATTGTATTTGAGAAACGTTTTTGCTGTCCGGGAATGCTAATTCAATGGCTTTCTTCATTGCTTTCTTATCATCTGATCCAATGATTGGCGTTGGCGATGTGCCATGTAGTGACATTGAACGTTCAGAGAAAAATGTGAAATATGATGGGAATTCCGAATTACTATGAATAAACATGACCCTGGACAGATTGGATGTTCCTTGGTTTCTTTACTGATTACAGAAAGATGTTTGAAACAACCTAGGGTGACATGAATATCACCCAAATTGAAAGTTTTATCAAAACCTAAGACAGTAGATTTGTTCAAAGGGTAACTACAACAAAAACGTTTGATGTCATATTTGCTGATCACTGAACAATATAATGGATGGAACTTTTTCCTTTGCGTGTATAACTTTCTGCACTAAAGGATGAGTATTTACTAGATTTTCCACATTCTGCACATGGTTGGAAAAATTAACCATCTTATTGCCGGCCACTCTAGTCTTTCACTTTTCGTTGTATTTCACATTTTGAATTTGTTTTAAAGAATGTGGCACTTCAAAAATGTCACTTTCTTCGAGAACTACATGTATATCACTGTAAATTTTTTGGGGTGCAGCTATTTTGACTCTATCTTTTACAATTTCAATAACTTTAGATTTTACCCTTATATATTGATTCTGACTTTTGGTGGAATGTCCATGTACCGCACTCCCTGGAAAAGTGCCAATATACTCGACACATGCTGATTTCGGAAATTCAACAGCTTTGTTTCTTATCCATGTTATATTTTTATACTGTACCAATGACCCAGACTTAGCTGGTGCTAACTCTTAAAAATATAGGGCCAAACACAAATTTTGCCCCCCAATCCCCAAAATTTGCATCTAAAACCAAAGAAAACATGTCCTGAATGGCCCTCCACACTTCACCTCTACTGCGCATGCGCAGTGTCAAGGACGTCCCGAAATTGGCGCCATTAATCATTCTTTGTTTGGCCCTTCATCAGTTAACATCTGACTGATCTTTGTGCTTGTAAATCTCAGTTTAAATGATGCCAGACACATAAATATTAGAGAAATGGTGATTCTAAGGAGGATACAGAAGGAGGAGAGGAAAAATGAGTGACAGAAAATAATCAGGGCTGTAACTTAAAATTTTTTAATGAAATTATGTTAAGTTACCTATTTTCGAGGCAACAGCCTGTTGTGGTCATTCTTGTTAATCAAATTACACTGCTTGTTCAGTGTTTTCCTCTCTCCCTTTCCTTTAAGTCCCCTCTTGCTATTCTCCCATGCTTTTGGCATATTTTCTGTAATTTTATTACTAAAATTTCTTGGGAGTTTTAGCTGGATAACAGAATGAATTCTGTTTCTTTTCCCCATGTTTACGTCTTCACCTATGGGTGGTTAGGCGTAGTGTTCTGCATCTACCATCTGATGTTCTGCAGTTACTTCTCTGGAAGTCTCTGTTTTGCATCAGATAGTGTATTATTGGTAACTGATTTCGGGCCAGGGTGCCTGGAGTCTTGTTCTAGTGTTTTTACACTTATTGTTTACATTTACTACAGCCCTCTGTGTGAGGGGGGATTTCTTGAAAATAATATCTGGATGTTAATTTAATCATAACTAAATACATTATTATTGTTCGTAAGTATTGCATAAATTGTTTAAAATATTTTTAGAATTTTTGTCCACACTTAGGCTTGGCATTCATTGGGGCACAACGTTACTTTTCAGAAACTTGGGCTGTTCTGAAAAAATATTTTTTCAAAATTTTTTGATTGCAATTATTTTTTCTATATTAATGGATCATATTATTATGTATTTTGATTGTCAGGGGTTGGTGCGAGTACTAGGACTTTGTTTTCTTTTCACAATGAAAGGATATTGTTCAATTGTAATAAGAGGAAATCTTCCTCTGACTTTCATAATCATTGTATATGTAGTCAGTGTACTCGCACTAACTCCTGTTCTGTATGTGTTAATTTCGATGACAAAATGGGAAGCATATGTTACGTTATGTTAGTGGGGAATTGGCCATTCCGGTCCTTTCCCCGCAGGGTCACTCTACTTTATCAATCTCTATTTCAGACGATCAAGAATAGGGTGATGTATCCGTGATGTCTTCCAAAAGTGTGCCTCCGTCGTCACAATTAATGAAGAGCTAGCGGAAAAGTGCTCATGTAAATACGTCAGTTGCCTAAGAGGACCCTAGTAGGTTCGACGGCCGTTGACGTCCGCTAGCTCGCCCGGTGTAGCATCCATTCATCGAATGGTTCGGCAGCCGGGTTCGTCCGTTGCGGTCTAGAAGGAGTTTTGGGGTGATGCAAGCACTATAAATCAACCAAATGCACACCCAGTGACGGCGGATTAGAGGGAGAACGGAGGAAGCCTTTCAGTCCGGTTCCCAGCTCGTCCAGGTCCATCCGGACTGCGAGCGAGAGAGGCCTCTCTCTCGTACAGCAACATCTGGCCCCAGATGTGGTACAAAATGTTTCGCATTCGGAGCATACGTCTGCCGATCGGGACGCTCCAATATATAGTCAGTCCGGAGAGACTGTCAATAAGGCTTCCTCATTCTCATGGTAGCGCACACGACCGCTCTTGGCTACGTGACCTCGGATATCCAGTCAGCTTCGCCAATCAGAGAATCATCGGCGACCAGGTCACACCATCCTGTAGCCAGGGACACGAGGCCTGCAGACTCCGGACGTTCACATAAGAAAGTGTGCGGGAGTCAACGTACACGGAGCTTCCGGCGGCAATGCATCATAAGACCGCTACTGCACAGGCCTCGGTGACGGGCGTGCTATCCCAAATAGCACAGCTTATCGCAGCATCCCAGCAACGACAGAATCTGTCGCATCATGTATTATCCGATGACGCTGGGTCGGGATGCTCCGTGGAAACAGGTACGGACTTCCGAAAATTTCATCCGGTCCGACGGGATGCCGAAAGGGATTCGGAGGATTTCGAGCTTTCCCTTTCGGAACAACATAAGCTGTTGTTTATGTCATCTGACTTTATCTTCTAGAGGTTCTTTCGTCGGACCAGAATGCTGCGATGCCGGATAAGAAACTGATAGCGTCGGTGGACACAGAAATTTTTGGTTCGGTTTAGGGACATCGTCCCTCAGTTCCGACATAGTCCAATAATGTCACACAACTTTCGAATTATTGAACGACGCTATTTATATTATTATTTGCTTGCTATTAACAAGCATGTCTGGTTTCTTGTTCGCAAAGTTACGGAGATGTCTTTCAAAAGTGTGCCTCTGTCGTCATAGTTAATGAAGAGCTAGCAGCAATAAGTGCTCATGGAATATGTCAATCGCCTAAGAGGTCCCTAGTGGGATCGACGGAGTTGACATTCGCTAGCTCACCCGGTGTAGCGTCCATTCATCGAATGGTTCGGCAGCCGGGTTCGTCCGTTGCGGTCTAGGAAGGAGATTTGGGTGATGCGAGCACTATAATAAACTTTAGTACACACCCAGTGACGATGGATTAGAGAACAGATCGGAGGAAGCCTGTTGGTCCGGTTCCTAGCTCGTGCAGGTCCGTCCGGGCTGCGAGCGAGAGAGGTCCCTCTCTCGTACAACAACATATGGGACCGGATGTTGTGGTACAGATATTTCGCATTCGGAGCATATGTCCGCCGCTTGGGACGCTCCGTTATATTGACAGTCCAAGAGACTGTCGATAATGCTTCCTCATCCTCACAGCAGCGCACACGACCACACAATGGCTATGTGACCTCGTGTATCCGGCCAGCTTCGTCATTCAGTGATTCCACGGCGAACAGGTCACGCCATCCGGTAGCCAAGGGACACAAGGCCGATACACTCCGTTCATTCGCATAATAGAAGTATGCACGGGGTAACGAACATGGAGCTTCCAGCGGCAATGCATTGTAAGACCGCTTCTCCACAGGCCTCAGTGACAGACGTGCTATCCAAGTTAGCACAGTTTATCGCAGCATCCCAGCAATCAACAGATTCTCGGTCGGATCAGGAATTATCCGACGGCGCTGGGTCGGTGCGCTCCGCTGTTGCATCAGGTTCGGACGACCGAACACTTTATAGGGTCCGACAGGATGGCGAAAGGGATTCGGACGATTTCGAGCTTTCCCTTTTGGAACAACGGAAGCTGCCATACTTATCTTCCGGCATTATCTTCCACAAGTTGTTCCGTCGGACTACATTGCTGCGATGCTGGATAAGAGACTAATAGCGTCATTGGACACAGAGTTTTGGATCGGTTCAGGGACATTGTCCCTGACTTACCGACACAGTCCAATAATGTCATTAGAACATTCGAATTATTTAACGACGCTATATATAAGCTTGCTACCAAGCATGATAGTCTAGTTTCTTGTCCGCAATGCTCTTCTGCCTTTTATCAATTCTAGGAAATAATTTATTTTGGCAGAGTAGGGCATACCGAGAGTTCATATGCGTCTAGACGGCGGGGTTGAAGACTGGGAATTATCTTTTTCGCCGTCTATGTCAATTCCAACCACGATGTTGGAAACGACAATGATGTCTAATAGACTTAACTTAGACGCTTTATCATACGTAGACCACCTTACTGAGGCGTTATCATTATGTCTTCAAGAGAAAGAATTCCAGGATATGATCCTCAATGTGATTTCTTTCAAGGGCAGTAGTTTTTCCACGTACAACTCCGCCCTTCAGTGGCAACCTGGAGTTGGTAGACGTGATGCAGCCCTAGCTACATCCACGCGCGTGGATAGTAAGGTGAAGAACTCTCTCAGAGTCGCTTCGGTCTCGGAGAAGCTTCTCTTCGACGGCAACTCTTCAGCAATCTATGATATACACATTCTTTTTTCTATCAAGTGTAGCAAGAGATTCAGACTGGGGCAACATTCGGTGGTTGACTCAGAGAGTGCCACTGCAGTTGCCGGATCCGAGTTTTATGATTATGACGGATGCCAGTCAAACAGGTTGGGTTACAATATTGATCCCAACGGATTCGAAGTGCCAGGGTCTTTGGGTTCCGCAGTTTCTAGGCAAGCACTTATCTTCCAGGGAATAATGTTCTTTAGGCTTGCACTATGTCATTGGATGAACATTATTCAGAAACGCATGTCCAAATCTTGTCCGATAATACGACAGTAGTTGCGTTTCTCCGGAACCAGGGAGGCACTCATTCGGTTCCGTTATTCAATTTAACGGAAAGAATCCTTCTGTTTGTTATAGTACACCAAGTTCTGCTTCGGTCCGTCATATTCCGGGTCGTCTGATTGTATTAGCAGACTTCCTTTCACGTAAGGGTCGCTTGTGCCGTCAGAATGGACTCTCAACAAACAAGTATTCAATCAGATTTGCTATCAGTGGGAACACCCAATGATAATTTATTTGCGACACTACTCACTATTCATTTGCAGACGTATGTGTTTGCATATCCGGATCCCTGAGCTTATGTTGTTAACGTTCTATTGATCTAATAGGACGGAATGATAGGATATGCGTATCCTCCAGCGCTGTTGATTCAGCAAGTATTGCTAAGATAAACATCCATAATACAATTCTGTTGATAGCATCTCTGTCTTCACAGAGACCATGGGTAAATTTACTCAGGTGTCTACTGTGGGACTTACCGTGAAAACTTCCTCCATGAGAGGATCTTCTTTCGCTGGGGAAATCGTGTCAACTTCATCACAACCCGCAAGGTCTCAACCTTCACGTATTTCGTTGTGTGGTCCTTCTTGCATGGCAAGCATTGTACAGGACGAGCTTTGGACGCGATTTCTTACTGTAGGAGAACCTCTTCTTCGCTATACTATGCGGCTAAAGTGGAGGCTCTTCCGTCGTTGGTGTAGGGATCATTATGTTGATATTTTTGATCCCTCCATACTAGACATTGCAACTTTCTAGTATACTTGTTTGACAAGATCTACTGCAGCCTGTTACTATTAGGGTTATAGGTCTATGTTATCTCATACCTATGCACTCTATGATAGTTTACAATTGAGTCTTATGTCTCTTTATCTAAGTCAGTTAGAAACTTTTCGATAAATAGACCTAGAATCATTAGATTAAATTCCTATACGGAATTTAGCTTCGGTTCTTATTTAGCTAAGTAATCATTTGAGCCTCTGGAAACAGAAGTTTTCAAATTCTGACCTTTTAAGACAGTAATTTTGTTAGTCTTCTCTTTTACTGAGGAGTCAGTGAGCTTCATGCACTATCGGTGGACGATTCTCACTTTTGTAGTGACGGAAACACTACTTCCTTTACTACTTAGGTTGGATTTTTAGTTAAGAGTCAGGCTCCTAATAATATCCGGAACCTATTGTTATTAAGGTCCTTCCGTCTTCATACGGGCATAGGCCTTTACTCTGTCCGGTTAGAGTTTACGTATTTATAAACAGATATCAGTTTATTAGTACGGACGTAAGCTTCTTCTGTCTTTGATGCCTAATAGAAGGACATTATGCTCCATTCTATTGCTAATGGATTCAATTAACTATCGGTACTGCTTATGGTATATCATTGACTCAGCAGTTTGTGCTTGAGATTTCGGCTCATGAAGTAAGAGCTCTTTCTACATCTTGGGCTTACACTAATAGTGTCGCTATTATAGATTTTTGAAGGCTGCTCATTGCGCTCAGCCATCCACATTCATGAATTTTTATCTCAGAATATTGAGTCCATTTTTGGAGGCCTCCATTGTTAGGTCTATTATCTACTGCTCAGAATGTCATTCACTTAACAGTTGCTACTATAGCTAGGTAGGCTTTCTGTTCTGGCAGTGACTCCGTCCTGCTGCCCTCTTCGCTCTGGGCTATTTGACCCAGGGCAAGAAAAAAGGGGGGGGGGGGAGGGTGTTCCCTTGGGCCACCTGTTTTATTATGAAAACAAGGGGATACCTCCTCCAGAGTTAGTAATTCTGAGCTGTTACTGGGATGGCTTTTAAGTGAGAAGTTTATGTTTTAAAAATTCATTCAGGTCATAGTTTTTGAAGTATAGCTTTTGAATATATCACGTGTCAAACGGGCGTTATTATACAATCCTCAGACTCTTTTAAGGAGTATAAAGAGTCTCTATTCTCTAGACTTTATTTATTGGCTTACTTTAAAAATTATTAGTATAAGGATTATACTGGATATTAATAGAGTACATGGCTGTTATGATGCTCAATTTTGGAAGGTGTTGTGTCTTTCTAATTTATCATAAATAAGAAAGATACATGTAAGGCCTAATACTCCTTTTCCCCTAGAGGGGATGACTCCATTTTATATAATTGAGCGTATTTCAACTTGCTCTATGTCCTAGGCCCTCCAGCCTTTTTACTATTCAGCTAAGTCTGGGTCATTGGTACAGTATAAAAATGTTAAAAAATTTATAGTAATTTATATATTTTTTATACTTACCAATGACCCAGACGGGGATGGCCCTCCCAGGAGTTGGGAACTCATACCTCCCCGCTGAGTACATAGCGCTTACCAGGCACTGGTTACAAGAATTATTAATGGCGCCAATTTCGGGACGTCCTTGACACTGCGCAGGCGCAGTAGAGGTGAAGTGTGGAGGGCCATTCAGGACATGTTTTCTTTGGTTTTAGATGCAAATTTTGGGGATTGGGGGGCAAAATTTGTGTTTGGCCCTATATTTTTAAGAGTTAGCACCAGCTAAGTCTGGGTCATTGGTAAGTATAAAAAATATATAAATTACTATAAATTTTTTAACTTTTCTCTGATAGTTTGAATGTAATTTATGTTTTGAATAATTGCGCTGAATTTCCAGGATTGACTTACTGTCTGGTTGTGGTTCCAGGGGTACATAAACTCGTTTTTTATTCAGATGTTGAAGTATACAATACCTTCCATCTCTAATGTTGACCTGCTGAAGTTTCATGTTCTGTCTCACGTGATATAAGGATGTTGGGCTGTTAGAACCAGAGGCCCACGCACCACAGTCGTCCCAAAACACACTTTTCGTCCTATGGTTTTTCCGTTCCAGGTTGCTAGTATAAGCCAATTTCGAAACTGCCATCTTGGCTTTTAATCTATGCAAGGTCACGAGGTATAAACATTCCAAGAAAACGCTTTGTTAGCAATGAAATCGCACTGTTTACACCTCGCGACCTGTGACCTTGCATAGATTAAAGTCCAAAGATGGCAGTTTCGAAATTGGCTTATTATCTATGACAAAGTAAATGTTTTCTTTTATTCCTATGGGAATATCAGTCAAAGGATTATTGCATTTAGATAGCACTTCCACAACTCTATCCACATCTAATGGTTTGCCACTTGGTAAATCATAGCCACCTTTTGCATATGGCTCGGAGTTGGGAAGTTCTGGCATTGATAAATCAGACTCGGACTCTACCTCAGACTCAAATTGTGCACTATTTGTTGAAATGTCACCTGACGTTGAAGAATTACTTTGCCCTACGGACTCAGTGTTATTACTCACACCCTTTAATTCCACAGATACATCTAACACATCATTGGTTGCAATGTTTTCCTCTGAAACATCTGAAAACCTACATTCGTTGACTACAAATTCACTACAGTTAGTTTTATTGGGTGTAGAATGATGAGGTGATCTCAAGTCAATTTGTATAACACTTGGGGAAGCCTCTTGATATTCGGGTTCCGGACATTTTCCCCTAAAAAACGTGTCACCTAGTGCATTTTCCCTTAATTTCAAATGAGAGGGTGGACATTTTCCCCTTGTTAGGAAGAAAAGAGTGGACATTTTCCCCAAACTAAAAAAAATTGAATTTCAAGATTTTATTACAAGAAAAAGAAAGAATTTGTTCCATTTAATGTCACACTATTTTCAAAGTACTAAATAAAAATAAAATAGGCATAGATAATTCATACAATATCAAGTTGAATTACTGTATAAACATTAAGCTATTCGGTCTGTCACACACAGTATGCTGTATGTTATAACAATATCAAGTTGTATTGCTGTATAAACAGTAAGCTGGATGATATGTGCTTTGATATATTGTGAGATGAAGACTTTAATGGTACTACAAGCACTAAGAGGTGATAATTTAAAGCCATCGGCTTTACTCTAAAACAAACCTCAGCACTATTTTGAAACCATGGGCTTATGTAAAAACAACGTTTTGGGTATATAAATTGCGGACTTGCACCAAGGGTGTTCTCATCTAAGTCATCTTATAAATTTATTCTTAGCTGTATTATCGTTGTTTGATTTATCATAGTTTTATTTGTGCTACTTGGGTTTAGTGCTAATTGGTTGGGCAGCAAGTACTTGCACCAAGGTGAAGAAACACAGAGGGGTGGGAGAAACAGAGAGGGGTGGGACACAATGATAATATATGGATGCAACTCGTAATATAATTTTATGGGTTTGTACATAAAATTATATTACGGACTTGCACCAAGGGTGTTCTCATCTAAGTCGTCGTGTAAATTTATTCTTAGCTGTATTATCGTTGTTTGATTTATCATAGTTTTATTTGTGCTACTTGCTACATGTATATTATTATCTTGTGCTAGCTATTTTAAAAAGAATAAACTATTACATGAAACCTTAATTACATTTTTATTTTTATTCTTCCAAGTTTTTGTGTGTTTTAGTCCATGAGAAATTAAAAAAAAAATCTATGGGAACATGTCCTGGGTGAAAAATCTAGGAGTAATCAGTCTAGGGGAAAAAGTCCGGGGATGAATAATTAGGGGAAAATATCCTAGGGGATAATGTCCTAGGGGGAAAATGTCCTAGGGGAAAATGTCCTGGACCCTTGATATTCATACAGCAGAATAAAATGATTTGGAACAAACTCTTTCTGGTTCTGTGGAACCGATACTTGTGACCACATGATAGTTAACTTTGATGGGGACACTTTAACTCTGCGACCATTTACCCGGCGTGTCAACGGACGTGACACAAAATGATCGTTCATAAGTGGTGGACAGTATCAGTTGAATGTAATTGAGAGAGCCACACTAATAGCATGCATGTGGGACATATCTGCCCAATCTGACACGTTACAAGCAGCTTTAAGAATATCGTTATAAGTATCAATCACAATTTCATCACAATTAATAACATGTACAAAATCTGGAGCATCAGTGTCATAAAATTATCGATATTTTTATACCACACCCAATGTTCCAGACTAGCTGGTGCTAACTTTATGGTATTCAGGGCCAAACACAAATTTTGCCCCCCCCCCCCCCCCCCCCCCCCCCCATATCCCCAAAATTTGCATCAAAACACGAAAAATTAAGTCCTAAATGTTCCTCTATGCTATTTGATCACTGTGCATGCGCAGCGTCCAGGAAGGTCCGAAATTGGTGCCAACCATCATTCTTTGTTTGACCCTTCAGTCAGTAAGATGTTCTGACATCTGTGCTGTTAAAATTTTCTTTATGAATCAGGGTTGGGCAGGCCTGGCATTCTGAAAAATGCAGGAGGGCAAAAAATCACGCTCCTCAATCAGCTCAGGAGAGCAATTAGCTTTACACAGCATTTTAAGTATCCAATTGAACGAACTCATTGAAACTGAAACCAACAAACTACATCAGTGATTTTATTAACTTTACTAAGGTAAAGCGAAATCTCTTAGACATCTAGATGTCTCACTCAACAACCGAACACACACTTGACAAGACCTGTGTGTGTACCCAGACCTGTTGTCCAAGAAAGTCATACGCCTACCACTACCACCTTCAACCCCCAAGGGGGTTGAAGGTGGTAGTGGTAGGCGTATGACTTTCTTGGACAACAGGTCTGCTTGAATCTACAGTCACATCCTGGTGCAAGTGCTTCATGTGACAGGATAGTAGTAATGGTAGTATATTATAGTGTCAATATTCCTTGAATAATTACCCCTCAAACTGTGATGTCAGTTGTTGAACTTGAAACTGACATAAAAAAAAATATTGCTGTGACCCATTTTGCTTCAGATGATTGCAACTGTGTTTGGGTATGGTTGCAGCCATTACTTTTTACCACTAAACCACTTTCAAAATGAAATTACGTGATGTTATGTGACTTCGAAGTTAAATTACATATTTGCTTTACAACAAAAATTTAATGTGAGCAAAATACATGTAATCTCAATCATCCCAGACCAAAATATTTAGGAGGGCAATTTTTCGCTCTCCTAAATTCTTTCAGGAGGGCAGTAAGGAGAGCTAAAAAATCGCTCTCCTGAAATTGCCAAGCCTGGTTGGGGTATTCATATTCATTTGTATTCAAATACAGTTTATCAAGTATTCACATGTATTCAGTTATTCACTGAATGTTATGAATACATGTATTCGTATTCATATTCAAATACATTAAAATTTGAGCTGTATTCATGAATACATTTTGAATACTTTTTGAATACTTTCTATATTTTGGAATTAAAGAACCATATACTGAATAAAAGGTTTTCACAGATCAAGCCCATGGACTCCAGACAACAAATTCACACCTCATATCAATATTAAAGACTTAAAGACAAGACGGAATGGTTTCATGCGCCGAAGGCACACAGGGACGATATGGGGAGCAAGCCCCTTTCGACCAGGGCTCGATTTAACTGGATTAGCATAGCACTTTGCTCTCCAATTTCTGAATTTTGCTATTCAAGATTTATTAGTTTCAAGTGCTTTTGGATCAACTGCTAATCAATTTTCCAGGGTGAATAGTATATTGCTATTCAAAATTTTCAGATTAAATCAAGCCCTGCTTTCGACCCTCTTTTGTTGTATGTGATTTGGCTTTGGCTTGTGTGACCTTGGAAAAGTAGGAAGAGTTAAGGTAATCAACAGCATCTGTGTCTCCTGCGGTTTTTCTTTGGAGGAGGAGGATGTGTTGGAGAGATAGTAGTTGGTGGCGTTGTTGGATCTGGAGGAGTAGTAGTCTGTTCCTTGGTGACGAATGGCCTGATCCTGGCAGCTGTTTCTTCTTGAGAGTTTTTTAAACTGATTGTGAGGATTGTCCTGATCGAGTGTACTGGGAATTTTTTGATACAAAGAAGGTATAGTTGTCTTGGATTGTGGCTCAAGTGCTGTCATCCTCAATCTCCTCCCCAAGGAATGCCTCCGCGGACTCTGGGAAGCTCTCCTCCTGGTCGGACTCCTGGTCCGAAGAAGCCGGAGAAGCAAGAGATGGAGGGGTGGAAGGTGCGTCATCTGAGACAACTTCCTGTACCATTGACAGATCTTCCTCCTCCATCTCCTCTTCAGATGAAGAGTCTGATGGTTTAGAGAAAGAACTCACCTGACGACCCATGGTCCTCCGGCGCATGAAACCATTCCGTCCGTCTTGTGTTATTGGACACAACTCAGTTATTCAATGATATTATATTCTAAAATTTTTGGATTTATTTAAAGTTTTTCTATTTATCCATTATTTTACAGTGAAAACACATATTTATTTATTTATTTATTCCTGTTTAAGGTCACCTTTGTACAGCTCAGTATGTCTAATTATAATCAAAGAAAGCACGTGAATATTATAAAGAAAATACTACTGCTGTTAGCAGACTTTCAGCCAACAGACCTCCAGGTTTAACCATGAAGTGCATTGGCTAAAACTTTACTAGTCCTTTTTATGTGGTGTCATTGCAATTGATACTTAATGTTCAGGAGGAAATGCCAGTCTCTGATTTTTTAGAGGTAATCCACTCACATTTTGTGATGTGTTGTCCATGGAGAGTAGTCTAATTACTGTGACACCCATAGAGTGGATTTCCCATCAGGTAATTACTTTAGTTTTCCAACAAAGCATGGTAACCACAATTAAAGCTTCAGCTAAAGGACCATCAGTTTAAAAATGACTTTTAACCCAACAAACAAAATATTTAAAGGCCTTGCTATAAATACTTCTAATTTAAAAAGTATTCAAGTATTCAAAAATGTATTCATGAATACATTGTAATGTATTTGTATTCGTATTAAAATACATTTGAAAATTTGTGTATTTGTATTCGTATTCGTATTCATGAAATTTCAAAATATTCGTATTCGTATTCAAATACATTTACAAAGTATTCGCCCCAAGCCTATTATGAAGATCCCAGACACAAGTCATTACAAGAATTGGTGGATTCAAGACTAATAATGGATAATGGAAAGGAACAATGGTAGTTGGAGACTTTCAGGGCTGTAACTTTATAAATAATATAAATTTTTCATGTCTCAAAATTTCGAGACAAATTGCTTAACGTCATCATTCTTGCTAATATAATAATAATATAATAACACTTTGGCCAGGCGCTGATTTGTCGCGGTTCTCGGACGAGAAGGCCATGGTTACCCCTGTACTCCCAACTGCCTCCCTATTCCCACGCTTCTCCTCTCCTCCCAACACTCTGAGACGAACTGCTTGATAATATCCCTTGTCCCATTCTTCCCAATCTCTCCGATTAGCATATTAACCCTCTCCTTTGAGTCTCCCCCTAACCACATGTCCTTCATTCTCCCATCCCACTTCCCCATTATACTCCCAGTGAATCTCATTCTTTTAGGCTGATACTTTGGGCATTTTAGAAGAAAGTGTTCCAGGGTCTCCACCATGTCCAAGTTCCACATCTGGCACTCCCTTTCACCGTCTTTCCCAATTTTTCCCCTCAGCTCCGTTGATCGCGACCTCAGCTTGAACAACAGTGACCCCCCAAATGTGCCATCAGTGTACTCTTCAAAACCTGGCTTGTCTTTATCACGCAGGCCACCCAAAGACCTCTTTGATTTGACCCCCTCTCGCCAATTACGGTTACAATCCTCCATGACCCTTTCTCTGTGATTTTTTTACCCTGGTTTGCCCCAACGTCCAGGTCCGAGATCTCCAATGAGTAGTTCTCTACTAGCGCCCTCACTTGGACCATCCACCCCGTTTTGATATTTGAGTTGAAAATTCTCAGGAACATTGCTTTACACCATCGGCTGTCGGGGAGATTTACCAAATAATTAAGATAACCGAGCTTCAACAGGTCTATCCTGTCCTTGATCCTCATCCACCCAAGCTCACCGGGAAACGGTCAAATCGGCCGCCAGCCAAATCGGCCGCTGACAATTTCGGACGAATCGGCCGCCAGTCAGTACGAATCGGCCGCCAGCATTTTCGGTCGAATCGGCCGCTGATATAATATTTGAATATAATAAATGAAGAAGATTATCAGTGAAAATATTTTTTATTCCATTATTTTATCAGAATATTTTCATACAGATAAAATATTTTTTTATTCCATTATTTTATCAGAATATTTTCATACAGACTATAGAATAAAAGAAACTTTTAGATATTTACATTCAATATTTTAGCGGTATATTTTCAAAAAATACAAAAAACCTCAAGACATGTATGTGCACAATTACACAAATATTGTTACCTTTGCAGCATTTTTTTAAAGGCTTCTTTGAAAGGCGGTTAATAATGCACTCATCCTAAGGTTTACTCCACTTTTACTATTAGGTAAATTACTGGCGTGTGATCCAATTACTGCTATGACTTACTTATTGCATTCCAATTTGTTTGTTTCTTTATTTATTCAATTTTTTTTCTTCAGACAATTCGCTTTATTAAGAGCCGTCCAATGATGACTACCAGCCTGGCAATTAATGTCGGACTGATTATCATTATTGAAGGGCTGTTAATAAAGCGAATTGCCAGAAAAAATACTTCGACTTCATCTATTTAAGTAAAGTATAAATTACTTACAGCATTCAATTTTTTTCTCCAGACAATTCGCTTTATTAAGAGCCGCCCAATGATGACTACCAGCCTGACAATTAATGCCGGACTGATTATCATTATTGAAGGGATGCTAATAAAGCGAATTGCCGGAAAAATTACTTATTTACTTCACATTTACTGGTATAAATTACTTCCAGCATTCATTTTTTTTCTTCAGACAATTCGCTTTATTAAGAGCCGTCCAATGATGACTACCGGCCTGGCAATTAATGCCGGACTGATTATCATTATTGAAGGGCTGTTAATAAAGCGAATTGCCGGAAAAAATACGTCGACTTCATCTCTTTACTGGTATAAATTACTTACAGCATTCAGTTTTTTTCTTCAGACAATTCGCTTTATTAAGAGCCGTCCAATGATGACTACCGGCCTGGCAATTAATGCCGGACTGATTATCATTATTGAAGGGATGTTAATAAAGCGAATTGCCGGAAAAATTACTTATTTACTTCACATTTACTGGTATAAATTACTTCCAGCATTCATTTTATTAAGACTTGGCAATTAGAGAGGCAACAGCAGAGAGAGTTTGTCTTGGAGTTTTTACATTATTTTGATACTCTCCCCAAATAGCTTCTAAATCTGCATTGAATTTCCTAGTTTTTACTGAGACATGACGACTCAACTGCCCCCAGTTCACAAATTCCCGAACACTTGGGATGGAGGTAGCTTCCTTATAGAGCAAATCTACCAACAAGAAAAACTGCAAGTTACGTCGGCCTGCGGCCCCATTAATGCTTTTGTGCCAAGCTTCGCAGTCATTGTTGGTCCGTACGGTAAGTCCAAAGACTGACCATGTATGTGCAGGCCACACATTGGAACACACCCACTGATTTTCTGCATAGATAAAAAGTTCTTTCAGAGCAGATTCCCCAGCTTCCTCTTTCAAAACCATAAACTCTTCTTGAATGTGGGAGTGGTGTAAATAAGGAATGGCCATGAGTTTTTTAACAAGTCTGTAAATGTCTGACCGTCTACCATATTCTACCTCAAGCCCTAAAGTTCTAACCTTTTTATAAACTGCTTGTTGCCAATGAAAAGCACAGCCCTTCAACTCGACACTTGGCAACAACTCTCTCAGTGCAAGCCATACACCGCGCTCAAAATCAACCATGCAACGTTGAACACGAACGTTAACATAACCACCCATCTTTTCAATCAAAGATGCGAACACTGCACGGTAATTGAGAGGAGACGGTCTTGTGAATTCATTTGGCTCTGTTTCGTTGGCTAAAATAGTGTCGACATCATATAATGTATCAGGATCTGTATCGATTAAAATAGTATCTGCTTCAAAGGGGTCGTTTTCATTAGTTTCTTCTTCCAAAATGGCTGTAGCATTACTGGTAGATGGTGAACTACAATCATGGCACCGCCAATCATTTAAAACCTCTAAGCCTTTATTCATCCGACGGTAAAAAGTCTGTGAGATATTGGTTTGGCAAGTTCTGTGTTGCCATCTATGACAAAAATCATTTTGTAGGCTTTCCTGTCTCTCTCTGCACAACCTTGCACAATATACGCAAAGTGCAGGTTCCATGATGACTGACTCCAACACAATATTGGGGCAGATTTATCATAATTCAACTAGCTTGGGGATTCTTTGATATTGAAAACAATGCTCGAGATCAAAAACCGATTGATATCTTTTCAATAACAATGTTCAAAGGTAATCTATTAATCACAAACTCTCTTCGCAACAATAAAGCAGATTAGTAAGTTAACTGGTATTCAAAAACAATATACCTGCCGATTTGCAATGCCAAAATGATCATTACTGTACAAACAAACACAAACAGTGCATCAAAAAGTTTGCATTGTGATTAAATTACTGTCCAAACAACCTTTTCTGAGAGACAGTTGAGTGAGTGATGTCAAACAGTAAAACAGACCAGTCAGTGACATGTGTAACGCCCCTGGAGATGTCAATCATTTTCCGTTGTTTCTCCAATCAGGGCACTAATGGGATTGCATTTACTCAGACAAGAAAAAAATGTTACTTTTTACACATTTGGATTTTGGGATTCAGTGCATAATATTCTTACTTTTTGGGTGAGTCTGTAAAAAATTACTTAATTTTTGTTTATTTTTCCCTAATAAAATATTTTTTTTTCAGCGGCCGATTTGACCCAAATTGTCGCGGCCGATTCGTCCGAAATTGCAGCGGCCGATTTGGCTGGCGGCCGATATGACCGGTAGCCAGCTCACCCCTGATTGCTTCTAGCGCTGCGGCATTACTCGACCCCGTTATCCATCGGCCTGCATCGTTCTGCAGGATTTCCAAGCTCTTTACGGCCGTCTGGTTTAGGGGTACCACTTCCGTTCCGTATGTTATACTTGGCAGCCCCACCATTTCCCAAATGGTTTTCCCCACGAAAACCTTATTGAAACTGTTTCTCCCTATAAGTTTCATTTGGTTAAGGATTCGCGTCCCCTTCAGAATCAATTTATTTGTGTGGTTCCGGTAGATGCCTCTTCCTGTAATGTTTATATTTACCCCCAAATACTCGTAATCACCTGTCTCTCCCACACTGAGAAGTTTGCTGCTCCCTTCCGGAATGCTGAACTCACCCACTCTCCACCTTCGAGTGGGGTCCACTTTGCGGCCCACAGGTATAATTTTGCTCTTGCTTTCATTAAGTTCGAGTCTCCATTTGCTCCCATATTTCCCAACAATTTCCAGCATTTTCGTTAGCCCCTCTTCGCTTTCTGACACTAGAACCATATCGTCTGCAAAAAATAACCCTGGGATCTTCAAGTCCCCAACTGCTACCCCCTCCTCGCTACGCAGGAGTTCATCTCCTAAACTTTTGATGTACAATGCAAACAGGATCGGCGAAAGGATACACCCCTGTTTTAGGCCTATCTCCATAGGCACACGTTTTGTTGTAATGTTCCCCAGGCTAAGTTCACTCTGTACATCTTTATATAATGCTTTCATAATTCCAACAAACTCACCTCCTAAGCCCATAGCCTCCAGCATGCGCCACATACCTTCCCTCCATACTCTATCGTATGCCTTTTTGATATCCAAAAAGGCCATAAACATCTTTTTCTTTTTTGCTTTCGCGGATTCTATCATTTGGGATAGTGTGAAAAGATGGTCAGTAACTCTCCTTCCCTTCCTGAAGCCATTCTGGATTTCTCCCAAAAAACCCTTCTCCTCAATCACCTCCTCTAGTCTCCCATACAGGACTTTACAGAAAACCTTTCCAATGTTGCTACTGACAGAGATCCCTCAATAGTTATCCAAAACCCCCTTTTTTTTCCCCCTTTTTGTGAATAAATGTCACTTTACTTTCTCTCCACTCCTTTGGGACCTCTTGATTTTCTATGGCTAGATTGAATAGGGCAGTTAGGCTTTTCACGAGTTCCTCGCCCCCTTTTTTGATAAACTCGTTTCCCCGTGGGAACCCGGGAAGTAAGCAGCACTTGTTTACTGTGGTAAACCAGTTCCGCTTTACTAGTAAAATAGGACCCAGTCACCAATGCTTGGGGTGAAAGTCCTCTAAAATGGGCAACATGTTGATCAACGATTGACTAAACTTGACTTCATCTCCATGTTGTGTCACGATTAGCCATGGTGCATAAATATGTGACGTTAACCACCAACAAACAAACTTGATAAACTCGTTAGGAAATTCATCCACTCCTCCCGCTTTTCCATCCCTTAATTTTGATATCACCTTTCGCACCTCTTCCGTTTTAATTTCGCTGCACACGAAGCTTGATAGGTTTTCCTCGACCTGATTCGGACACTCTGGTGGGCTCCCCATGCCCCATCGCTTATCGTTTACCCTTTCCCAGTGCTTGACTAGTTCTGATGCGACTTGATCTTGCTCGTCTGTAACTCTGCCATCTACTTTAATACTCTGTGGGTTACTTCCTTTGTTACGTTTATTCACCCATTTCCAAAATACGTTCGAACTCGACCCCCCTGTCGTTCTTATCGTCCTAATAAGACTGCTATTTCGAACTCTCCGATTATCGTCTTTAATCTTATTTACTTTATTTCGTGCTTGGTGGTATTCTTCCTTAGCAACTGTGGCCTCATTGCTTTCCGCCCCCTTAAGTTTTCTACTTCTCCTGTATGCAGCACATTTAGCTTTTCTTCCCTTTATGGCCCTTTTCAGTTCTTCGTTCACTCTGTACCCAAGTTCCCGTGTTGGCACCCTGACCTTTCCTACACTTTCCTTTCCTGCCTCCACCAGGCTCGCAACTATGACGTCGACCATCTTCTGGACACTGCTCCTCTTGGGTACGGTTGCAAGCTTTGGTTTCAGTTTTTCATTGAACTTCGCCCAGTCAGCATCTTTTTTGAGTTCCCAAATCTCCTTAAAGCTTCCTTTGCTTTTTACTAGGGTTTTGGCCCTGATCGTCACTGTAATCAAGTTGTGATCACTATCCACCTCCATTTTACCCTCATCATCCTCTTCTACCCCTATCACCTCCCTCCATAAATTAATATCTGTGAGGATGTAGTCGATTATTGATTTTCTGTCGTTCCTCTCCCAGGTCCATTTCCCCTTACACCTCGCGTCCCTGTTCAGAATCTTCAGACCGAGCTCGTTTGTGAAGTTCAACAGCTTCCTTCCATTCCTGTTGACTTTATTGTCCCCACCCTCTATGCCTTCTTCATCATTACCTATGTGGCCATTAAAGTCACCCATCAGAATTATACCGAGCCCCTTGTTTTGTAATTCGGTGATATTGGACCTCAGTGTTGAGTATATCGAATCATTCCATTCGGGTTTGCTTCCCTCCACCGCACAATACACAACCCCAAGGGCAATACTTTTGTTTTTCAGACTGATCCTTACCCATCCAATTTCTTTCGATTTCTCAGCCGGGGTGCTGATGTTTTCCAGGTCTGTGATCAGCGATGGTTTTAAATCCTCATTAATGTACATGCCTACCCCTCCCCCTTTTTTCTGGCCTTCCGTTCGCCCTACACCTATCCATACGTAACCCCTTACTTGGTCTACCCGCTCCTCGTGTCTTACCCACGTTTCGCTTAAGCCCATGACGTCAAACTCCTCTGCCTCAATCAATGTAGCAATTTCACTTACTTTCCGGTGGAGACCCTGGATGTTGCTATAACCCACTTTCAGGGTGTCAAGGTTGATTGGCTTCCGCCTACTGGTCCCTTTATTATCTAGTCCCTGTATGTTTGTATATCCCACTTTGTGTACCTGTTCTTTCCTTGGGAAGCTATTCCTATTGATTTGGATTTTTGGTCCCTTTTCCTTATCCCCCTTGTCCCATTTTTTACACCTATGGTTCGTGACACAATTTCTGTGATTATTCCCCCCTTCACTGACCGCCCCCCCTGCCCTCCCTATACCAAAAAAGGCTCCACCACCTGCAACATATTTCTTCCTAAAACCTCTGTACCCCTTGGGCTAAGATGGAGACCATCCCTTCCATATAGGTCATTTCTGCCCCAAAACGATCCCCAATTGTCTACAAAGGGTATCCCAAGTTCCTTACTATTCTCCCCCAGTTCCTCGTTGGTCCCAATGATCCGCGAATTACGCTCGCCCCCACCACCTAGTACTGGGAGAAGCCCCGAAACCACTACCTGTGCATTCTTGGCATTCAGTTGAGTTGTTAAGTCCTTGTAAGTCTCAATAAGCTGAACCGATTTTCTCTCCCTGATGTTGTTGGTCCCCACGTGTACAACAACCACTGGGTCTGGGCCTGATCCCTTTACTAATCCATCCACTCTGTCCCTTAGGTCCTCCACCCTAGCCCCCGGAAAGCACAAATTGGTCCTGTTGACACTGTCGGGCCCACACACCACCCTATCCAACCCCCGCACTATACTACTCCCTGCAACCACCAACTGCCTCTTCCTGTCCTCTTTCCCGTCCTACTACCCCTGTTACCACCTCTGTCCCCACTGGGCCGGCTCTCAATCTTGCACTTCGCCACACTAACCCCCATGCCTACCGCCACCTCCACCTCTTCGGACCCAACCTGCTAGAATTCTCGAAATTACCTAACACACTGAATCTATTTTGGACACTGCATCCCACCTTCTGCCCACTCCTACTACAAGCCACCTTGTCCTCGTTTACCACCTTCCTAACCTTCCCTTTGCCTCCTGCCTTGACAGACTCCACATGGTCATCGCTATCTCCCTCACTATCCGATTCTATAAGAATACGCCTTTTCGCCCCCCGACTCACACTACTAGCCTGGGAATTTCCACTGTTTGTTAAGTGTTCCTTCCCTATCCTTTCTTCAGCCCTCCTGCTAAACTTCCAAGCTTTTGGCTATTTTTATTGAAGTCTGCTGTGGTTGAAGGAAGTGATGATTTGGGTAGAGCGAGCACCTTAAAATATAAAGCTCACCCAGCGACGACAGAGATAGGAAGGAAGTCGGGAGGTTTCTTTTCGGGAGGCTCGGCGAGATCTAATAAGGCCGCGAACGGGAGAGCCCCCTCTCTAACCCAACAACATCTGGGGCCAGATGTTGTTTTGAGAAACCTGCACTAGTCGGAGCATGCGTCCACCCCCGTTTGGTACGCTCCTTCTACACTGAAGCCAGGGACGGCTGCAGTTTCGACATCCTCTGCTACATTTTTCATAGACACACCACTGCAATCTAGCTCTGCGACTTCTCAGTTCCAGCCAACAGTGCCAAGTCGAAGTCACTCTTCGCTTCAGAAGTCGAGTCATTCTATAGCTAGCGAACAGAGGCAGCCATTGACGGGATAATTGGAGAAGAGATCTGCATCATCGTCCCAGGAGCTTCAGGCGGTGAAGAAGCAGAAGATCGCCGCTCCTCAGGCCTCGGTTACTGACTTGCTGGCACAGATAGCACAGCTTATAGCAGCATCCCAGCAAACACAACAAACTTCCACAGTTCCTGAAAATGAACTGTCGGACTGTTCTGGGTCGGTCCATGAATCTGTACAGCCAGATACAAAGAACCAGGCATCACAGCTGATCCGACTGGATGACGAAAGGGACAAGGAAGAGGATTACCCTTCCCTTACGGAACAGCATATGGAAGCCATGGATTTCATCCATCAGTTCTACCCTGAAGCTGTTCCATGTGATCAGCATGCTGCGACGTTGAGGGAGAAACCGCTATCATCTCTGGATGAATAGTACGTACTGAGGAAAGACGACGTTCTTTCTTTTCTGACACAGTCCAGACAGGTGTCGAAGGCCTTGGGCCATGTTGACGATGCCGTGGATAACCTCTCCAGTGCCAGGAGAAAGGGCGGTTTCCTGAATACATCTTCTATTAATATGTTGTTCCTTAGGTCACTCTCTTTTAGAACGGTTCCTGAAGATGTTCCTAGAGTTTTACTGCGTTTGGATGAGCGGGCTGCAGACCTAGAGATGTTCTTACCCGCATCATTCAGTGTACGCTCGGAAGTGATGGATTGTACAATTTTGTCAAACAGTGCGAATCTGTACGCGATGTCCTACGCGGACCACCTTACCAGAGCCTTGGCACATTTTAACGGAAAGGAATTTGAAGACATTTGTTCCTCACCTAGAGTCCTTTCCACGGCAGTGATGTATGCCTCATACAACTCCGCACTGACAGTGGCTAATTTGGAGTTGGTAAGACATGATGCTGCCCTTGTGTCTTAATCTCTGATAGATGATAAGGTGAAGAGCCCTCTCCGAGTTGCTCCGGTTTCCGGCGATACATTATGTGACGACAAGCTTTTGTTAGTATTCGAGCAGGCTACTACAAAGGCTTCCAGTGCACTACTTTTGAAGTCGGTGTCTCAACAGCGTACATGTACTTCATCAGACAGGAGTTATAAAGGACGTTCCACCGCAAAAAAAAATTCCAAGGGGAACGCCTCATGAGGGAATAATAAACCCTTGTATGACCACTCCAGACGTCGTCAGTATAGTGACTCGGGTAAGGGGGCAGGTCTGATCAGGGATATCAGTCAGACGCCCCTAAGACGACGGGACGAGGTGCTTTATGAGGAGGACGTCGCAAGCCTCGCAAATCGAACAGGTGATGGTCCAGACCTCTATTGCGGGCCAGTTGGCAGGAGGTTATCAATCTTCGTGAGAAACTTGTTAGCCGTAACGGAAGATCAGTGGATGAGAAGTGTAGTCTCGGAAGGCCTACGGCTGTCATTCCAAGAAAAGCCCCCCACTTACCAGATGTCTGAGATGGACAAATCTTCCGGCGGATCCTTTCAAAAGAGAGTCGCTCCTACAGGAGGTAAAGGCTCTCTTAATAAAGGAAGCAATAGAAAAACAGGATTCTCAAGGTTTTTACAGTCACCTGTTCCTCGTACCGAAACCAGACGGCTCGTTCCGACTGGTGATAGACTTGAGCTGGATAAACAAGTTAATCGAGGCTCCAAAGTTCTACATGGAAGCCATCCGATCAGTAAATCGAGCATTCGAGTGGACGCCTATGCAGCAAGCATAGATCTGAAAGATGCCTACTTTCACATCCTGGCACATCTGGTTTTCAGTAAGTACCTGCGGCTTGCAGTACAGGGGCAGGTTTATCAGTTCCGAGCAATGTTTTTCGGTCTGAACCTGGCTACTTGGGCATTCACTCGAATAATGAACTCGGTAATGTCTCATTTCTTGGCTCATTCGTCAGCTGTTACGTCGGCTTACTTGGACGACATTCTACAGAGATACAGCAACAGAAACATTCTTCAGAGCGACGTTCAGAGTCTGTTGCAACTGCTCCTACGTCCCAGCTTCATCATAAACAAGAAAAAGTCGGATCTATTTCCGTCCAAGTCGTTCATCCACTTGGGAATGAACTTCGAAACCCACAACAATCTGGTTCGCCTACTGTTATCCAGAGCGAAATTAGTCAGTTGCTTTGCCCGCTATTGTCTAAACTCTCACGACGTATCAGCGAGGGAGTTCATGAGGTTGAGTGGCCTGTGTGGAGCGACTGCAGATCTTATTCCGAGGACGCCTCCGCTGGCGTCCCTCCAGATTTTCTTTACTCAGAACTGGAGTGTGAAGACGCATTCGCTCGAAACCAGTATTGTATTAACCGAATTAGTAAAACAAAAGATTCAGATTTTCAATGGTTAACTCCAGGGGTTCCACTGCAGCTACCTGATCCGGCTTTCACGATTATGACGAATGCGAGTCAGACGGGCTGGGGCGCGACCCTAAGTCCAGCAGACTTGAAGTGCCAGGGACTTTGGCACTCCTGGTTCCTAGAGAAACACATAAACATCAAAGAGATTATGTCAATATGGTTTGCACTACAGCACTGGAACAGATATTTTCTAAAGGTCCATGTTCAGATTTTGTTGGACAACTTGACAGTAGTGGCGTCGTATCTCTGGAACTAAGGCAGCACTCATTCAATTCCTCTATGCAAATTAACAGAGAAAATTCTTCTTTACATGCTGAATTGTCACACTCATCTCTCTGTCCGTCATATACCGGGTCGTCTGAACGTATTAGCAAGCTTGCTCTCTCGGAAAAGTCGCCTGTTGCCATCGGAGTGGACTCAACAAGCAAGTATTCAATCAGATTTGCTACCAGTGGGATAGTCCCATGATAGATCTGTTTGCGACATACCTCAACAGTAGACGCTGTCAATTCCATGGGACGGGATTATACATTACGCATATCCTCCAACTCCATTGATTCAGCAGATTCTGTTAAAGATCAAATAGTCTCATTTCAAAATCCTGCTAGTAGCACCTCTGTCGGCACAGAAACCTTGGATCAACCTTCTCAGGTGTCTGTTATGGGACATTCCCTGAAAGCTTCCTCCACGAAAAGACCTTCTTCATCAGGGGAAGTCCCACACACTGCATCACAACCCAGAAGGTCTCAACCTTCTCCTTTTTCCATTGTGCAGTCCTTCTTGCACAGGAAACAGTTTACAGGACGAGCAGTGGACGCAATTTCTAACTGTAGGAGGGCCTCCTCTTTGTTGAATTATGCAGCGAAGTGGAGGGTCTTCCTCCGTTGGTGTGTGGATCAGTCAATCGATGTATATAATCCATCCATTCCACAAACCGCCAATTTCCTGGGTCATACTAAACACTGAGGGATACCGAGGGATGCTCAATATCTCGTTCTATAGGGGGTTTCTTGATATAATGTTTTGATATTTCAATTAGTAAAGTCAATATCTACCCTGATGCGAAATTTAAAGTCAATTGGGTGAATAAAAGTGAAGTTATAAACATTTTACAGTCAACATACTAAACACCGAGGGCTAATCTTTACCGAGCGACAATCTTAATTGGTTTTCACAGTGAGCGTACGCATAGCCAGTAGTTAATTAATTGATGCAGATATTGTCGCTCGGTGTTTAGTAGCTTTATTGTCAGCCCTCGGTATGGTAGTCTCAGTTATTTGTAAAGTATATGTGTATGCTTAGTTCAGGAAAACAGTTAATTATTCCATATCCAGGGCCACCACGAGGAGGGATACACATCAGCCCCATATTATTTTTATTTAATAAAATTCAAAGACTGCATATTTAATGAATTTTAAATTCATTTAATTTTATTCTGTTTTATTTTATTCAAGAGTTTTATATCCAGGGCCACCACGGGGAGGGATACACATCAGCCCCATATTATTTTTATTTAATAAAATTCAAAGACTGCATATTTAGTGAATTTTAAATTTATTTAATTTATAATTTTATTCTATTTTATTTTATTCAAGAGTTTCATATCCAGGGCGAATACTGGACTTTTCGCCGGAAAGACAGTTCGCCGGAAAAGACATTTCGCCGGAACTTAAATTTTTAAAATTGGACAGTTCGCCGAAAAGATTTAAAAATTTAAAAAATGACTTACCCATTTTTTAAAATCCATTTAACAGGTTAAAACCGGTCCATTGAGGATGAAATTCTAAATTGAAATGAACGTTCAACTGAACACAATGTTTTTTTCTGTTTTTTTCCGCCGACAAGCCAAAATGCCAATTAACACTGAAGGCCCATTCTTTTTTTCTACTGACATGGCATATGACAGTGTTGTGAAATGCAACAAAAACAAATTTAACTGACATGGCATATCATATGTCAGTGTTGTTAAATGTAACAAAAACATTTTCTGTCGGTGGATAGCATTGATGTTATGGTGGGACTCAAACCTCTACCACCTTTACTCTTTCCCTCCTCTACCACGCTCTGATATGACAAAAATATAAGTCAACGAGGGTCGAAAGGGGCTTGTTCCCCATACCGCCACTGCGCGCCTTCGGCGCGTGAAACCATTTCGTTCAAATTGACCTCTACCATCACCAAGCTGGAACCGAATAGAGCCCACTCTCTAATAGTCTTAATGGCGTTGAGGGATTGATTACTGACAATCTATCACTCCAAACTAAACTACCGGGAATTCTAACCGCGCGCATACCCCTCAGGCCCCGTTTGAGGCAATAGGAAAGCTAGGCCTGTGTGATCCAAGTAAAGTAAAATAAGGTTAACCGGGTCGCAAGGGATTTGTAATGATGATTGCCCCCCGTGAGAACGGGAACCCCGGGAGGTCCTTTCAAATATCAGTCGTTACTCGGACCCTCCTGTTGTTACATCATTCTTCCGTTTCCCTTTCGTGAAGTGGGATGATGAGACAACAATCGGAGGGTCCTAGTTACGATTAAGGAAGGACCGCCGAAACTCCACAACAGTCTTTCACATATTATGGTTGCCTCCCTCGCCCCTCCCCCCACCCCCCCCCCCCCACACCCCCCCCACCCCCCCCCCAAAAAAAAGATCACGATTGTGCATCAATAAATAAATAGCAGGCTCTTTTGAAGATTCCACGAACTGCTTGAGAGACCTTGGCGATTGTCTGGCACATTTCGGCGAACTGTCTGGCACATTTCGGCGAATTGTCCAAACTTCCAGCGAACTGTCCAAACATCCGACGATCTGCCCAAACTTCGGCGAAGTTTCCAATATTCCGGCGAAATGTCCAAAATCCCGGCGAATTGTCTTAAAAGTTCCGGCGAACTGTCCAAACTTTCGGCGAATTGTCCAAAATTCCGGTGAATTGTCTCGAAATTCCGGCGAACTGTCCAAAGTTTCGGCGAACTGTCTTTCGGCGAACTCTCTTTCCGGCGAAAAGTCCAGTCCCCTCCAGGGCCACCACGGGGAGGGATACACATCAGCCCCATATTATTTTTATTTAATAAAATTCAAAGACTGCATATTTAGTGAATTTTAAATTCATTTAATTGATAAGTTTATTCTATTTTATTTTATTTTATTCAAGAGTTTCATTCAAAGAGTTTAAAATTTATTTCAATTTATACCAAACGCTGGCATTTATTAACGGATTTAGTTTTGCATGATTTAACACGTTTTACTTGCCCTGGTTTTTTTTGCGATAGTCACAGTCTTTGGTATTGTCAATTATTCTGTTTGCGTGCATCGAAAACCTTTGTCCGGAGTTTGACAACAAAAGCATCCAAATAACCGAGCGAATAACTGCTGGTCAAATCAGCCTGACATTCCTCATGAGATAGTTCGTCCTCAATTGAAACCAGACCTTTATCTTTATTGGAGATCTTGCCCACAATTTGACTCACAGTATCTTGATTTACTGTTTTGAGTAAATTGCGGGACAAGTTCTCCTTTAAGTGTCTAGTACATAATGTATGAGTGGCACCCGGAAAGACAACTGGAGACTCCTCGACAACTTGAGACTCAACGACGTCGGACCGACCAAATGACGATACATCTTCATCGGGAACCATGCGAACAATATCCGGTATACTCTGTGTAACTGGCAAGAGAGGAACGAAATGATTAGGTTCCCACCAAGAATTAACATATGGACTTCTACCAGCCCATAAAATCGAAACAGGTTGTGCACGTCGAGAACCAACCAGTGTCTCTCATTGGATTGGATAATATATGTGAATGACATTGACAAACTTGGGAAGAACCATGTTGACCTATCTCAATTCTCAGACGACAAAGGAATGTGGACGGCCAGTAAGTCTGGAAACATAATACAAAACCGCCTGCAGGATACCATCCGCGACCTGCAAGACTGGTGCGCTCTGTGGCGCATCAAGCTAAATGCCACGAAAACACAAAGAATCACATTCTATAAAAAACAAAGGAAAAAGCCTGTCCCTCATATTGAGCTTAAGCTTTACGATCATAAACTTGAAGCTAGTAATGAGGCAAAGTTTCTGTGATTCAATCTGGATAGCAGTCTTCATCTAAACAATCACATAAACTCAGTCACTGTCAAAGCCAATAAACGCATCAATTTCCTGAAAATGATTAGAGGTAAAAATTGGGGAGCCAATAAAGAAATTCTCCTCAATCTTTACAAATCATATATACGCCCAGTACTAGAGTATGGGGCCATAATAACAAGTGACTTGAATAAAACCAACATTGAAAAACTACAAAGGGTCCAAAATCATGCCTTGCGCGTGTTTCTGCGCAAGCCCACGTGGACATCGATAAAACAACTTCACGAGATAGCAAAAATAGACACTATATCAATGCGCTTAAAAGATCTTCAAAGCAAAACTCTAAATAGACTTCAAGACAGCGAATTAATAATAGAACTCAATGCGCATCGCGTCCTCAATAGGAAAACTAAATAATCTGGGGCGTGTCTATCGAAAGGGTTAAAGATTACATCATTGTGATGGGGTGAGCCAGGTATTCTGTGACCTAAATTAGAACTGGCTGCGGGTGACACGATACGCATGAAAGCTTGCCTCTGTTACCAGTGGGAGTTGCAAACAGCGAGAAAAATCTCCACCTGCTGCCGGGTCTCCCCTCCCTGAGATATAAATCTCGGGGAAAAAATGCTGGCTTCCCCATGTCACTGGTCGTCACGGACGGAACAGTTGTAAATTAAAAACCGAATTGCTCTAATTTCCAGCTCTCTATTATCTTTTCTACCTCCTCTATCTCATCAGACACACGACCAAACTGAATGACAAACTATGGGGGATTGAAACAATCCTCATGCAAAGATGTGCAGGAAACCAAACAGACAAAGGCAAGGTTTGAAACAATCTTGCCAGCAAACAGCCCTTTTAAGGGCTTTTTTTTTTTGTGGGGGGGGGGGGGGGGGGGGGGGGGGGGGGGGGGTGTTGGAGGTCATTTGGAATTCCCGAAGGATAACCAGATACCTCAAAATCACATACGGCATCCTATCTCCCAGAAGGCTTGATGGATGACTCCCGTTTTTTTCAAACTAAACTGTTGGAGCTTTCTCCACTCCTTTTTTTGTAACCGCTATCGTCATATACCGGGGCCGCTACCAAACCGGCGTTTCTGTTTGGTTTTCTTTTTTCTTTTTCCCTTAAAATTGCCATCGCACAACATGGTGGGACTCAAACCTCTACCATTGCCAAGCTGGAACCGAATAGAGCCCACTCTCTAATAGTCTTAATGGCGTTGAGGGATTGATCTTTGACAATCTATCACTCCAATGCAAACTGCCGGGAATTCTAACCACGTGCATACCCCTTCACACCCCATTTCAGTCAATAAGAAAGCTCGGCCTGTGTGATCCAAGATCCAAGTGAAATAAAATAAGGCTAACCGGGTCGCAAGGGATTTGTAAATCCCACATCGTCCCTGCGCGCCTTCGGCGCGCTAAAACCTTTCATTCATTCAATTTGATAAAATAAAAATAATATGGTGGCCCTGGATTTGAAATACTTGACTGCATACACATTTACTTAACAAATAACTGAAACTACCATACCGAGGTCTGACAAAGCTACTAAACACCGAGCGCCAATATCTGCATCAATTAAATAAAAATAATATGGGGCCCTGGATATGGAATACTTAACTGTTTTCCAGAACTAAGCATACACATATACTTAACAAATGATACAGAAAGAAGTCTCCTTGGCTACGAATCGAAATTAAGTATTTTTATTGTTTACTAATCATATATATTTCATTTTCAGGTTATTTTATTCAACTTTGTGGGGAGGTAGTTTAGTATAGTAACTGGGACAAAGTTAGGAGGTCTTAAATAAAACTGTGAGCGCTAAGTTGTCGAACGGTTCGTCGTGTTGCCTTTTGTCGCGTGTTTACAGTTTTCCCTGTCCTATCGCGTAATTTTGTTTTGAGGATTTTGATGATGGCGAGCAAGTCTGTTCAGACGGAGGTAAGTATGGAGGTAAATACGTGTAATATCGCGGTCCAGGTCAACGGTGCCAACGGGGGTAAGTATTGGTGTGCAGACAGAGGTCACTGGGGGTGTCGGTCAGAGCCGGGTTGGTGGGGCCACCGATGGCGATATTGGGCTTGAAGTTTGTAAACAGTGTTCTATGATGTATGGGGACTGTCATTCGATGGGATATGGAGAGGTATGTGCAAACTGTCAGGAAATGCTCCGCCTACTTGAGACAATTGTTAAGTTTGAGGGGGAGATTGCTGAGCTGAAGGGGAAAACTTGGTAGGGCGGGGCTGTCTGGAGTTACGCCTGTGAAAGTAGCTTTCCGAGAAGGATGGATGGTTGTCGGTGGTTCCAAGAGGAAACATGGGGGTAGAACCTTTGATGTGAATGAGGTAGGTGATGAGGTGGGGGGCTGCTAGAAAAGTACGTAGGACAGATGAGGGGGGCCTAGGCCGGAGCAATGCTGTAAAGCGTTTGGCGTGGACTATCAAAAGTGGTAGGAAAGGGGGGCCAGAGAAGCAGGTAGATAGGGGTGTAAAGCCCAAAAGCAGTGGGGAGTGCAGCACCAGAAACAGATTTGATGTGCTCGATTCGGAAGAGTCAGAGGAGGGGATGGAGGTAGTTGCAACAGATAGTAGCTTGGGGTCTAGGCCAGAAAAAAGGAGGAGGGATCCGGGAGAAGACCAGGGGAGTAGTCCAGGTAGTTCAGGGCCTGGAAAGAGACGGAGGGACAAGGATAGGAGTAATCCTAGGTCAAAGATACCGATACCGATAGTGATTCCGAGTGGGGCTGTTGGAGAGGAAGAGGACGCTGTAAACAATAGGAGACTAGAGGAGATAAATAGGGCGAGGGCCAAAAGTAAGTTGGTGGTTGCGGGAAGTAGCATAGTTCGGGGGATTGACAAGGTTGTCTGTGGTCCGGACAGTAACAATAGAACAGTTCTGTGCTTTCCGGGGGCTAAAGTGGAGGACCTGAGGGATAGAGTGGACGGTATTGTAGCTGGGTCGGGGCCTGATCCGGTAGTGGTATTACATGTGGGGTCCAATAACATCAGGGAGAGGAAATCAGTTCGTTTGGTGGACACATACAAGGACCTAATTAGTAAGCTACTTAGCAGGAATGCTCGGATCATCGTTTCAGGGGTGCTCCCCGTTATGGGTGGTGGGAATGAGAGGAACTCGCGGATTATGGCACTAAACGAGGAGCTGGAAGAGCACTGCAAAGACTTGGGAATACATTTCATTGACCACTGGGATTCATTCTGGGGACAAGGAGAGTTGTATGGGCGAGACGGATTGCATTTAAGTAGGATGGGTACAGACCTGTTGGGCCAAAAAATTTTACAGGTGGCTGGGCCTTTTTTGGAGAAAAGGGGGGTAGGGGACCACAGCCGATAACCCAGAGGGGCACAAATGCTGGGAACATAGGAAGAACAACAAACATGCACAACACAGGGACATACCAGGGTTATAATAATGTGCCAGTGATGACAAAAAAAACAAAGATTCATTAAGTTTGGGTACTGCAACATCCAGGGTCTGCACAAGAAAGTAAGCGAAATATCAACAATGATGGACGAAGGAGACTTCGATATAATGGGTCTAAGTGAGACGTGGATACGACGGGATGAGCGGGTTGATCAGATGAAGGGTTGCGTGTGGATAGGAGCTGGGCGAACTGAGGGTCAGAAATGGGGTGGGGGTGTTGGCATCTACGCTAAAGAGGAATTACAGCCCTCATTGATTACAGATCTCACAGA
Source organism: Pictodentalium vernedei (assembly GCA_031216915.1). Lineage (NCBI taxonomy): Eukaryota > Metazoa > Mollusca > Scaphopoda > Dentaliida > Dentaliidae > Pictodentalium > Pictodentalium vernedei. The sequence goes on along the minus strand of CM062295.1, from coordinate 109,276,148 downwards.
AGCAAGGACTCAGATTCCAGTATCCAACGAAATAGTCTGGGCAAAAATCAAGTTAGGAAGCAGGAGTGTTGCCGTTGGTGTTGTATACTTAGCAGTGGAGGGAAGTAAGCCCGAGTGGAATGATTCAATATATACAACTCTTAGATCGAATATCACAGAGCTTGAAAGCAGAGGGTTCAGTATTGTCCTAATGGGGGACTTCAATGGGCACATCGGGGATAAGGAGGAGGGCATACAGGGAGGTGATAGGAAAATTAACACGAATGGGAGGAAGATGTTGGACCTATCAAAAGAGCTTGGTTTAAAGATCCTGAACAGGGATGCGAAATGTAAGGGTAAATGGACCTGGGAGAGGAACGATAAGAAAACAATAATTGATTATATACTCACTGACATTAGTGTATGGAGGGAGGTTATAGATGTAGAAATAGATGACGAGGGAAAAAATGACTTGGGTAGTGATCACAACCTGATAACAGTTAAGATTATGGGCAAAAAGACGAATAGAGACAGAAATACTTTCAAGGATGTTTGGGGACTAAAACAAGGAGCCGACTGGAAGCAGTTTCGGGAAAAACTAAAACCAAATCTTGAATGTATACCAAGGGATGCAAATGTCCAGAGTATTTCAGATGGCATAGTAAATAGCCTAACAGAGGCAGGGAAGGATTGTATAGGAAGGGTGAGGGTCCCAACGAGAGAGCTTGGATACAGGGTTAACGAGGGACTGAAAAAGGCTATAAAAGAAAGGAAGGTAAAATGCGCTGCTTACAGAAGAAGTAGGAAGCTTAAAGGGGTGGATAACAATGACACGAGACTAATGAAAGGAGAATATGAACTGGCACGGAAAAAGGTGAATGAGATAAAGAATAATAATAGGAAGGAGCGCAATTGCAGTCTTGCCAGAACAATAAAGAAAACCGGGGTTCAAGCTCAACATATTTTGGAACTGGGTAAATAAACGGGGGAAAAGTAGTGTGCAGAGTATCAAAGTTGATGGGGAAAGTACAGAAGATGAAGCTCTGCGAAAGCAAGAGGTCCCCAGAGAGAGGAGGGAAAGTAAGGTGTCGTTCATACACAAAAAGGGGGATAAGGAAGTTCTAGATAACTATAGGGGGACATCAGTTAGTAGTAACATCGGAAAAGTATTCTGTAAGGTCATATACGGTAGACTAGAGGAAGTTATTGAAGAGAAAGGTTTTTTAGGAGAAATTCAAAATGGTTTCAGGAAAGGACGAAGAGTCACTGATCACCTATTTACACTCACCCAACTGATAAAATCAACAAAGGCTGAAAAGAAAAAGATGTTTCTGGCATTTCTAGATGTGAAAAAAGCGTACGACCGAGTGTGGAGGGAAGGTATGTGGCGAAAGCTCGAGGGCATCGGACTGGGGGTGACTTTGTGGGAATCATGCAAGCACTGTATACAGATGTGCAAAGCCAACTCAGTCTAGGGAGTATCACTACAAAACGAGTCCCTATGGATATAGGCCTCAAGCAGGGGTGTATCTTTTCACCGATTTTGTTTGCATTGTATGTTAAAGATTTAGGGGACGAACTAATTCAGAGTGCGGAGGGGGTAAATGTTGGAGACATAAAGATACCAGGCTTATTCTTTGCGGACGACATGGTGTTAATGTTTAGAACTGAACAGGGGCTAGAGAAATTGCTGGAAATTGTTGGTAGATATGGGAACACTTGGTGGCTCGAACTAAATGAAAATAAAAGCAAGGTAATACCCATTGGACGCAAGGTAGATATGACGAAGAGATGGAGAGTGGGGGAGTTCTCAATCCCCGAAGGGGAAAGCAAACAAATCACTGTTGGAGAAACAGGAGAGTATGAGTATCTAGGGGTAAGCATAAATATAACGGGAAGAGGGGTGTACAGAAATTACTCAGCCAAACTGATTCTGAAGGGGAAAAGAATTCTGAACCAACTAAAACTTTTAGGGAAAAATAGTTTCAACAAGGTCTTTGTGGGGAAAACACTGTGGGAGAGGGTGGGTTTACCAAGTATAACGTATGGCACGGACGTGATTCCATTAAACCAAACCGTTATTAAGAAGTTGGAAAGTACTCAGAATGATGCCGGCAGATGGATAACAGGGTCGAGTAATGCTGCAGCTTTGGAAGCAGTAAGGGGGGAGCTTGGGTGGATGAAAATCAAGGACAGGGTAGATTTGGGAAAACTGTGTGACTTTAACTACTTGAGAAACCTGCCTGACAACCGGTGGTGCAAATTGATGCTCGATACCATTTGGAATTCTAATATAGAAACGGGGGTGGTCAAAACATGTGAGGGAACTAATGGACAATTACTCTATAGAGGTCACAAACATAGAAGTAGGAATGAAAGAAGGCAAAAGGTTTGTCAAAGAGAGAGTCATGGAAGATTGCAATCGAAACTGGCGAGCAGGGGTTAGCGTGAAAAGATCACTGCAGGGGTTACAATATAAAGAAAAGCCAGCTTTTGAGAAGTACCTAGATGGCACCTTTGGAGGGTCACTGCTGTTCAAACTGAGATCAAGATCACTGGAGCTTCGGGGAAAAATTGGGAGAGATGGGGAAAAGGGATGCCAAATGTGCCACTCTGGAGTAGTGGAGACCCTGGAACATTTTCTCTTGGAATGCCCACAGTATATACCTCATAGAATAAAATTTACTGGAAGAATAATGCAGAAGTGGGGTGAAGAAACAAAGGATAGATGGCTGAAGGGGGACACGAGGGAGAGGGTAGGAATGCTTATTGAAGAAACTGATAAAGAGGAAGTGAGGGACACTATTAAGCAGTTTATATCTGAATGCTGGGAGGAGAGGAGGGGAAGAGGGGGTGGGGTGCAGGGGGAATGATGGCCTTCTCTTATGAGGACCGCGACAAATCAGCGGCTGGCCAAAGAGTTTTTGTTATTACTATTGTTATGATGCTATTGTTAGGATTACTGTAAATCGCCTTTGTTGTGAAAATAATGTCAACATACTAGTTAATTAACTGGCTCGGCAATTCAGCTACATTTGTTTGTGTCTCTCGGAATTATTTTTTTCCGGTCCTACTATTTAACGAACACAAACGAACATAAACGAACAGAAGAGAAAATACTAGGAAATACAAGTTAAAAATGGTTGAGGGTGCATATGCAGGTATATGTGGGTATATATTATTCGTTTGTAAAATTTTATTCACTTCTGATGAGTATTTTGATGATTAATAAGGTTTATAAAATGTACGACGGTGCGAAATTCTTGTGTTCGTTAAGTAGTAGCCTGCTTGAAGCTGTCGACAAGATGCGACAAAGGTGTGAAATCAATTAGCTGTCTATCTGAGGAAGAATGTCGCTGAGGAAAACAGCGAAATTTAGGTTTAAGAGGATGGCAAGCGCCTATTTTAATCGTGTGTAAAATTGTATCCACGTCTGATGAGTATTTTAGTGATAAATAAAGATTATAGCCATTATTTGGATTGACAAACATGCATCAAACTCTCGCTTTGGATTCCGAGGACGCATCACGGCGAGTCGGGGACAAACCGTGATCTACCCTTAGAAAGCGGAGCAAGACTCGGATATATGTAGAATATTGTACACCCACATAATGATAATAATCTAAAGATCTTACAATATCTTGGGGATAAGTCATTAAAGCCCAGTTTAAGCTTTCCTGAAAACTTTCCCCGAACAAGCTCATAGCCATCAGATGTGCGAAAGGCGGGGGTCTGGGGGTCCTTCCCCAGGATTTTGGGGGGTATGGGGAAAATTTGCCAGGAAAATTTTAAAATGTAAGTCTAACTACTGGCGGGAAACATTTGGAAGGGGGTACAGCTACATTTTGGGAGGGGGCACCTGCCCCCTGTGGCAACGACACATCCCGGGACACCTCCACCCACAGACTCTCACCAACCAACGAGCCCCATCCAGCCCCGGTTCTTTCCAGGAAACGCGTTCCGTGATACAGTAGGCCTAACCGCTTCGCAATAAATGTTAGCCCAATAATATTAGCCTTCACCGGCAGACTTAACAGAGTCAAGTTAGTCGGATTCAGAGTTCTTGTTTTTTCCAAAATGTTTTTTTTAGCAATAAATTTTAAACTCCCCTCATCCTTTGTCCGGGCTTGGGACCGGCAAACTTAAGAGAATCAAGTCAGACGGATTTAGAGTTTTTGTTGTACTTTTCCAAAAAAAAAATTTAGCAATAAATTTTAAACTCCCCTCATCCTTTGCCCGGGCTTGGGACCGGCATACTTAACAGAGTCAAGTGAGGCGGATTTAGAGTTTTTTTGGGTCTTTTTTCAAAAAGTTATTCTATTACTTCTTTGGCAGATATATTCTGATTTTCTTTTCAATTCACATTACTATAATGTTCACCTGCCCACAATATCGAAATAGACTTATGTTTTGTGCCAACTCTTGGTTTGAAAACTGTATTAAGTATTCGGATATTTCCATCAGCTGGGCCATTCACTGTTTGGTACACAGATCTTACGGGCCGTCCAATATTTATTTATTTATTGATGTTTAAGGTCACATATTTATGCACAATGGGTAATCATGACCGTGGCAGTTTTACGGGTGGAGGAAGCCGGAGTACCCGGAGAGAACCACCGAGCAACGACGAGCAGCTGCCAGCTCCCCAACATCGTAACTCCGCACTGCAGCACAGGCAGGGTTAGATTGGTTGAAGACATGCGTACCATCGACGTGCAGTACGCCTTAGTACACGGCGTCATTGTGCCCCCACATGGGCAATGGGGGTGAAGTGTCTTGCCCAAGGACACAACGCGGTTGCCGCAGGTGGGATTCGAACCGAGGACCTCTCGGCTTGCAGCCTGCACCTCTACCTACTGAGCCACCTCGCCCCGGCCGTCCAATAACTGACGCAACAGCATGCATGGTCCACGCTGAAGACCAGCCTTTTTGACGCGCATACGCATTGACGTCATCATCTAGGGACGGGCTGACCAAAGGAATTTCAGTGTTTTTGTGAAACGAATCATAAAATGACTTATTTAGCAGCAGCTCTATACATGTTCTGACCCGGAGTTCGGTGCTCATTAACTCATCCCCAATTAAGCACACTGACACTGAATTGAATAGACAATTGCCATTTGATCTCACAGCAATGGGAACAGGCTCGATCCAGTGTGATCCAAGAAGGCCGGACGCCTGTGTATCCCTGTTGTAGGACTTCATGGGGTGGTATCGATGGACGTCTGATAACTGAACAAGTGGGAAGAGGCGTAAAAAAATTGCTTCACGTTTTACAGCTTCTTCCAACTTGCCCTCACCTAAAGCAGACAATCAATCAGCCGCATGTGAGCTAATTCCCAGTCAAACTTACCTTCTTGAATCAGACAGGAACTGCAGAAGTCTAGACTGGACTTTGTGAAGAAGCCAAACTGTTGAGCTCTGAGACTTTCACATTGTGGGTGAAACCACCAACTGCATAAGTCACACCCTATACTTTTGATCTCATGACACTCGTCACCACATAAACCACAAGGATACTTTAGAGAAGACATTGCAGTAATCAGATCGAAGAACCCCCCCCCCCCCCCCAAAAAAAAATTCCTGGAGAAGGACCCCCCAGCACCCCCTGCCTTTCACACATCTGATGGCTATACCCCCCCCCCCCCCCCCCCCCCCCCCCCGCCTGGAAACTTTTTCCTGGCTATGCGTCTGGTTGTCCTCTCTCGTTAGTGGGAGCCCGCGTTGGTGGAGGGTGAGCTTGTTCAGGGAAAGTGTTCAGGAAAACTTAAACTGGACTTTAATGACTTATCCCCAAGATATTTTAAGATCTTTAGATTATTATCATTATGTGGGTGTACAATATGCTACATGTATCCGAGTCTTGCTCAGCTTTCTAAGGGTAGATCACGGTTTGTCCCCGACTCGCCGTGATGCGTCCTCGGAATCCAAAGCGAGAGTTTGATGCATGTTTGTCAATCCAAATAATGGCTATAATCTTTATTTATCACTAAAATACTCATCAGACGTGGATACAGTTTTACACACGATTAAAATAGGCACTTGCCATCCTCTTAAACCTAAATTTTGCTGTTTTCCTCAGCGACATTCTTCCTCAGATAGACAGCTAATTGATTTCACACCTTTGTCGACAGCTTCAAGCAGGCTACTACTTAATGAACACAAGAATTTTGCGCCGTCGTACATTTTATAAACCTTATTAATCATCAAAATACTCATCAGAAGTGAATAAAAGTTTATAAACGAATAATATATACCCACATATACCTGCATATGCACCCTCAATCATTTTTAACTTGTATTTCCTATTATTTTCTCTTCTGTTTGTTTATGTTCGTTTGTGTTCGTTAAATAGTAGGACCCTTTTTTTCGTATTTCTCATAAAATATACTGTTTAAAATATCCGTTTCTTTTTATCTGGATTCGCCTGGCTATCACTAATATATATGCCAAAGATTATTGAAATTGAGCGATAAACAAACAAGAAAACGACACTTTATTACTCGGCTACACCAGATTTTCGGCTACACTTTTTAGTGTCTCTCGGAGCAATTTTATCGTATATTTCACTGAATATACGTTTAAAAACACCCATTCACTTTGTCTGGATTCATTTGTCTACAAATGATTTATATACCAAAAATAACTGCAATCTAACGATAAATAAGAAAGAAAACGAAACTTTATTTCTCAGCTACACCATATTCTCAGCTCGGGCTCGGGCTACACTTTTTAGTGTATCCCCAGCCCTAGACGTCAATTCCTTTTATTACCTCCATTGTGATGGAAGGAAATTTTGTGACTCGTGCTATTATTTAGCAATTACCTTCATGAACAACTTACATTTGTATGGTGCTTCTTGTCTATTTATGTGCAAGTGGATTGTATCCTTTGCAAGTTCTAAATTGATTATTATTTGATGATATTTATGCTCATTTTTGCTTCTCTTCTCAAACATATTCTTGTTTTCCATCGCGTGTTAACGCAACCATTGTTGTTCTGTTTTCCATCGGTGGGAAGCTTGGTTTCATTGATCATATTGTAATTATGCCTAAAACAATTCCTTGTTCCTCTTGTTTACAGGTGAAACATGTAGAAGATTCTCATGCTACATGTGTCACTTGCAACAATTGCACACAGGCCCATTCCTGTGGTATTTGTATTTGGTCCTCAAAATTCTGGGCATCCGTGAACAAGGTGTATTTTTCCAGGGCTAGAACCCCTCGTTCGCGGGGTAAGGGTAGCCATGCCTCTTCAGACATTTCAGGGAGTGCACGTGGTGACTCTGTCACGCAGGATGTTGATCAGTCTCTTTCTGTAGCCGGTTCCTCTGCAACTGCTGACGGTGCTGGTGCTGTGATGCCTGAAGTGGAGACTGTGGTCTCTTTGGCTTCTGATATCACTCTTGAGACGGCTATTTTCGCCGAGAGCTTCTCCGAGATCAGCTCAGTGACACTATCCAATTTGCCTCCTGTGCCGTCGACAGTTGCTGGGGAAGTTGTTACTACTGATCCTATCTTGTATGATAGTGGCTCTTCCATCTCTTCTAGGGATGGCGCACAGTCTCGGGGGACCGAAACTGTATCTGCTGGTGTGTCTCTGAGCTCTCAGCCTTCCCTGGCTTCTCGGCGAAGCTGTGCGGATTTGCTGTCTGCTCCGTCTCATCTGGCTAGGTTTGCTCCTGGCCGGTTGGGCCGTTCGGTCACTTCGGCAGCGTTTCCTCACCCCTCGAGTGAATCGTTTGTTGTTCCGCCTTCCCCTGCTGGTGTGCCGACTAGCAGGATGGGGCTGGGCCATTGGCATTTAGAGGTCAGTGACAGATCCGGTTAGCTGTCACTCTTGCAACCTTTCTCCAGTGATTTCTCACTGTTCCGAGACTGGCTATCGATAAATGCTTGTCAGTCTCAGAGGATGGGCAGTTGGGGCCTTCTGCCATGCAGAGGCCAGTGGCAGGTTCCTGTCATTCTTGGGACCCTCCTCCGGTGTCTTCTCATCGTGTCCCAGGTCCAGCTACCGATCGACGTTCGCCGTCAGTCTCTCTAGAGGATTTCCAGGCAGGGCCTTCTGTTCTGCAGAGGTCAGTGATTGCCCCTTGGCGTCACTCTTGGGACTATCCTCCAGTGTCTTCTCACCGTCTCGCCCTATTCTGTCTGCTGGGAATGGATTTCGACACTCTTCACAATGTGGTGTCGGTTCCCAATGCTCATGTGACGATTCTTTCCTCCTTGACTTGGAACCTTCTCCAATCTTCCTCGGTCTCGGCCAGGACTTTCCTTTAGATGCTGGCCCTTTGTGGTTCGGTGAGAGATCTCATTCCGCTAGGTCGCTTGTTTGTCTGACCTCTCCAACACTTCCTGTTGGATCATTGGCATCCGATTGTAGATCCTCTGGACCTGAAGCTTCCTATTCCTCGGTCCCTGCTTCGTCACCTCCATCCTTGGGCTGATGTTCCCTGGTTGACACAGGGTGTCCCGTTGGATCTTCCTTTGGCCGATCGCATCATTTCAGTGGATGCCAGTGATCAGGGCTGGGGTGCAACGTTGGATCCTCTCAGTTTGTCTACTCACGGCGAGTGGAACAGCGAGCATGTGGGCCTTCATATCAACCAGAAGGAGCTCCTTGCTCTTCTGTTGAGTTTTCAGCTTTGGATCTCTCACCTGTCAGACCACATTGTCCTACTTCTTTTGGACAATTCGACAGCGGTGGCCTACATATGGAATCAAGGAGGCACACATTCGATTCCCATGTATCGGCCATCACGGGTTCTTCTGTTGGCACAGGATGTAAACGCTCAGGTGACCATTCGGCACATTCCCGGGCGTCTTTACGTCCTAGCAGACTCCCTGTCCCGACGTGACAGTGTCCTTCCCACCGAATGGATGCTGCATTGGTCGGTGTTTCAGGCAATTTGCGAGTGGTGGAGGGCGTCCTCTGGTCGACCTTTTCAACACTCACTGGAATCATTAGGTAGAGACCTTTGTCTCTCCTTGTCCAGATCCACTGGCATTTGCGGTAGACACTCTGTCTTGGACTGGACAGGTTGTATCGGCTATGCCTTCCCTCCTGCACTGATTCTCCCTCAAGTGTTGGCGAAGATTCGCGCTTGCAGTTGCAGGATCATTCTGATCGTACCCCTGTCTCCACAGAGGGTGTGGATTAATCTGCTGCGGCCTCTGTTGGCAGATCGGCCAATTCGTCTACCTCAACGTCACGATCTTCTTTCCCTGGGTCATCCCAGGAAGTATCACAACAACCTGGCGAGCCTGTCCCTTCACGTCTGTCTTTTATCAGGTTCTGTCTCCGACGTACAGGTTTTTCGAGACAAACAGTGGAGTGCATTTCTGCATCGTGGCGACATTCCACTGACAGGACTTATGCTGCTAAGTGGAAGGTTTTCTGCTGCTGGTGTGCAGCTCAAAATGTGGATTACCGTGATCTGTCAATCTCTCAAATTGCAGACTTTCTGGTATACCTTTTTGACTCCAAGGGCCTCCAGCCTATTACGATAAAGGGCTATCTGTCTGTGCTGTCTGATACTTTCTCTTATGTGGGAAAGCGGTGCATCGGTCATAATCTTTTTCTCTCCAAACTAATTCGGCACTTTTCTTTGAAGAGGCCTCAAGCTTTGCATCTTACACCCAAGTGGAACTTGGCATGGGTGTTGCATTGTTTGGAGGGGGTGCCATTCGCGCCATTATCTGAGACCAATATGCATTTTCTCACCTATAAGACGGTTTTCCTTCAAGCGTTTGCTTCTGCCAGACATGTCAGTGAGCTTCATGCGCTATCTGTTGATTCTGCTTTCTTCAGAAATGAGGCTAACAGTGTCACCTTCACTACTGAGTGCTCGTTTCTGGCCAAGAATCATCTTCCTGATTTGGTACCTCCTCCCATCTGCATTCAGACTCTCCCTGCTGTCGATTGCCGGAGGCCTCTTCTTTGTCCTGTTCATGCGATCAAGACTTCCATTAATTGCATTGAGTTCATTCGGAGGGATCGAAAGAGATTCTTTCTGTCTCTCATTCCTGGGAGGCAGTCTATCTCTTCCCATTCTATTTCCAAGTGAATCTGTCTTGCAATCAAGCTGGCTTATTCCAGCTTGTCTGCTTCGGATCTTGTTTCAAATTGGTTTAATGCTCATGAGGTTCGTGCCATTTCTACATCCTGGGCATTCGCCAATTCTGTTTCGCTCCGGGATGTTATGAATGTGGCTTACTGGAGGAATGCTTCTACCTTCTTCTCCTTTTATCTCCATCACCTACAGCAGCAATCTGATGACCTTTTTTCTTTAGGCCCTCTCGTTGCTGCTCAGGCTGTTGTGCACCCTCGTTAAATTTGTTTTTATCGGGTTTGTGCTCCGCTCAGCTGTGTTCTTTTCAGGTGCCCTCTCTCTTTCTTCATTACAGGTTTCGCTATTATTCTCTGCCCTCCTTGCTTTTCTTTCTGCTGCTCTTGTTGGTATTGGTTATGTGATTCACCTCCTCCTACTGTTTATTCAGCCAATTGTAAACAATTGTGAGTAGGTTGAGAAGAAATTAAATTTTTTTAGTAAATTTTGTTTCTTAACTTACCTACAACTCTTGTTTACTGGAGCCCCACCCTCCTTGGGGATATCTTTGATATCGATGCCTCCCTGCTAAATCACAAACTTCTCGTTGGTGGAAATACGGAATTGATGTCACGGTTGTTACGCATGCACTCGGTAAAAGTAAGAGGTGTGCATAGAGAGCACCTGTAATGTCGAGCGCCGGTCTCGCTTGACCCTTTTTCAATCTTTTCCATGCGTTTGCACTCTATCACTTTTCCAGCTTGTTTGGAAAAGTTTCTTAGCTTCAGTTAGTTCCGAAGTAGAGCTTGCAATTAACGTTACAGCCAAATGTAAAAAATTGTGGTAGGTATGTTAAGAAACAAAATTTACTAAAAAATTCTAATTTATAGATGGATTCAGTTGGCAATACGTATTGCCTATGAAAATCTATCTTTGAATCAACATTCTGTCAACAAGATTACAGCGCATGAAGTTAGAGCTCTGTCCTCTTTTTGGGCGTATTCTAACCTTATAGCCATTACTGATCTCATGAAGGCTGCTTACTGGACACAACCCTCTACATTTACAAAGTTTTACCTTAGAAATTTAGAGTCCATCTCCGGTGACCTTAGATCTTTGGGTCCTCTTTCTGTTGCTCAGAGTGTCGATTACACACAAGTTGGCCGAATTGCGGTAACAGAAAATATCTTGAAGAGCCCCCCCCCCCTCCCCTCTAGACAACTTTGCAGCCCCCATTCCCCACCCTTCCCTTCATGGAATGGCCAGTGGATTATTTCACAGGTGCCCGGTAAATAGCTGTGGTATAGTCCAAAAGGTATTTCTTGGGCTCCCATGAAATATAGCCACTGCCTAATAATATTTATGTGCTACGTACATGCTCATTTTAGTTATCCGGGGGAGGGAGGGTTGGGGGGGGGGGGGAGCGAATACCATTGTAAAGTTGCCGATGTGTTGTAGCAGTCGCCTGTGAAGGCACACACGCCTTACAGAAGAATTTCAAGTCTTTGTGTGTAGACCATTTCTCCAAAATATTTGCATCTCTTGTTGGGATACATCTTCGATGAATCCAGTCCGTACATCTGGAGCATTCTATTGAATTTGTGCCGCAGCCTCAGTTGGAATCGCCACAGAGGTATTTTGAAGGCTTGGGCTTTGGAATGAGATACACCTTCGAATACATTTTAGTGGCCAGAATGAATTCAAACCAGTGATATACATAAAACTGATTTGGTGGTTTCTATAGAAGTATTATTATGCCTTCTCGCTTTATGGATGGCAAAAGAAATAAAAACAAACAAAAAACATATGGATAAACTGAGTGCCACAGGACACTCTGGGGGATTATTGTATTGCAAGAATAAACTGTCCATGGCGTGTCATGACAGTGCATTGTATGTTGTTTACCGTGGCTGCCCGTTATTGTCTATAATTTCAAAATATCATATAACACCCATATTGGTAAATTCTGACGAGCGAGTTTCTCATCGATATATTTAACTGAGAATTATATTTTAAAAATGGCACTTTTATTCTCCATAATAGATTATCCTCTGTGCAACTGATCAGAAGAAAGAAATCATTGGTTGATTATTATAATTTGTTGAAATTAAATAAAAAGGCTGTCACATGGATCTGAGAAATTAAAAAAAAACTTTATTAACTACAAATGAGAGAAAAGCAAAAATTTATTCATCTAAACTAGAAAAAATAAAATATTGACGCCCCCCCACCCCCCACCCCCACCCACCTAATGTATCTGTCACCGGGTAAAGTATTGAACCATTGAAATTAGTGGCGACATTATCTATCGCTACTACAAAACTGACACCAAATATTTTGACTCATCATTTTCACACAGGTAACGAAACAGTTTTACCGGGAAGCGGTTTCCTAGAATGCTGGAAATGCATTCTAAGAGAGTTTTTCTTTTCAAATTGGTGTCAGTGAGTGTTCGAACACGAATCCCAGTGACTTTGATTCAGTGGCTCATTTGTTAGAACATTGGATTTTAAACCGAAAAGTCGAAGGTCGATCCTGATTGGCACATTTATTCCAGCATTGCGGACATGGAAGCGCTCCGTACTGTACGAGGGTGTTCGTACTCGTTTCTGTGAAGGGTATTAACCTATGTTTTGGGACCTAATTTTCGGCACACAAATGAGTATCCTTCTTGCTCCGAACATTTTTATAATAAATTTTTTGATATTGGAATACATCAACGGTGTATCCAGCTGGAGCATCCAGAGCATTCTATACTATTAACTCCACAACTGCAGCCACAAATACCACAAGGATATAAGTGTGGTCTCTCTCTGTCTTTTTCTTTCTCTCTCTGTCTTTCTCTCCCCCCCCCCCAGCTCTCCTTCTCTCTCTGTCTTTCCCCCCCCCAGCTCTCCTTCTCCCCCCCCCCCCCCTCTCTCTCTATACCACAAAATTACTGTGTGATTATTCCAATCAAATTGTGGCTGTTCTGAACCAACACTTCTTCTTCCATTTACTGCCCACATTCAACATTTTTAATCTGGCAATGGCGCATGCATGAATTGGTTAAAAACGGTTAAAATCAGAAGGGTAATTTAGAATTGTATGGTGCTCATGCGAGTCTTGATTATCTCGAGTGACTTGGCTCTGGCGATATCTGGCGGTAGTTTATTTCAGTCTCTGACGGTGTTGATGAAAAAGGACCATTTCCTGCAGTCTTTAGTAGCTGTTGGAATAAAGTAGGCATGGTCTGCTGTATGTCTAGATCTTTTAGTTGGTGCCTGTAGGAATTTGTCTTTGTTTATAGCTACCATATTTTTCGAGATTTTATACAGCATGGTTAGTCTTGCCTCTTTCCATCTTGCTTGGAGGCTTTTCCAGCCTAGTTCTTTCAGCATGTTACTGACGCATGATCGGTTTCTGTGGCGATTGGTCACGTTTCGCGCAGCTCATTGTTGCACTTTCTCAATCTTATCGATTTGGCTTTGGTGGTAAGGGTCCCAAACTGTTGTGGCATACTCCATCTGTGGTCTAACTAGTGTTTTGTATGCCTGCTCCTTGATCTTTGTTAAGTCGATATGCAGGTTCCAATGCAAAAATCTGAGTCTTTGACTTGCTTTGCTCGTGATGTTGTTAACATGTTCACCCCAGTCTAGGTCACTAGTGAGAGTGCAGCCAAGATATTTGATTGATGTTTTGTGTGCAAGTATATGGCCATGCAGTTGGTAGTTGTATATGATTGTTTTTTTCTTCTTGGTCACCGTTAGTACACTGCATTTTTGGGGGTGGAATTCCATTCTCCACTTTTCTTCCTACGCCGCAAGTTTGTCAAGATCTGAGTGTAGTTCCTGGCAGTCGTTTTCTGAGGAGATGGTTAGGTACACCACAGTGTCATCAGCAAATAGTCTAACGGTTGAGTTGAGACCGATTGGCATGTCGTTGATGTAGAACAGGAATAGACTAGGACCTACATGTATTACCGACCCCTGCGATACTCCAGATTCTACTTTGTGTTGGATGTTTCACCATCAACAACTACTACTTGTGTTCTGTCTGATAGGAATGCTTTGATCCAATTGTTTGTTTTTCCTCCAATTCCATAATGATTCAATTTATGGAGGAGCAGACTGTGGGACACTTTGTCGAAGGCCTTGGAGAAATCCAATATCAGTAGGTCTGTCTGTTTTCCCATCTCTAGATTTTTGATGAGATCATCGACACATTCTGTAAGTTGGGTTTCGCATGACAATTTACTTCTAAAGCCATGTTGAAGCGGGTACAGGATGTTATTTTCTGCATGGTTCATTGTGCTGCTGGTGACTATGTGTTCGATAATTTTGCAACAGATACATGTCAGAGAAATTGGTCTATAATTTACTGCAATGTATTTTTGGCCTTTCTTGAATGCTGGTGTAACTGTCGCAGTTCTCCAGTCAGCAGGTATTTTACCGGTGTTCATCGAGACATTGGAAATGGTGGTTAAGATGGGAGCGATGTCAATGGCTAGTTCTTTTAGTACCATCGGCTTGATATTGTCTGGTCCAGCCACTTTGTGCAGATTTAATTTTTTCAGTTGTTTTTCGACTCCGTTGTTTGTGATTTTTATCTTAGCACATTCTGGATACTGGTTTTTTGTATCTTTCATGAGGTTTTGCCTGTAGAATTCTCTCTTGCTGATGGGAGTTTGCCGGAGAGAAAACGGAACAAAACTTCTCATTCAGGATGATGGCTTTTTTCATGGTGTCAGTTTCTAATTTGCCATCAGTTTTCAATGGTACCACACCACTCTTGTCACTTTTCATGCATTTGATATAGGTGCAGAATCTTTTAGACGGGGTGTGTGTTTCTTGTGGGATGACTGGGGTTATTGTTTCTTCTATATATTTCCAGTAAGCCTTAGTTTTCTTTGAGCCTTTTGTTTCAAATCTTTGAGTCTTTTTATGTCGGATGGATGGTTTGATTTCTTTTTCTTCTTATAGTCTCTGTCTCTCTGGCTTTACGCTTATCAGCATTTTGATCTCTTTTGTGATCCATGGTTTCTTGTTTTTGGTCTTACATGTTTTTGAGAGGATATGATGTTTAGTACTGGTTTCCAGAACATCGTCCAAAGGGTGTTTATACTTGGGCTTCTTTTTGAGCTTTCTGCATGGATTTTGGCGTACAGATTTTTCATATACTCCTTCATGCTGTCCCATTTTGCTTTCCTATCTAGAGGGATTTTTCTCGGTTTTTGTATGTTGATCAGTGGGTTGGTATCTAGTTCGGCATATACGATTTCATGATCTGAGATGCCTGGGATAATGTCCCTTCTCATTATTTTACTTGGGCAGTTGGTGATCAATAAGTTGAGGGTGTTCCGATTTCTAGTTGGTTCTTGTATCTGCTGAGTTAACCCGTTGTCATCCAATATGTCCATAAATTGGTAGTGTTGTTCAGTATGCTGTGTCATCTGTTGTAGTGTTTTGGTTGCCCAGTTCCACCCTGGCAGGTTAATATCACCCCCAATCAGTAAGTAGGAATTGTCTGAAGCAGCTCTTTGGACGGATCTTTCAAATCCCGCGAGACTCTCTTTATCAGACGTTTTGGGGTTGCAAAAGGAACATATTTGGAGATCTTTCGTGCCCTTTTGCTGCATTTTCGTCCATATTATCTTGCAATTGGTGTCCAGTTCTGTTAGCTTGGTGCTCAGAAATCTATTATGCATGCCAATAAGTACTCCCCCTCCGTGTTTGCTGCCTTTCCTATCTGAACGATAAATGGTATACTCTGGAGGGAAGATCTGGCTATTTGTGATTGTTGCATCCAGGCACGTTTCTGTTGCTATAATGATGTCTGGTTTTGTACTATCTATCAGATTTTGAATGTGGTGTTTTTTTATTTCTTTCGATTGACAGTTGACATTTAGGATTCTTTGTGGAGTGAATGGTTTGTACTTTTCTTTTTTATTGTTATCACGTTTGGTGTTGTTGAGTGTATTGGTTTTAGACTGTTTGTGTCTATATTGCTGTTGATGGAGTCTTCTAATGGGCTGAAGCTGTTACTTGTGTATACAGATGTGGAGCCGTAGCTCAAAGAGTTGTAGTTTGGGCTGTCGCAGATAATACAGTCCCATCTCACTGCATTATTTTCTTCCGCTGTGAGGTAGCTATATGTTCTACTGTGGATGTCTTGACAGTTGATGTGGAACCACTGGTCGCATGTGTCACATCTGATAGCCCTGTCATCCCAGGTGACAGGTTGATCACATGTTCCATAGGGGTAGATGATGCTCTTGTTTTGGTCCAGGGTTTGGGTTGACATCATTTGCATCATTTGCAATTGCTAGTAGCAATACGATCCAATAATGTGTTGTGTTGTGATTATGGATTTTGATTTTTGATACTTTCAGGCGTTTTATTGTTGTTAGTAGGCTATTTAGTATTGTTTTTATGTAATAGATATACCACACTTTTTGTGATGTATGGCGAGATAATTGTACAGTTTGCAGGTGTCCTGTGGTATTGGACGATGCCGAGTCCAATAGCACAGGACTCCTGCAAACTGTACAATTATCTCGCCATATATCACAAAAAGTGTGGTATATCTATTTTAATCCACAGCCCTTTCCTATTAAGGAAATAGATACGTTAAGTGTAAGTGTGACAGTACGATTGATATAAACTGAACATGCATCACATCGTCATCGTGCGAGTGATTGTGTGAACAATGTGATATCCCAATTGCAAATTTAATACTATTCGCGAGTTAACGACTGTGTACACACAAATTTTAAAGTATCTATTTCTAAACCCATATTTTTAACAAATATTCGATATCTGAAGAGTCGAATCATGTGGAATGGTGATGACGGGGAAGATTTTTTATTGAGTCAGGCAGTAGAAGATGCTGAAAACAAAACAATTTGGCATACCGATGAAATAGATGATTTAACACTTTCGCAAATACAAGTTCAACAATTGCCAAACGACAAAAGAGAGAGAGACACACACACAGACAGAGGGAACGAGAGAGAGAGAGAGATACCATGCCAAAATAATATTTAAGGGTTGTGGGTTGAAGGGGTGGGAGGGGGTGGGCTTACAATGCTCTTGGGTAGTGGAAGAAATGGGGTACACATGCTGTTTACTCCTAAAGTATGATCAAAGATACCTCGTATGATTCATCTAAAAAGTGCAAACAATTCACAAAATAATTAACCCTTTACCCAACGCGGTTAGAAGATGTTTAAACTAATTCTCAAATTTTGTCTTAAAAACATAACTTATTGCCCCTCATTGGAACGAGCTCAATAAGGTCGTTCGAATGATAGACCATAATCTATATTTCTAAGACAACAATTCAAAACATAATAACAGTTTAATGAAGATGTAATGGATATAGCTCTGTGTGGTATTTGGCGTTAAGTTGGGTAAAGAGTTAACATGTTTCTTCACCGGGGCGAATCAATCTTCACCTGTTTGGTGAATTGGTCAGAAAAGTAGCAAACAATGCGTTTTCTTTCTCAGAGTAGAATGTTTTAGTTCCAAAAATAGCTTTGGGCACCATGTCAGATGCGGAGGTTCGTAGGCCACCAATAACAAATATCAGTGTGCTAGATCCCTTCTATGGCCGTTCCTCCGAGTGCACAATGCTTCTTACACACCTGTTGTAAACAATCACAAACCCACCCCCCCCCCCCCACCCTCACCACACGCACACTCCCATAACCGAGCGAATCAAATATTTTCTGAATGTGTGAAAATTAACGATAAAGTGATATAAACAGGACTGGAAGAGTTTCCTCTCTTCAATGTTTGCAACACTTGCGACAATGTCTTTCTGTGTTAATCAATCTCACTTAACTCAACAAACAATGGTCTTTTGTCCAGATATTTGTACCGTCCAAATATCTGAAACGATACAAATATCTGGGCTTATCACCTTTTACAGTACATTATGCCGATATATTTGTATGATAAAACATCAACAGAACAAAGGAAAAGTGATGTAGCTGTGGATTAATTTGTTTTTCATCATCTCCATATAGCCTATTATGAGTTGATGAGTTCTGAAGTGCTGATCGGCAAAGAATTTGTACCTATTGCATATGGCAAGGGCTGATAAGATAGACTCACCTAGACCCCCTACCACAGCAGCTGTCGAGGTGTGACCTGCATTAAGGGCTGATAAGATAAACTCACCTAACCCTCTTAATGCAGCATCTGTTTTGCCGAACTTCTTTCCTGCTAGCTAGAAAAGCGAAAGTAGTTCTGCTTCTTCAACTCGTAGTTGGATTAATTCACACTCCTGGGTTGTGTGGTAGCATTCCCTATATGTGTCCAGGAGAAGTTGTTTAGTGATGGCCAAACTGAGGAGGGTTCCTGGGTGCACACCGTGTCTTTTGTTTTTGGAAATCTTGACAGATTTTCTGTAGTCACCTCCCTTGATTTTCCTGGCTCTAAAGTAGTACAGTGGAACCCTGTTAATTGAATAGCCACGTTGCCAATTAAAATTATTCAATTAACAGGAGTATTCCATTAACAGGGATTATGTCACTTTCCTGTATTCTAGAGATAAACTTAGCATTTATTCTATTATATCTTGTTTGACAGAGCTCCATGAGCTCTGTCAAACAAGATATAATAGATTAAATATCTGTATTGGATGCAGTGAGGCCAAACAGGCCTATAAAAAAAAAAAAAAACTGGGGCAAGACCAGGGTTGGGGCAAATACATAGTAAATGTATTGAATACGAATACTTTGAAATTTTATGAATACAAATACACAAATTTCAAATGTATTTGAATACGAATATGAATACTTTACTATGTATTCATGAATACAAATATGAATACTTGAATACTTTTCAAAATTATTTTTTGTAAATGGATGATAATTTGATCATTCTTATTGGGATTAAGGGTATAGGGGATTATAGGTGAAGAATTAGTTTTTCAGAGGATGGATCTCTTAATCCTTTAGAATCCAATCAACAGACATAAGTTGGTATTAATGACAAACAAAAGAAAAAAAAGAGTGTAAAATCCACTTACACAACCCCCCCCCCCCCCACTCCTCTCCCCCCTACACCAAAATTTTTCCAACACTTCTATGTAAAGATTACAGAACAAGAATACCAACTATTTGACATTTTAACTTTTTGTCTGAAAAACATGATTTATGACCTCTCATTGAAATGAGCTCGTTTTAAATATATATATATATCACCATATACATACTATCAATGCCGGGAGCGCGGTGGCTCAGTTGGTAGAGGTGCAGGCTGCAAGCCAAGAGGTCCTCGGTTTGAATCCCACCTGCGGCAGCCGCGTTGTGTCCTGGGTCAAGACACTTCATCTCCATTGCCCGCGTGGGGGAACGATGACGCCGTGTACTAAGGTGTACTGCACGTCGATGGTACGCATGTCTTCAACCAATCTAACCCTGCCTGTGCTGCTGTGCGGAGTTACGATGTTGGGGAGCTGTCAGCTGCTCGTCGTTGCTCGGTGGTTCTCTCCGGGTACTCCGGCTTCCTCCACCCGTAAAACTTTCAAGGTCATGATTAGCCATTGTGCACAAATATGTGACCTTAAACATCAATAAATAAATAAATAAATACTATCAATGCCAATTTTTTTTCTATTTTTTCAGGATTTTTTTTCTTCCTAACTGCATGCATCCTATGACCCCAAAGTAAAGTAAGGTCATAAGATCCAGTTTGGAAGGAAAAAATGGGAAAATAAAACCATTAAATAGGGAACTGTGAGAAATTAACACAATTTTTTTGGTATTTTTTTAAGTTTTTTTCTTCTAAACTGCATTCTATGACCCCTAATAATGTCTATTAATTGTGGCTAATTGTGGCCTCTTTGCTTCATGTCTTTTATTAATATTTAAACATACATTGCTGGTGAGAATAAAAAAAAACTGTCCAGTGCTATTCACAAAAATCAATTAAGCAATTACTCCACTATTGGAAAAATATTGTAATTCAAGCACAATAATTTTACAGATCTATCAGTCTACACCTTATTTCTACTATTACTGTAGAAAAATATTAGATTAGTATTAATTGGATAATGGAGTTGTTTAGGGATTACATGGCTCTTGTGCATTTTTCAGCGCCTCTGAATCCAGAGCGTGAAGACCTGATTCAAGAATCATGGAAAAGCTGGAGCTACCAGATAGATTAATTAAGACCATTTCAGCTCTGGGCATCTCTTGCCCTGTCACCTGGACTGTCCAGGAGACAGGCAAGAGAGTCCATCTGAACTTGGAGTTCGAGATTGAAACAACCAAGACACCACCCTCTTCGGGGAGAGGCAGTACCTTTGGAGAGAGGATCCCCTCTCCCACTGGTCCTCACCCGAAGAGGCACAGAGGCCCTGAGAAGAAGAAAAAGAAGAGTCCATCAACCAAGCGCAGGGACACCCGGCGCTTGGAGGCATTCCAGAACAGGAAGAAAGAGTTGAGTGAGGGGGTGGAGGTTCTGGAGGCAGCCGCCAGTTCCCCTCCTAGTCCCACTGGTACTCACAATCAACTGCCGGCTCCTGAGCCAGTGAAGTTGGATGAGGAACGTCCAGTGGACACTGAGGTGGAACTGGAAGTTGCTTTTTCACCACCTCCCACCCCTCACTCTCCTCTTCCTTCACTGCCGGAAAGCCCGGGAGCGATACAGCCACCAATCTCTGTGGAGACCGTATTTAGAGAGATAGAGTTATCCAAGGCAGCACAGGCTAGAGTAAGAGAATACCTTGAACGTAACGGACATTTCTCTACACCACCACCAGCCTCATCACCATCACCAAGCCAACCTCCACCCCAAAAGAAGAGCCGCAAGAAGGCCAGAAAGGGATAAACCTCTTCCCTCCTTCCTTTTCCTCCTTCAACACGCCTAGACATGTGAAAATTAACCATCTACAGTCACTGAGGGTCGAAAGGGGCTTGTCCCCCAAACCGCCCCTGTGTGCCTTCGGCGTGCAAAACCATTCCTTTCGTTTAGGGATTAAAAATTAATACTTTGGTCAGACTGATATCCTTTGTCCTAAGAATAATCAATACAATTACAATGTTCAGTTTACAGTGAAACAATATTTGAACAATGAAGAGTTTGCTATCAAAAGACAGATAAATAATTGAACTTACCTTCATGTGTAGTATGAAGTTTGGTGTACTATTTGATGGACCTGATATGAATGTTGGACAGTGCTTACATTGAACTTTTATAGTACCAGATGGATTATCTGGCATTTTGTAATGAATAAAAACTAGCGATTTGTTCCTTGATGACATCTTGGACAAAAACAAGTAAAGTATTCAAAAAGTATTCAAAAAGTATTCATGAATACACCTCAAATTTGACTGTATTTGAATACGAATACTTTAAAATTGCATGAATACTGAATACATTCGAATACTTGAAAAAATGTATTGAATACGACCGAATACGAATATGAATACCCCAACCCTGGGCAAGACAGGGTAATTTCTCGACAGGTTACAAGATTTTTTATTCAATTAACAGGAGTTTACTCTATACTTTATATTCAATTAATAGGTCAAATTTGTACTGGACGTATGGTAAATGGTTTTGTGTTGGGAAATTATATTCCATTAACAGGGTTACTCAGTTAAGAGATATCCAATTAAGTGGGCCCCACTGTACCTGCTGACGTAAACTGTGTTTTTATGTAGCTGTTGATTAAATGAGTTTATTTCCGAGTTTAGTTTCTTGATTTGTTTTGTTACTAAGAAATCGTCAGTTCTGAATATTGTTGGTGTCTTGTGTCCCTTGTACTTGTTGTAGTTTACAATTGAAGGAATGGGGCAGTCTACAAATTTTATCTCTGCATCACTTTGGTTTTGAACGATGGATATGGCTCTTCGGTATTCTTTGATTATGTTGTTTACTGTTTTTTCACCATGATGTCTCAGACTTATAAATTTACCTTTTTTCGTTGTTATGTCACATGTTCCTGACCACAAGTATATTATAATTTGACCGTGTCTTTTAATTGCTTTTGGAAGTCTCTCTTCAATTAGGTCTACAAACACAGATGTTTGGGCTCCGGAGATGCATCAGGATTCTAGTGGGAGTTTGTTATCTTGGCATGCATTTCTTAGGGTGAAGGCTTTGCTCAGCAGGGATGAGATTTTTCAGCAAATTCGCTGATTTCAGCAAATTCATGTCCTAGATGCTGAAATTTTATTTCTGTAAATTTGGATGAAAATGGTCTTAAAAGACCATTTTCATGAAAATTTATACAAATTAAATATCTTTCAACCAACAGGTTCACCCTGTGTTCTTAGATGTTTTTAAGAAGCCTGATTTTCACAAATTTATCCTAAAAATGTGGAAATGTTCACAAATTTCAGCAAATTTTGTTGCTTGCCATTCTCATCCCTGTTGCTGTCTGACACGAGAATTGGTGTTTTATATCTAAAACCACTAGGGAATTGAGGTTGTTCACTGATGTATTTTTTATGTGTACCCATACTATGTATGGTACACATAATGCCGGCATCTGGGGTGGCCATCCGTCGTTCGTCCATCCTTTGTCCGTCCGTCTGTCTGTCCATCTGTCCATCCATCCATCTGTCCACACACACAAATGACTACTTATGTGGCTACGAGTTAGTACAACAGGATACTTATATGGTTAAAGTCTGTTACGTGGCTAGCCACGTAACAGAATCTCTTATTGTGGAGGGGGGGGGGGGGGGGGATTGGATAAATGTAGAGTAGGGTTAGGGCATTCCAGGGATAGGGTGGGGGTCAGTGAAGGGGTGTTAGAGTTATGTGGCTAGGGTTAGTGTTAGTTTGGGGTTCGGGTTAGCTTAGGGTTAGGGGTGGGTAGGGTTAGGGTCAGTAAAGGGTAGGGTTAGCTGACCCCCAAAAATTTTCCCCCCCAAAAAACTTGTTTTATTATGTTGGACATGTGTTTTAGGTTAGCCACCTAATATGTTCATAAAATAGCTAAATTTGTAAGAACGTCCGTCTGTCCGTGCGGCGTCCGTATCCATTTCTTTGGCATTCGATAACTTGAAAAATGTTGCTTGGATTGTCAAGTTACTTTATATTTGTGTTCAGGTTACTGATGTGCCGAGCTGTATAGTTTTTGGTGTAAATCTGTTATTTTGATCCTGAGATATTAACCCTTTATCCTTCAAATTGAAAATTCCTCCAATCCCTTTGACATTCGATAACTTGAAAAATATTGCTTGGATTGTCAAGTTACTTTCTGTTTGTGTTCAGGTTATTGATGTGCCGAGCTGTATAGTTTTTGGTGTAAATCTGATAATTTGATCCTGAGATATTAACCCTTTATCCTTCAAATTGAAAATTCCTCCAATCCCTTTGGCATGAGATAACTCAAAAAATATCAATCCAGTTGTCATGTTACTTTATATATTTATTCAGGTTACTGATGTGCTGTGCTGTATATTTTTTTTATATAAATCTGATAATTTGATCCGGAGATATTAACCTTTATCCATCAAATTAGACACTCCTCCAATCCATTTCTATATGTACCCATACCATGTATGGTGTACATAATGTCGGCATCCGTGGTGGACCTCCATCATACAGCTTTGTACTAGTTGCGCGTATGGGTACACATCTGACGATTTCATTGGCCTATTTTAATTTTTTGGCTCATCAAGACGGCTACATAGAAGAAAGAAAGGTATAACACATGTGTTACATGTGGGCTGGATGTTGACCTGTCTCCTGTCAGATGGGTTGACTGGGGCTACTCGTCAGATATCTTTCTGGTGTTTACTTTTTGGTGGTCATTATTGGTTCGTGGTATTCATGTACAAACTCCTCAAAACTACGTAAATACAAAACATAAAATTATACGAATGTGTAAAATACAGTGTTTAGTTTTTTGGATACCATCCTTTAGATGCTCTGATGTTTTGACAAAATAGAGATTTAACCAGATTTTTACGAAAAATTTTAAAACATTTTTTAGGTTCCGTCCTTCCAGTATTCACGCATACACATAAACCTCTTATAATGTTGTCTGTGAAGGTTGCTCATTTTAGAAATTGGGGCTTGCCGCATTCCCTCGATGGGAAATTTGAGCCAGCGACCACCCTCTGCACTAACATAAATCAGAAAAGGTGGAAGATTGGAAAATGTTTGGAGGTACTAGCTGGGAGAAATTAATCTATCTGTTAATGACACACTCCATTGTTGGTCCGATAACATCTGTGTGACTGTCATGTCGTATATATTTATCTGTAATTGCAATATGAGTGGAAACGACCTTGTATAAGCTAACAGGTTTTTGTCGAATCCACACACATCCTTATATTGTTTCATGTACATTCTGAAAGTTGGAAATAAATATTGTTTAAACTAAATGAAAAGTGATGGCGATGAATAAATGAAAGGTTTTAGCGCACAGAAGGCGCGCAAGGACAATGTGGGAAGAAAAGAAAAGAAAAACAAACAGCAACGCTGGTTCGGTAGTGGCCCAGGTATATGACCATTACAAAAAAGAAGTGGAGAAAGCTCCCAACAGTTTAGTTTTGAAGAACCGGAAGTCATGTGGATGGGGCCAGCCAGCATATATTCCCAGAAATTTAAATCTTGGGGAGGGACGGGAGACCCGGCAGTAGGTGAAGACTTTCCTCGCTGTTTGCAACTCCCACTGGTAACAAGAGGCAAGTCATGGTGATGAATGAAAGGTTTTAGCGTGCCGAATGCGCCCAGGGATGATGTGGGATTTAAAAATCCCTTGCGACCCGGTTAACATTATTTTGTTTCACTTGGATGACACAGACCTAGCTTACCTATTGCCTCAAATGAGATCTTAAGGGGTATCCACACAGTAATAGTTTCCTTGCAGTTTACGTTTGGAGTGCCATTAAGACCCCAAGAGAGTGAGGGAGAGGGCTCCATTTGGTTTCGGCATGGTGATGGTAGAGGTTTGAGTGTGCCGTAGTAGGGTGAGCAAAATGTTGTGCCATGGCAAATTGAATGGAAAAAGAGAAAAGAAAACCAAACAAAAATGACGGTTTGGTAGCAGCCCCGGTATAATGACCATGGAGGTTGCAAAAAAGGAGTGGAGAACTATTTCGTTTTGAAAAACTGGGAGTCATCCATCAAGCCTACCGGGAGATGGGATGCCATAGGCAATATATGAGGTATCTGGCAATCCTTCGGGAATTCCAAATGGCCTCCCCCACCCCCTAAAAAGAATAAATTGAATAAAAATAATAAATAAATAACAAAAAAAAAAATAGAATAACTAAAATAAAATTAATAAATAAATAACAAAAAAAAAAGTGATAGG
The DNA here is from genome assembly GCA_031216915.1 of Pictodentalium vernedei. NCBI lineage: Eukaryota > Metazoa > Mollusca > Scaphopoda > Dentaliida > Dentaliidae > Pictodentalium > Pictodentalium vernedei. The sequence goes on along the minus strand of CM062295.1, from coordinate 109,250,851 downwards.
GATGAGCAAGAAAGCAAGCATTTAAGGAAGCATGAAGAAGTTGAATGAATGAAAGGTTTTAGCGCGCCAGAGGCGCACAGGGATGATGTGAGATTTAAAAATCACTTGCGATCCGGTTAACCTTATTTTGTTTTGCTTGGATTACACAGACCTACCTTACCTATTGTCTCAAATGACATTTGAAGAGGTATCCATGCAGTTATTGTTTCCCTGCAGTTCACCTTTGGAGTGCCATCAAAACCCCAAGAGAGAGAGAGAGTGTGTGTGTGTGTGGGGGGGGGGGGGGGGGGTGCTCCAGTCAGTTTCGGCATGGCGATGGTAAAGGTTTGAGTCCGTCACGGTAGGGCGAGCCAAATTTTGTGCGAAAGCAAATTGAATGGAGGAAGAGAAAAGAAAACCAAACAGAAACGCCGGTTTAGTTTAAACAATATTCATTCAAGAATTTGTTAACTGTATTCATTTCATAAGAAATTATGAAAGAATAAGCAACATAAAATACAGTACAACACAGAATAACAAAGATATGCAAATAGATATAGGTAGCTATGTAAGGGAGGGATTCGATAGAAAGCTGATAGCTTATGTCAGTCATCTCCCAAGCTCATTTATCAGTTTTCACAAGCAGGTGGTATAGGTAAGATAAGCTCACATGTCGTCACCCGATTGTCCGGCTCCTGGTATGTCTGATTCGGTAGTGGCCCCGGTATATTGACCATAGCGGTTACAAAAAAAGGAGTGGAGAAAGCTCCTACTGTTTAGTTTTGTAAAACCGGGAGTCATTCATCAAGCCTTCTAGGAAATGGGATGCCGTATGTAATATATGAGGTATCTGGTAATCCTTCGGAAATTCCAAATAGCCCCCCCCCCCGAAAAAATAAATAAATTAAATGAAGAATTTTGTGAAAACATCAGTTATATCACTCCCTCAGAAGTAACCAGTTTAGGGTTTGAAGTTTAAGGTGGTGTTAGCCAAGCTTTATTAGTCGTAATGAGGGGATATGGACTAATCACTACAACATTACACTTTCTGTTTTTTTATGAACATCATCCTATGTTTAGCCGATTGTTTTCATTCAACAAACAATGGGATTAGTTAGCATTCAGTGATGAGTCTCAGTAAAATTTCGGCCAATCATGTAGGCTACTGCATTGTCGAAACACACTCTCTTGGGAGTTTCAAAACCTGGCGACTTTTCAGTTGGAACGAAACATTCAAAATTGTCATTCATCATGACGATCCGCATTCTAGGTAAGTTTTAAACCCCATTTGGGGGCTAAAACTATTACTTTTGTGTGTCATTCTGTGTCATTCCATGTCATTCCGGTGTTTAGGAGGACCGTGAAATTCGCACCTCTGATAATGGTGTCACATAAATTCAAATTAAATATACACCAATTATTATACATCAAAAATAATGCAAAATAAAGGTTGTGATGTATAGAGCACAAAAAATATTTGCAATCAACTCACAGTGCAGACAGCAGGCACTAGTGGTTCCTGGAAGTCTGCTACCGTATTCATACCAGAACTGATGAAATAATATTTCAGGATGGTCTACCTATAAAACAGGGATGGTATGCGGACATTTCGTGAACTTTCGTCCGCAAGCCGAATCGCCCGCAAGCCGAATCGTCCGCTTGCATTGCCATTTTACCCGTTTCATGGGGCCCCCCAAATGCAAACCGTAACTAACTGTTTTTACCCCACTTGTGCTCAGGAGGCACCAGAATCAATCTTAGAGAAAGGGCCTACATCCGTGTGAGGGAATATGCCCAATTTCATAGTTCAAGCCTTTGATATTAGTTCTAGATTCCTGTAATTCCTACCCCAATGATACCCACAGGAGCCATTAAGACTGGACACCTTATGCTTACTCCACCAATCCCTATGTGTGAGCTCCCAGCAGTGGGGGGGGGGGGGGGGGGGAGGGGGGGTGGGCATCTGCAAACAGTAACCAACAGTTTTTACCCCCATGTTTCCTCAGGAGGCACCAGAATTGATCTCGGAGCTTCAGAATTTGAAGGAAAACATATCCGGGAAAGGACCCACAACCGTGGGAGGAAAATATGCCAAATTTCATAGTTCAAGTCTTTGAAATATGCCCCCCCCCCCCCCCCCCATTTTGAAATATTTAAAACATTATATATCTAGCAAACGCGTAGCCAGGATTCTATAATTGGGGGGGGGGGGGGGGGAGTCATGATATTTGGAAGGTCATTGTGGGGTTTTGCCCCCCCCCCCCTCTACACACACACACACCCGGTGTATCTAGGACCCACTGTCATTTCCCCCTCCTCCCACTTCCCATCAGGGAAGTAGGAAAATGAGGTAACAGCCAGAAGGTTAGTTAGGACTAGACCTCCCTACAATCTTGGAGTGCAAGATAACCCATAGTATCAGTGTCTGTCAGAGAAAAAGCAGTAGGGACTGTGCTCAGATGTCAGTTTCGTTTCGCAGTTGTTTTTTCATTACTTTGAAAATAAACCGATTGGAAGATATCCCAAGCTGAAAAAAGATCTTACGATAGAATATTTTGACAGATATATTAGACATTTGAATATCCTACAAGTGTCAGTTATTTTCCAGCAACTAAACCTTCCACATGTTTATTAGGGAAAGGTTGGTGGCGGGGCGAATTCAACAAAACCAGCAATTCAAATGCTGGTTTACACTGGTTTTTTTTTAGCTCACCTGACTGAAAGTCATGGTGAGCTATTCTGATCTCTTTTTGTCCGTCGTCTGTCGTCCGTCGTACGTCGTGAAGGTGGTGTTTGGGTCATTTTCTCCAAAGCCTCTGGCTGGAGTTCAATGAAAATTCACATGAGTAGTGGTTTTATAGGGGCATTTGGGTTTCTCTTCATATTGCTCATATTGTGGAGAGGGTGGGGCCAAAATGCACAGAATTTTAAAAAATCTTCTTCTCATGAACCAGCTGTAGCAGAGACTTGATATTTGGTATTCAGCTTCCATTTGAGGTGTAGACTCAAATTTGTTCAAGAGAAGTTTGACGGGCAATATTTGCCTTTGTTCTGCCCAGATTTTCTATTTTCTGAACCGAGAGGCCAATTTGAACCAAATTTAATATGAGATATTATTGGGTTATAAGTACTTGATTTATGCCAAAAATATTTTTTCCTGCAGCCCCGTGGGAACCTCAGGAGCCAAAAATAGAAAAAAAACAAAAACATCCATATCTCCAAAACTGCTAGGCACTGAGAATTTTTATTTTGTGTGAGGCTTCCTTGGGACAAACAGAAAGAAATGGTAAAAAAAAATTGCCATCGGTTTTGTCATAAGGTACTTTTTTGGGACATTGAAAAAATGCTGAGTCATTATTTTTTAACACTGTGGGCAATGGGAAAAAATTAAAAAATTGTTTGCTTCCAAACCACTGCTCCAAAAGCTTTCATATTTTACATATAACATCTTTGGAACATTGATTCATATATTTGTTGAAATCAAATCCCTCGGTCGATATTTGGGTTCAAATATGGGAGCCCAAATGTTCAAATTAGTGCAGTATGAGGAATATTCTTTAAAAATCTTCTTCAGATCAACCAATAAGAATCTTTTGATATTTGGTCTGCAGCATGCTTAGGGGGTGAGATTCAAGTTTGTTCAAGTCAAGTCCCTGGGTTCATATTTAGGCTAAAAATTTGGAATCCCGGTCCCGACTTAGAAATTTTGGACCCAAATCCGGAAATGAGTTTTTAGCTCACCGAAGGGAGCTCAACTTATCACTTGCCGTCCGTCGTCGTCTATCATTGTGAACATTTTTCAAACGACTTCTCCTCTGAAACCACTGGTCTGATTTTCACGAAACTTCATGTGGATGTTCATTACTATATGGCAATTCATGTTTGCTCAAATGAAATGGCCACGTCCCTTGGGGACTCTGTATGGGGGATAACTCTGATAGCACCGTATGAATTATAGAAAGATTATTAAAAAATCTTCTTCTCCAGAACCAGTGGGCAGAATCTTTTGAAACTTGGTATGCCACATCTTGGTATGGGTCTGATTCAAGTTTGTTCAAATCGAGTCCCTCAACCAATATTGGGGCTCACTATGGGGGCGTGAATTTTTACTTAGTTCAATTTAAGAAAAATTCCTTAAAAATCTTCTTCTCCAGTACCAATGGGCAGAATCTTTTGATATTTGGTATGCAGCATCTTGGTATGGGTCTGATTCAAGTTTGTTCAAATCGAGTCCCTTGATCAATATTGGGGCTCCCAATAGGGGCATGAATTTTTCCTTAGTGCAATTTAAGGAAAAATCTTCTTCTCCAGAACCAGTGGGCAGAATGTTTTGATATTTGGTATACAGCATCTTGGTATGGATCTGATTCAAGTTTGTTCAAATCGAGTCCCTTGATCAATTTTGGGGCTCACTATGGGGACCTGAATTTTTAGCTCACCTGACTTTCAGTCAGGAGAGCTACAGTGATCACTCACCGTCCATCGTCGTCCGTCGACCGTGAACATGGTGTTTGCGTCTTCTCCTCCCAAACTGCTGAACCAATTTAATTGATATTTGAGATAATAGTTTGTTATGACATCGCAATTTGATTTTGTTCAAATCAAGTTGCCTCACCCCTTGGTAAGTCCACGCCCAAAAAGTGTGCCTAAATCTTAAAAAATCTTCTTCTCATGAACCAGCAGTAGCAAAGACTTGATATTAGGTGTGCAGCTTCCTTTTGAGGTGTAGACTCAGATTTGTTCAAGAGAAGTTTGTCGGGCATTATTTGCCTTCGTTACGGGAGGGGCAAAAATTTTGACCACGCCTAAAATTTCTATTTTCAGAACCGTGAGGTCGATTTGAACCAAATTTGATATGAGATGATAATGGGTCACAAGTAGTTGATTGGTGCAAAATTTTTTTTTTCTCATTGCCCCGTGGGAACCTCATGAGCTAAAAATAGGAAAAACCTTAAAACTGCCATATCTCCAAAACTACACGGCACAGAAAATTCTTATTTTGTGTAAAGCTTACTTTTATCCAGTAGAATAGAATGGTTTTAAAAAATCCCTATTGGTCCTTTTTTCAGGACTTTGAAAAAGTGCTTAGTCAGCACTTTTTAACACTGTAGGCAATGGGAAAAACATTAAAAAATCTTCTCCAGATCCAGCAGGCAGAATCTTTTGATATTTGGTATGCAACATTGTAGGGTGGATCTGATTCAAATTTGTTCAATCCGGCACCCTGGGTTCATATTTGGGCTCAGTATAGGAGCCCGATTTCGAACTTAGTGCATTTCAGGCAAATTTCTTAAAAAATCTTCTTCTCCAGATCCAGCAGGCAGAATCTTTTGATATTTGGTATGCAACATTGTGGGGTGGATCTGATTCAAGTTTGTTCAAATCGGCTCCCTAGATTCATATTTGTTCTCACTATAGAAGCCCGAATTTGAACTTAGTGCATTTCAGGCATATTTCTTTAAAAATCTTCTTCTCCAGATCCAGGAGGCAGAATCTTTTAATATATGGTATGCAACATTGTGGGGTGGATCTGATTCAAGTTTGTTCAAATCGGCCCCCTGGGTTTATATTTGGTCTCAGTATAGGAGCCCAAATTTGAACTTAGTGCATTTCAGGCAAATTTCTTTGAAACTCTTCTTCTCAAGATCCAGCAGGCAGAATCTTTTGATATTGGGTATGCACCATGCTTAGGGGGGGTGAGATTCAAGTTTGTTCAAGCCAAGTCCCTGGGTTCATATTTGGGCTCACTGTGGTAGTCCAAATTATAACTTAGTTCAAAATGTGGAATTTTCTTTAAAAATCTTCTTCAGATCCAGCAGTCGGAATGTTTTGATATTTGGTATGCAGCATCCTTAGGGGGGGGGTGAGATTCAAGTTTGTTCAAGCCATGTCCCTAGGTCCATATTTGGGCTCACTGTAGGAACCCGAATGATAACTTAGTTCAAAATGAGAAATTTTCTTTAAAAATCTTCTTCTTCAGATCCAGCAGTCGGAATGTTTTGATATTTGGTATGCAGCAGCCTTGGGGGGGGGGGGGGGGGGGGGGGGGGGGGGAGATTCAAGTTTGTTCAAGCCATGTCCCTAGGTCCATATTTGGACTCACTGTGGGAGCTCGAATTGTAACTTAGTTCAAAATGCGGAATTTCCTTTAAAAATCTTTTTCTTCAGATCCAGCAGTCGGAATGTTTTGATATTTGGTGTGCAGCATCCTTAGGGGGGTGAGATTCAAGTTTGTTAAAGCCAAGTCCCTGGGTTCATATATGGGCTCCCTGTGGGAGCCCGAATTATAACTTAGTTCAATATGAGGAATATTCTTTAAAAATCCTTTTTTTTAGATCCACTGGTCAGAATCTTTGGATATTTGGTATAAGCTTTTGTTAGGAGGAGCAGATGCAACTTGTTGAAATCAATTCTCTGGGTTGATATTTAGGATACCATGTCAGGTGAGTGCCCTCAGGCCCCCTGGGGCCTCTTGTTACTTATTGCAATTTTGGAAAAAAAATTTAAAAATCTTTTTCTCTAGAACCAATGGGCAGGATCTTTTGATATTTGGTATACAGCATCTTGGTATGGGTCTGATTCAAATTTGTTCAAATTGAGTCCCTCGATCAATATTGGGGCTGAATTTTTACTTAGTGCAATTTAAGAAAATTTCTTTAAAAATCTTCTTTTCCGGAACCGATGGGCAGAATCTTTTGATATTTGGTATACAGCATCTTGGTATGGGTCTGATTCAAGTTTGTTCAAATTGAATCCCCCGTTCAATACTGGGGACCACTATGGGGGTGTGAATTTTTACTTAGTGCAATTTAAGAAAAAATCTTTAACAATCTTCTTCACCAGAACCAGTGAGTAGAATCTTTAGATATTTGGTATGCAGCATCTTGGTATGGGTTGAATTCACGTTTGTTCAAATCGAGTCCCTCGATCAGTATCGGGGCTCCCTATGGGCCGTGAATTTTCTCTTAGTGCATTTTAAGAAAAAATTCTTCAAAAATCTTCTCCCGAACCAGTGGGCAAAATCTTTTGATATTTGGTATGTAGCATCTTAGTAAGGTTCTGATTCAAGTTTGTTCAAATTGAGTCTCTTGATCAATATTGGGCCTCACTATGGGGGCGTGAATGTTTACTTTGTGCAATTCAAGGAAAATTCTTTAAAAATCTTCTTCAGAACCATCATGCAGAATCTTTTGATATTTGATCAGCAGCATGGTCCCATTCAGTCCTGTTGATGTTTTAGCTCCACAGAGAGTATAGATTTAATCTGTAGATCCTTAAGAATAGCTTTTGATAAAATTTGTGTCTTAACAGTATGGAACATTCAGTGAGCGCCCAAGGCCCCCTGAGGCCTCTTGTTTTGTTTTTTAATGCGTTTCGGTCAAGTTTAAGACAAAATTTTTTTTTCCACCGAGAATTTGGGGTCTGGGTGGGACCAACATCCGGAAATTTTTTTGTGGTTTTTTATGAGTTTTGGTCAATTTTAAGACAATTTTTTTTTTTTTTTTACACTGAAAATTTGGGGTCCGGGTGGGACTAAGAAATTTTGGACCAAAATCTGGAAATTTGGGGGGGGGGGGGGGGGGGGGGGTATGCGTTTTGGTCAATTTTAAGACAAATTTTTTTTTTTTTTTACACTGAAAATTTTGGGTCCGGAGGGACATGGAAATTTTGGATCAAAATTCAGAAATTATTTTTTTGTTTTTTTTATGCGTTATGGTAAATTTTAAGAAGAAAAAAAAATTTGGTGTGAAAATATTTTGTATGGGACTTTCCGAACAAAAATAAAAAAAATCTGTTTTTTATGCGTTTATTTCTCAGTTTTGGGACATAAAAGTGCAGGAACTGAAAATAGAAGGAAAATCCTGTGTATTGTGTGGGCACAATCGCTTCATCTAGTTGGTATATGCAAGGTTTTTAATGGCCGCAAGTCCATTCCAGTACCCCTTGGGGCTGTAGTAGATTGAAGCCAACTTTGTTGCAAGCTTGCTGTCCATTCTTGGGTATACCAGCATCCTTTGGACCTCTAATAGGCACAATTGAAGATTTATCACGTGTTAAGTATCCAACAAGTACACAAAGCAATAGTCACAGACATGAGCTGTCCGAATGTAGGAAAAAAAGTAACAGGAAAAAAAGTAACAGGAAAAAAAGAAACGGAAAAAAAGAAACAGGAATAAAAGTAACAATTATAATAATACAACAGGAAAAAAAGTAACAGTGTTTTTTCATTATTTCATTATAATAATTATAATAATAATTTTATTTTTTATTTTTTTAATTATTTTGTAATTGGAGATCATGTGTGCTATGACAATGTTGTTACAAGGATATCCATCATGCTTTCTTTGATGTACAACAATGTTCTTGAAACAAATGAACACACATTGTAATAAACACACAGCAAGTGTGGTTACTTTCAAGTATTCTCTTCTTTGATGTACAACAATGTTCTTGAAAAAATAAACACAAGCAAGTGTGGCTACTTTCATGAATTCTCTTCTTTGATGTACAACAATTTTCTTGAAAAAATAAACACACAGCAAACTATATATTGGACAGCAGTTTGAATTAGTCATTAAATGTTCTTGAGTCATCCCTGAATAGAAAACTGAAAAATCTGTGTGGTTTATATTCCCAAGGTTCACTTACTATTTCAGCTTTTCTTACTGGCATTGGCCAGAATATTAGATTACACAAGGTGTGATATGTAATAATCTAACTAAATCATAATTAAGTTTGTTAAATTATTTTATAACTATGTACTATGTAGTACTTATACTGATATGTAATAATCCAACTAGTTTCAAGGTGTGATATGTACATCATGTAGTACTTATACTGATATGTAATAATCTAACTAGTTTCAATAATATAACTAAATCATAATTAAGTAATCTATCACTTTTATGAAATAAAAATAAGAAAGTGTGACTCTTTTTCCTGTTTTTTTTTTCCTACCCAAATCTGTTACTTTTTTTCCTGTTACTTTTTTACCTTATAAAAATAAGAAAGTGTTACTTTTTTCCTGTTTCTTTTTTTCATACCCAAATCTGTTACTTTTTTTCCTGTTACTTTTTTTCCGATTACCGAGCTGTCCAACAAAAGAGGATTTCAAGAAAAGCGAAGCTTCAAAATAGAGAGACCTGCCCATAGGCATCTACCAACTTATGGAAGAAAAGGATCTTCCAGGTAGCATGATCCTCACCCTTGTTACACAAATCGGCAAGAGGTATGTGATCTCGGCGCCAAATAGATTAACGTCCAATTTGAGGGGGTCTCACGAGGGGTGAAATATATATACAATGATGGTCTTGTTAATAGTAATAAAAACCCTTCAAGACAATATTATAGTTATCAACTCTTCTAAATGTTTCTGGTTGTCAGTTGACTCAGACAAATTTGACCCGATTGCTGTACAAAACACCCTCGGACAAAACACCCTCGGACAAAACACCCCAAGACAAAACACACCGGGACAAAACACACCGGGACAAAACACCCTCGGGACGAAACACCCTTTGAGAAAAGTACTTCCGGACAAAACACCCTCAGTGGTGTGTTTTACTTTTTTATTTTTTATTTTCAAGTTTATCATTTCAAAATTGTATTGCCCACATTTTCCAACAACAATAGCTTGTGGTGTGCTTGCATGTGTGAATAAAAATTCACTTTGATATATCTCTGTTGACACTACTACAGACTGTAACAAAGGAGATTTCTTGTTTATGAAAAACAAATAAATTCTTTGATGATCACCACTATGGGTGATTGGTCTTGACTTTGTTTTTTCTACTGTTTCTTCTACAAGCCGTTTTCTTAGTTATTGAAGCAAACAAGTTCTTTGGTGATCACTTGTTAATGTCCTCAGAGTAGAGTTGTTTTTACAAGATATTCAATACTTTATATATATATATGAGACACATGACTAGGGAGACAGTATCAAATGTGTTCCAATCATGGAGTTTATCACTAACAATAAAGGTGGTAAAAAGTTGGTTTATGATGGTTATATGTATACCAAAAAGCAGGTTCTAAGACATCGATTCGTTGGAATTGTTCAAACAGAACTGCACTCGATTGCAATGCCATTGCCACTACTGATGTTGAGGTGAGCTGATTTCTAATAATTTATTTTAAACATGATAATTTTTATCCTTCTCAGCTGGTTGAGTGCTGGAAGTCACTATCAGGGCTTTATAAAAAATAACAGTGTCTTCCTTAAATCTTAAAAGTATTTGAATTTCTCTATTAGTATAACTGGATCTGTGGTGTGGAATATTTGAAATATTTAATATCTTTTATTTTCAATTTATTTTTTGCCATAAGTAGACTGGTCTACACAGTTAGGCCTGTATGCATTGCGCTCGTTCCAGTGGGAGGCCTCAACCTATGTTTATGGAGCAAGATGTGAATATATTCGAAAATAAATGGCAATCTTTTCAAATAGCGATGGCCGGTTTTGCAGTTGAGTTGGGTAAAGTATTTAAATGTTATGGTCGTTTTATACCATGTTGTTTAAAAATGGAAAAATTCACGTGTACCTAAAAACTTTCATTTCTTGCGCCCCGGACATGGGGTGTGACCTCTCAATGGAACGAGCGCAGTTCATGAATGAAAATAGATTTTTTATGCATCGATAGATCTGCATGCTGACTCCTTGACAACAAAAATTACATGTGAGCATCACATCAACGATGTAAATTGCTCTCCTCAAAATTCCAGCCCACGGAGGGTGTTTTCCTCAACAGCCCAAAGTTGGAGGGTGTTTTGTCTGAGGGTGTTTTGTCAGAGGGTGTTTTGTCCTGAGGGTGTTTTGTCCATAGTGCACATTCATCAAGGGTGTTTTGTCCAGTGTGCATTTTTCGAGGGTGTTTTGTCAGAGGGTGTTTTGTCCTTAGGGTGTTTTGTCCGGACACCATTTGACCCATATTGGAGGAGTCTTATCTTATTATAAAACTATAAATGTACGTGACACTATCCGACATTCAAACCGTGGACCTACCAAGGGCGCTCCCTACTGGAGAGTAATATGAGTGTGTGCTTGCTGAAGTAACATACTACCCTCTTTGGTACAACATTAGCTCGCGGAAACGCAACAATACTATTCACACTGTGTCTGAGAATGATGACGAGCAAAAGATGATTTCAATCCAGATGGCTATTACAATGTATGCAAGCTAAATGATGAGGTGTTTAGTCAAGTTGGGGCTATATTGGATCTTCACAAACCATCGGGTCGTCTGCGACTCAAGACAGATAAGTCTCTGAAACTGGGAAAGTTGGCACGCACATTAGGATTTACAACAACCAAAATCCCTGGGGGAGGGAGACTGATGGGGGTGAGTTACCTAGTCTTGCGGCCCAACGTGAGCTCTTCATTCATCTGTCAGAAGTCAGAACAGTACCTGTAGCAAATGAAAAATGTGCCAGTGGCAGAACAGAAGCTTTCTCTCATTTGCAATACAAAAGGCTTGTCCCAGGTCGTATAGGCAATATCACAGTTTGGGTTGTAGATAGCAGGTGCGGCCCTATTGAATTACAGCACCTATCAGTAACATTACATATTCGAAATATATCTTCTGTGTAAAGACATGGTGGATAGCGGAGGACCAGAAGCTCATGATGAATTGCCTTGCACAACCATTTTGCTGGCTGATCTTGGGGATACGAAGGGCTTTGGAAAACCAGGTGAGAAGGACAAACTGTATATATTTCATCTTTCTAATGGGTTATATAAGAGAACGGAACTCCCATCTGCTATTTCCATGGAACAAGCTACCTTTACCGAGCTGCGTGGTTTGAACCTGGAAGGATCAGCCCTGTGGAGGAGCTACAAACTCCTCCAGAATGATGCCAGACAGTGGTCTCTGTATAGGCACCCTGTATGCAGTGGGTGGGAACTTGACTTCAGTGTCATCCAACCTCACATCCAACTGGGCTGTGGACACAGGCTATGTAAACTTCAGAACAATGGCCATGTGTTGGCTTCTCACATCCCAAAAGTTGCTTTTAACATTCACGAAAGCACGGTGGGGTATGTGCTGGGTGCGGACGAAAAACAAGGCGTGATGAAGAAGCTTGTTTCAGAGTTTGATTGTCTTACTGCTGGCAAGAATACTACCACCATTGTACAGATAGTTATGAGTCCACCACCCAATGACTTTGTACCAGTGCTACATGGGTTTGCCCTAAAATGGGGTCGGCAACATAACGGCAAAGAACTTGTCATCATTATCCGGGGCAAAGATGTGTTGCCCTTGTTGAGTGGAGTTGAGCACAAGGTCACAGACGATGACTTTCCAACTGACACACTCAATACCCTATACCTTGGCCAGGCTAAGCTCAAGCGTGTGCGGTTTACCAAACAGACACTGGCGGATGATGATTTAAAGGTAATGGAGCATGACTAATAACAATGGGTCTGTATCCAAACCTCAAAAATGGTGACGCGAATACTTTACGCATCCAGGAGATCAGTGATGTTAGAGCCTGTCTCATGGCCGAACGAGACCGCAGGTATTCCCTCGGTAAGAAATACCTTCGAGGGGTTAATATCGCAGATGGCATTGAAACATTTATGTCCACAGTGGGTGTAGGAATCGGCGTTAGTGGTATTGGACTGTTGGCCAACCTAGCAGCAGTTCCTGTAATTATATCGCTAGAGGCCGCGGCAGGTGTCTTTGGATTGGCAGGTGTCTTCAGGATGTTTGTACGCCAAAGACTCACAAAGAAGGCTAAAAAGCACAACACCATTGCCACATTAGCAGAGGCAAAACTTTCGAGCATCGCAGATCTGTACTCAAAGGGTGATGGCCAGATATCAGACAAGGAATTCAATCATATACTTGCAGAGGAAGAGAAATTCAACCAACTCCGGCTTGATATCCACAAGACTTCTCGCCGAGAACTTGCAGGGCACAAAAAAAGAGATGTTACTGCTGATACGCCAAGAACTCACCCGGCAGAGCAAGCCCATGATAGCCACTGGCCAACTGAGACCAGAGCCCACTGCGCCCGCCGCAGATGCTTAGTAAGCATCTCATGGGCATTCACTGTGCGAATAAGGATTGATTGGTAGCTAGGCACAGCACAGCAACAAAAAACCCAGGTTTTTTTTTACACCGTTACTATTTTTTTCTCCGTTAAAACGGTGGGCAACACAGCCGAAGGAACACATTCACTTGGTGAGTTTGTAGGCCACCAGGCCCGTCACAGCCATCCCCAAGATAAAAAAGGCGTCTTTTTGGTCGGCTGATGGTGTGTAAAAGTCTTCTAGTTGCGGCTCTGGGCCATGACTGTTTAAATTGTTCCCATCCTGGAATGTGCGTAATGTATGACCTTGGCGATGTAGTTTTTCGTTAATCCAATCGAGGTGTTCTGTTCTCTTATCTGACCATGCTGCCTGAGCTGTCTGGAGCTTTTCTATAGCTTTGTCATGTTGTGTACGTTCCTCGCCAGCCTCATTATCCCGAAACATGGGGAAGAGGTAGTTGCTGCCAGAGAAGGCCAATGCGTTAACAAGGGTGCCCCCAACTAGCATTGCAATTGAGGCCATCTTGTTATTTCATGATATTTGGTGGAATGATTCCTTGTTTAATTCGCATGTCCTTGGTTGCCATCGCCAGCCCCACGTCAAGGACTACCATCCCGATGTCATAGCTGGAGAAGTCAAGTTTAGGGGTGGCACCCTTCATTGCCATCTTACCTAAGCGGGCGTACTCTATTGCTAGGGCAGAGACTATGACACTGTGATAGGCAGCATTGACTAGCTTCTTTCCATCGGCTGAAGACATGATTACTCCATATGTAATGGGTCATTAGATACCTCTAACTGCTTTTTCGGAGGTGCGACTCGGTTGACCGGATCAGCATTGGGCGGTCCCATTGGACTGGTCACCTTCCTTTTGCGCTGCAAAAACCATAATGCCAAGCTAGCCAACCCAACAGCCCCAGCAATCGATGGGGACCATTTGTCCAATGAACTGCATTCGTGATGCATCGAGATCCCTTGCTGGTGTTGTTCCTGTTCGGAAGGAACACCAACCACTTGGGTTGCGTTGTTTATGGCCATTCTCTGGAGATTGGCCTTCTCTTCTCGCAATTCGACCAAGGCTTTTTGTTGTTTTGCATTCCAGGCGGCAGCTCCTGTCCTCCCAGCGGCCACTTTTTTAGGGTCTTTCTGTCACTTCTGTACGGGAACAACAGGCGACTCAGTGGGTGGCACAGCTGTCACTCTCTCCACCTGTTGCATAGCAACTGTAGGCAGGTCTGGCTCCGTCGATATGTTTGGCTCTGTCGTCGATGACATCATCTTGAATTGTAAGAGGGCAGGTATGTCCAAATCGATATTGTTTAGCAGTGGTTAGTGCCGCGGTTAGCAGTGCTAAGTACATGCCATACCAATTATATAGCACACACGTGGCACTGCTTAGCGTGTGCCCAACAAATGAATCTGCCCCAAGGTCAGCAACCAGCTTTGGTTGGTTCTCCGGGGGTACGTGAAGAAACATGCTGACCGCCCTTGCATAGAGTTGTAGTGCGGCCGTCCCCAGAGTTTTTTGTCATTGCTGTGCCGAGCCGTGCCTCATATCTAGCATATAGTTTATCAATTTCCTGATCGGCCATGTCGTCGACCTGGTCAACTGTGAGGTTTTTCCCCATATATTGCTTAGCCTGCTCACCGTAAGCTATCGCAGCTAGCCTTTCGAGTTTGGCCCCATCGGCCTGTTGTTCCTTTGGATGTTGCTCGGCAACTGAAGCAGGATCCACTGCCATCTTGTCTTCTGTATTGACTGCCTGCTGCACAGTACCTTGGTCTTCCAGCAGTTGGTTAATGACTTTGTCGCAATCCATGATGGTGTGGATATGTACTTGCACTCCGTCTGGGTTTAATATAAAACTTTATAAGTGGTAGGTTGGTCTGTTTTTAACACTAGCCAGGCATGCTTACTATCCGCCAATGCCTGGCGAGCTGCTGCACGTTTCTTGTGGCTTCCAATCACATCATTCTCTCGTAGACAGTCCTTGAAACTATCTCTGTCCTTGCAGTAGAACAGACAGGCCCAACGGGTCTGCTCACGGAGATCTTTCAAGACAGAATTATATTTCTGAGTCAAAACCCAAATGCTCTGCTGCGCATGACGACCTGAGAAGGCTAGCTTAGACAGCATGTCTTTCTTTTGTGTCAAAGCTTTTGTAGCCGAGCAATCGTCGATGATGTACAATGTTGGCTCCCCCTGGAACAGCTGATAGAAGCCCCAAAGATATGAATGGAGGTGATCACCAGGATTTGCAATGTATACATCCGGGTCTTTCCAAATCCATGGACTGTCGTGGTATGTCTTGTTGTATTTGATTGTAGGACAGAGGACCACAATGTGCTGAAATTTGCCCTGATAAGGACCCTCCAGCAGGTTCAGAGAGAAAGCTGTCTTGCCACAGCCTGTTTGACTGCAAGGTCGAGTGTGGCTCCATAAAGAAAAGGTTATTAATAAAGTGTGTTGGTAAACTGACCATGTTAAATGTTAAGCTGCACATCCATGAGAACGAATATAGGACAAAACCCCCTCGAACAAAACCCCCTCAGGACAAAACACCCTCGGACAAAACCCCCTCACTTTTACTGACAAAATGGACAATACCCCCTCACTTGAGAAAAAAATGATGATGAAAAAAATGAGGTGATAAATGTTGAAGTGCATAAATAAAAAGAATATTTAAACAAATATAGAGTTTTATTAAATTTGTTTGCAGGTAATTGTAATTAATATTTAATGACATATATATATATAATACTGACAACATGTAACAGCTAGCGATCTTTTTCACACAGAACTATAGAACATACAAATATTATATTAATTAGGATCATCTTACCTTACAAATTACAACATCTATAAAGTAATTATCCAATGATAATAAATCTAATTGACACTCACAAAAATTCAATGTGGTTCAAGTTGCGTTTTTGAGTTACCCTGGATCATGTAATAAATAGAATCTACAACGGATCCCTATTTTGTAGCTCTATTTACAAAACTCGTCCAGTAAATTAGGTCTTGGCCTCGCTAAAGCTCGACCAATACCTAATTTACTGAACTCGTTTTGTAAATAGAGCTATAAAATGGGAACCCGTTGTAGATCCTCTATTTATTACACAAACCTAACCTGTGATATGGATACCATGTAATGTTTTTACCGTGTTGACGGACGGACGTATAGGTGAAGCACTATATTTTATACAAGTTAGTAATATATAATATATATAATGTCTGAGGGGGTTTTGTCCTGAGGGTTTTTTTCCCTGAGGGGTTTTTGTCCTACGATGCAAAAAATGAGGGGGTTTTGTCTGATGGGGTTTTGTCCTGAGGGGGTTTTGTCCTGTTACCCATGAGAACATACAGGTATAAGTTCAATGAGCCACTTGTCTCTGTTGTCTTTGTGATCTGAATAGTGATATCTTCACTGGCATTTTCTATCCGCCGGCCACTGCCTTGTAGCTCGCCATCATCCGTGGTCCGCAGGTCAAGCCATAGAGCATACTTGCAGGTCAAGAACTCGCCCAGTGTGACATCACCCAGAAATAGTTCCTTTGCAACCAGGGAAACCTCAGGATCTCTTTTGCTGCTGGGACAAGCTCCAAAGTGCCGAGTGACCTCATCCCATTGCTGGTAGGCACACAATCCCTGGGAGTACAGCTGGTTGGGCACTCCCTTGATGATAACCTCAGCTTTGGTGATCTTTGGATTATAAAAGACCTCAGGCTTCCAATCGAAAGCAGCACCAGCTATAGCAGGGTCCTCGAACAGCATCAGAATCCCTTTCATGCTCCGAGCCAGCACATTGAGGTTAATATTCCACAGAGTGTCGCTTTTATCTTTTGTCATTTTGCGGTGGCGAAGGTCGCGGCCGTAGAGGATGGCGAGACGACCAGAATACTAGTTTTGGACCATGCGAGCAAGTCCATGTTGGGTGACCATCTCGTATTCCAGGCTATTATCAATGGTGTAACTGGCATGGACATCGCCTGAAGCCTAGACCACCCGGCTGTAATCATTGGACGTAAGCTCATACTCGAGCCGACCCCCAAGCACACTCTGGTAGAAAGGCATATGAGCCTCAAGGAGTTCAAAATCCAGCGGGATACAGAAGCGATAGCATTGTCTGCAATAACAGAGTCATCCTTGTCTCCAGTGCCGACCCGTAACTTGGTAGCATTTCTTTTTGCGGACGTATCAATACCCTGGTAGTGCGCATTGTTGCGCTCGGAAGCTGTCTTCCAGAGGTCAAGGTACCAGTGGTACATGTCTGCATTGTCGACTGACATCACCTTGTTCCCACTGATCTTGATTGCCATTTTCTTGATGATGGCATGGCCAAGATTCTGAATAACTGACCTGTTATCATCTGTTGAGTTCACGGTGACTGTAAAGGCAAGGCGAACAGAACCCGGTGTAATAAGATGGTATTCTCCAAGATTCAGAAATCGGACATTGAGTGATTGGTTCTGGTCAATCGTACTAGGATTGTGCGTAATAACAACCGATTGCCTGACTCCCTTTACCCCAAGAGGCATTCGTAGTCTGCAGTGTGGGTTAAGCTTGCATCCATATTGGCTTGAAGACATGTTGAATTATATTGCAGGCTTGGGGCGAATACTTTGTAAATGTATTTGAATACGAATACGAATACTTTGAAATTTCATGAATACGAATACGAATACAAATACACAAATTTTCAAATGTATTTGAATACGAATACAAATACATTACAATGTATTCATGAATACATTTTTGAATACTTGAATACTTTTTAAATTAGAAGTATTTATACCAAGGCCTTTAAGTTTTTTGTTTGTTGGGTTAAAAGTCATTTTTAAACTGGTGGTCCTTTAGCTGAAGCATTAATTGTGCTTACATGCTTTGTTGGAAAACTAAAGTGATTACCTGACGGGAAATCCACTCTATGGGTGTCATAGTAATTAGACTACTCGCCATGGACAACACATCACAAAATGTGAGTGGATTACCTCTAAAAAATCAGACTGGCGTTTCCTCCTGAACGTTAAGTATCAACTGCAGTGACACCACATAAGAAGGACTAGTAAAGTTTTAGCCAATGCACTTCATAGTTAAACCTGGAGGTCTGTTGGCTGAAAGTTTGCTAACAACAGTAGTATTTTCTTTATAATATTTACATGCTTTCACCGATTATAATTAGACATACTGAGCTGTACAAAGGTGACCTTAAACAGAAATAAATAAATAAATAAATAAATAAATAAATAAATAAATAAATAAATAAATAAATAAATATGTGTTTTCACTTTGAAATAATGGATAAATAGAAAAACTTTAAATAAATCCAAAAATTTTATAATATAATATCATTGAATAACTGAGTTGTGTCCAATAACACAAGTTTTTTTGTTTTATTTTTATTGTCCATGTTTTCAACAATTTAAAAAGCCATGAGGACATGTGGCCATTGTTACATGAATAGGTTGTATTGTGAGAAGTTAAATGATAATTAAGTCTATTGTCTGCTTTCAATGCAAAAATTTCAGACAAGGTGTTTGGTGGTATATAAATAACATCAGGGATTATTAAGTCTTTAATATTGATATGAGGTGTGAATTTGTTGTCTGGAGTCCATGGGCTTGATCTGTGAAAACCTTTTATTCAGTATATGGTTCTTTAATTCCAAAATATAGAAAGTATTCAAAAAGTATTCAAAATGTATTCATGAATTCAGCTCAAATTTTAATGTATTTGAATACGAATACATGTATTCATAACATTCAGTGAATACTGAATACATGTGTATACTTGATAAACTGTATTCGAATATGACTGAATACAAATACTGAATATGAATACCCCAACCCTGTTATATTGAACTCTGTCGCTCATCCTTCAATACAATGGCAGACTTTGATGCCTTCGACCATCCCGATGAACAAGGTAGCCGCGATGATGGAGAAGATGAAACTAGCTTTACCCGGGTCCCTGTTAATAACGGAGCTGTCGGGGAGATAGGTGATCGTCTACCTTCATTGCAGCAAGAGATGTTGGAGACGACCGTTAATGACTACGACCAGAATATATCTGAGAAAGGGATGGTGCCCCTTCTGTGTGACTATACCAAGTTCAACAAAAAAGGACTGCTGAGGCTGAAGGCCCATCCAGATTTCGACATTGTTAATAGGTCAGGAGCACCCCTTGCTCTCTCAACAATTGCTGGGAGGCGTGGCGGTGGTGAGGTCATACGGAATGAGGGGTTTTGTGGACTGGACTCGTGCGGCAAAGGCGCTCAAGCCTAAGGCGCTTGAAGCACTGCGGGTCAATAACCATGAGTTGGGTGAAGCAGCTGCTAGGATCGGATCGGATACTATAGAACTTCCAGACTTGGGACAGGTGGCTAATGCTGCGTTAAATTCCACTAAAAACATGATGGCAAGTCTTAAAGAGGAGGAAGAAACTGCACTTAAAACCTTACATGATCCTCCACTTGATACCCCTGGATTGGAGCACAGCATCAGAGAGCTCCGTGGATTCGTCAGGGTAATGCAGACAACCTGTGGTGAGCTGATAAACAACCTGACTAAACTGTCCGAACTTGATGAGCACATCGCTTCGGAGAAGCGCAAACTGGACACTGGAGGAGTTGATGAGTCTATCATGTACTGAATTGCAGAACGTCTGCGCAACCTGGAAGATGAACGAGCTTCACGCCTGGAGGTGGCTGGAACGAATAGAGAGACTCTCCGATCCCAAATCAATCGAATCAGAGAGACGGACGATCAATCGGATCCTCAATGAGGACACGACACTCGCTGAGCGCATTCGCACCCTCTTCCGGGAACAAGAGATTACGATGGCATCTATCCTCACAGCGATTGGGATGGCAATCTCAACCCTAGTACTTGTGCTGACCAGCGGGGCTGGAAGTACCCCCCCTCCACCACCATCTGATAAGGGCGGCCTCAAAGAGTGGGTGAAAAAAGAAAAAACATGTACAGGGCCTTGGGCATATCCTAGCCAAACAGGCGGGGAAGGCTGCGGCTGCATTACCTGGAATTAAAGGCTCTGTCATTTCGTGGGTATTAAACAAACTCGCAAAAGTTACGGGCTGGTTGGATGGAAATCTATGGGCTATGGTCCTTGTTCTTGGAGGACTGTTTCTTGTGGCCGCTCGCGACTGGTTAACGAAGTAACCATAGTGCCAGCAGCCCGACCGTGTCCCCACCCACGACGAGGGCGGCTATTTCTTCCTTATGCTGGCGTGTCTTTGACAGTTCCTTGCTCCCTGTAGCTTGCAGTTCGACTGGCTTGTCTCGTTCCTTTTGGAATGATTGCGGCTTGACTAGCCCCATCTCGTTTGTGAGCGTCGTCGGTGGGGTGGGTGTTGTGTTTACATCCGTATTCACACCCAGGATCTAGGTAGTGGTGGCGATAACAATCTCGTTATACCCCACCACATGACCTATACGGTGCAGCATACCACTTGGGGCCATGCAGAGTCTGATCCCAAAGACAAAGTTGACCTTAGAGCCAGCGTACCACAATACATCTTGATTACACTTGATTGCTGAATGGAGGTCCACTGGGGATGAGATGGCATCAACGTTTGAAAGGAACTGCTTCTGCGCATCGACAAGTTGCAAGATTTGTTATTCAATTAACAGGAGTTTACTCTATAACCTATATTCAATTAACAGGTCAAATTTGTACTGGAGGTATGGTAAATGGTTTTGTGTCAGGAAATTATATTCAATTAACAGGGATATACAATTAAGAGATATCCAGTTAAGTGGGCTCCACTGTACAACATCTCTAGGGAGGTCAGATTCAAGTTTGTTCAAATCGTGTCCATAGCTTAATATTTGGGCTCACTATGGTAGCCAAAGTTTTAACTTAGTGCAATATGAGGAAATTTCTTTAAAAATCTTCTTCTCCGGATCCACTAATCAGAATGCTTTCATATTTGGTATACAACATCTCTAGGGGAGTCAAATTTAATTTTGTTAAAATTGGTTCCGCGAATTAATATTTGGGCTCCCTATGATAGCCCAAATTTTACCTTAGGGCAATATGAGAAAATTTCTTTAAAAATCCTCTTCTTCAGATCCATTAGTCAGAATGCTTTCATATTTGGTATACAATATCTCGGGGGGGGGGGGGGGGGGGGGGGGGAGGGGGAGGGGGGGGGATTCAAGTTTGTTCAAGTCGGGTCCATAGGCTAATATTCAGGCACTCAATGGTAGCCCAAATTTTGACTTCATGTAATATGAAGAGATTTATTTACAATTTTTCTTCTTCAGATCCAACAGTCAGAATGCTTTCATATTTGGTATACAACGTCTCTAGGGAGTTCTGTTTCAACTTTGTTCAAATCGAGAGCCTAGGTTAATATTTGGGCTCCCAATTGGAACTGGAATTGGCCATGTAGCTGAAGAGTTAGAAATTTTGTATTCAGTACCCTCGAGGAGTGTAACTAAGATTAATCCACATAGGTTGTATCAAGGGGCTTCAGGGGCTTCACAGGGGAGCTCCACATTTTACATTATGATCAACTGAAGAAAAGGCATGATGCTCAGACTAGTTTTGTCACTCCTGAGGGGCTCAAGGATTGACAATGTATCCTATGGAGATGGTTGCTTAATGTAGACTCATTATTGTTTTGCTGTCCTCGCCACATTGCTTTCCACCTCCTTGAGTTTTCTACTCATGTATGCAGCACATTTGACTTTCTGCCCATTATGGACTTTTTTGCTCACCTGACTGAAAGTAAGGGCGCGCTATTTTGATCACTTTTCGTCCATCATACATCGTGAAGGTGGCATTTGGATCTTTTTCTCCCAAACCACTGGCCACATTTTAATGAAATTTCACATAAGCAGTGGTTATATAGGGGCATGTGGGTTTTTCTTTAAATTGTGTTTCTGCTCATATTCAGGAGGGGATGGTAGCCAAAATATCCCAATTTTTAAAAAAATATTCTTCTCATGAACCAGCAGTAGCAGAGACTTGATATGTGGTTTGCAGCTTCCTTTTGAGTTGGAGATTCAATTTGTTTCAGAGAAGTTCAACAGGCAATATTTGTCATCGTTACGGGAGGGGCAAGAATTTTTGCCCTACCCAAAATTTCTATTTTCCAAACCGAGAGGCTGATGTGAACCAAATTTGATATGAAGTATTAATGGGTCATAAGTACTTGATTTATGCCAAAACTCTTTTTCAAAATGCCCCATGGGAACCACAGGAGCTAAAAAAAGAAAAAAATTAAAGTGCCCATATCTCCAAAACTACATGGCACTCAGAATTCTTATTTGGTATGAAGCTTCCTTAGGACCAACAGAATGGAATGCTCCAAAAAATAGCTATTGGTTTTATCATAGGGTATTTTTTGTGACTGTGAAAAAATGCGGAGTCAGCATTTTTTAATACTTCGTGGGTAATGGGGAAAACATTTAAGACTCTTCTCTCCCAAACCACTGCTCTAAAAGCTTTCAAAATTTCACATATAACATCTTTGGAAGATTGTTTCACATGTTTGTTGAAATCAAATCCCTGAGTCCATATTTGGACTATCTATGGGAGCCCGGATGTTTAATTAGTGCAGTATGAGGAATATTCTTCTTCAGCTCCACCAATCAGAATCTTTTGATATCTTGTATGCAGCATCCTTATGGAGGTGAGATTCAAGCTTGTTCAAGCCAGGTCTCTAGGTTCATATTTGGGCTTCCTGTGGGAGGCCGAATTATAACTTAGTTCAATATGAGGAATTTTCTTTAAAAATGTTTTTCTTCAGATCCAACAGTCGGAATGTTTTTTGATATTTGGTATAGAGTATCCTTAAGGAGGTGAGATTCAAGTTTGTTCAAGCCAAGTCCCTGGATTCATATCTGGGCTCCCTTTGGGAGCTCGAATTATAACTTAGTTCAACATGAGGAATATTTTTTTAAAATATTTTTCTTCAGATCCAGTAGTCAGAATCCTTTGATATTTGGAATACAGCATTCTCAGGGAGGTGAGATTCAAGTTTGTTCATGCCAAGTCCCTGTGTTCATATTTGGGCTCCCTGTGAAAACCCAAATTTTAACTTCGTTCAGTATGAGGAATACTTTTAAAAAAGTTTTTTTCAGATCCACCGGTCAGAATGTTTTTATATTTGGTATATGGTTTTCTTAATGGGGCAGATGGAAGTTTGTTCAAATCAGGACCCACAGTTAATAGTTGTCAGTGCCAGGTGAGCTCCCTCAGGCCCCTTGAGGCCTTTTGTTTCATTCATGTTTATTTTTATTGCAGGAGCATTATTTAGCTGGATGTGTTGAGATGGTGAAGGATCCATAAATCTGCCTGCAGGCCATCAGTCAAACAGACTGTATTTCAACAGATCCTGAAATATCCCCAGTCTTACCAGCAAGTAATATATAGGCCTCAGAGCTCTCTTTGGAAGAAATATGCTGAGCTGTACATGTTAAAAAACTAATGTTTTTTCCATGTTAAAGTTTGTATTTGAGAAAAAGAAAAAATCCGGGCAAATTTACCACATGAAATAAACAAAACTTGGATGAAGTACATATGGAGATCTTCGGAGAAACTTTTAAGTTGCACTATTATGTTAATACAGTCATGAACTGAAATGTAAATAAGATCTTGTATAATAATGGAGTTGCATTTCAAAAAAGGAAAATTTTTGAAGTCTTTCTATGATATTAATTTATACGGTGGGTATAAACCAGTGATTGGTACAATATCACCTCATTTACCAGGTTCCTCAGAGGCTCTACATATATCACCTGCTATATGGTTTAAGACATTTGCTCTTCGAGCAATTTGTATTGACTGTGATAGAAGAGATTTAAGGTGGGCACCAATGTCTCAGGCTTTACAGACTTTACATACATTTGATGATGACAAAACTGTGATGCAGAAATTTCAAAGATCTATTTTTGATAGTGGAGAATGCTTTGATTTTGACATTAGTTTGGAAGATATGTTTGACTCTGTGATTAATTTTGTGAATAAATTGAAACAAAAGCAGATTAAAGATTCAGATATTAATTCTGAAGTCTTGAGATTGTTACATTGTTATATTCTTCCACTAATAACACTACACAAAGAAGATGCAGCAGGACTGCAGGAAGGTCAGACATTAATTGATAGACTCCTTCAGAACTTAGAAAAAGAAATTGATAAAAAGACAAGTTCAATGACCTTGCTTGAAACAACATTATTCAGTCAACGTAGAAGATTATTGAGGAATGAGGGCTTCCAAAGAGAATTTTATATAAAGACCTGTAAAGTAACATTTTTAGGTGATTTGTTACAGCATATTGAAGATGATATTCGTTCATTGGATATACAACTTGAAGAATCTCAATTTGAAGTGGACAAAATCAAATGTGATGTTAAACCTAATGACCAACTTTTAGCTGAGAAACGAAAGCAGAGAAACATTTATCATGAGGACAGGCAAAGTATTTGTTTGGTTAGGGAAAATATTCGCAACGTTCTGTACAGGCCACAAGTAAAACGAGATAAATCTAAAATAAAAATTTTTGAAAATAAGTTTCATGAAATATATTCTGAACTTTCTGAAAGGTTACAAAAAGTTAGAGATGAAATAAATGGGCTCTTCAGAAATAAGCTGAGAGTATTATCAGTTCGTGAGGCAATGAACACAACACTTGAAGAACTTAAAGTGGTTTCAGAAACAACAGGGGTACAATTGATGAGTGATGGAACAACAGAAATGGATATTCTTGGATATGAAAACAAACCAGTTGAATGGCAGACACTTAATGATAAGGTTCTAATACTGGTTAAAGACAATAAAACGATACTGAGGCGTCATCTGCAGATTATTTCTACTTTAAAACAAATTATGGAACTGTCTATCAAAGAAATGAAATTGTTTTCTGAACCAGTTTTTTCAGATGAACAACAATCTTCATCTGAAGATGACATTATCATTGAAGATTGTGGTGATGATGAACTTGAGGTTCGTCTTCGAAAACCTGGAAGGCAAACTGATAGCAACAGTGGAAATCGTAAAACAAAGATCACTAAATCAGACAAACTGTTTGTTGAAAAAATGGGTCATTCCTCTTTCAAAAGCAGAAAATCAAGACAGATTCTTAGTCATCATTCAAATGATTTGGGACTTGATCGGAATACTCGTGTACAAAGTATACCAATCAAATCTGCAATGGAATCCATAAAAAGAAAAGTTAGTGTGCACATGAGAGAGATTATTGGACTGCTATTAGAGAATATCGGAGAAGAAGAGCAGATCAGCCCAAATAGACTTTGGATAGCTTATGAGTTATCATTACACAGGGACATAATTCCAGATTTATCTAAATTTTATGAAATGGCATATGAATATGTATGCATGAGTCTTGGTAAACAGCTATCAAGGTTGACTCCAATGAGTTTGGGTATAACAGAACCCTGGATCGTTGAATATTATGACTCAGATCTTGCAAAGTTCCAACAAAGTTGTGAAGTACATAAAGAGCAACGAGATAGAACTGAGACACAAGTAGAATATCCTATTGTTGTAGCGAGTGATAGCAGGAGTAGCTTAAATGAAAGTTTGGATTTCAGTAAATGTACAGTAGAGCAGCTATATTACATAGCAAATGAAGATTTACAATCGGCTCCAGATAATTTATTTAATCCTGCTATTTGTGAAGATAATACATGTGACCAAAATTCAGACGCAGTGCAACTGAACAGTTTTTCAGATCAACCCATTCATGACACAAATGGCTCTGAGTGTGATTTTGAAATATATTCTTTTAATGATTCAGTTCCAAATTCAAGTGCCATTGCTGAAATTTATAACAATGTTGATGATACAAGCTCTCTGTCTGTTTTACACAACAGAAACATTGAATTATGGAGGGAATTTCACCAAACACTTAGACAGAATACTGATGAAATAGTCAAATGCCATACAGTTCTGGGAAAATTGAAACAAATGACAAAATCTATAAAATATATTGCAGACAGTGTTACAACACTGAAACAATTCTCCACCAATCACTCGGATGCTTCCTGTGATGATCTGTTGACCTTGCTCATTGTTCATCTGCTGGAATTAGACAGTGTTCTCAGGTGGAAATTATATGCTCACCTTAAACTGGTTCTTGATCTCATGCCACCATTTTTGCGTGGTGGCCAGCATGACTATGCACTTGTAAATTATTACCAAGCATTTTCTTATTTACTTGACTATCAGTTACTTAATCAAAGATGCAGCACAAGCAGCATTTCTGTATTCTGATGTGCTACATGGCAACAAAACTGATAGCTTTAACTCAAACATGTACATGTAACTGATTCAGTGTTGCATTAATTGGTAGAGTGTTGGATTAATTTTGAAAGTGAAAAGTATTTTTTGATATGAAGTTGTTTTGGGGAGTGCTCAAAGATATTTTCCAATGAATTGTAGCAAAACGAAAACATGAGAGAAAAATATTTTTGCTTCTGAATATGTATAGTTTATTACCATCATGTGGGTTTCTGAGATGGTGTATTGAAGTTGAGACCTTTCTCTGGGCATACATCGACGATTCCTTTAGTACGAATTGATATTTGACCCAGCAGCAAGGTGAAAATACACAGAACGACACGCGTGTGTGATTGGTTAATCAGTGTGGCTTGAGTGCCAGCGTGGAAGGATAGAACGAGAGGCCACAGGCCTCAAGAGTTTTATCCTTCTGCAATGGTACAAGTGCTACATCGATTAACCCATTCACATACGCGTGTCATTCTGTGTTTATTACACACCTTCACATCCATAAAAACAACTATTAAAAGAACACTCAGCAATTCATTTGACAACAGATACTATCAACAAAAAGAACAGATTTTATTGCTAACCAAATCTGCGAACCTAAGTTACTATTTCGTTCTCTGGCACATAGAACACTTTGGTACTCAGGGGACGATTTTCAGCTATTGTTAGTGATTCAAATTGTAATTGCGGTGCATGATTTGTAGAAAGATCCAGTGAAATTTTGATTTTTAGCTCAACTTTGGCGAAGCCAAATTTGAGCTTATGCCATGGCCAGTTGTCCGTCGTCCGTCTGGCCGTCTGTCTGTCTGTCCGCCTGTCCGTCTGTCCATCAACAATTCAATACGGCTCGGGCTAGAGGCCGTATTTATGAACCGATCTTTCCGAAACTTCTTTGGTACCTTTGTTATGACTGTGGGACGAGAACGAGTGTTTTTGTGTCCGATCCGAAATTCAAGTTGGCCGCCAGCCGCCATTTTGTACCAACGATGCAGAAATCTGTTTTTTGTACAGAACTTCCATATGAAAGCGCTGATTTGAAGAATTTTTGTATGAATGTTTAGTACCATGGGATACATCACATATAATACGGGTTTTTTTCTCGTACGTAAATTATGCAAATTAGACTAACTTTGATGTTTTTAGTGTTACTTTCAGCACTGTAAGTGCAAATGCCAATACGGCTCGGGCTAGAGGCCGTATTTATAAATCGATCTTTACGAAACTTCTTGGGTACCTTTGGTATCACAGTGGGATGAGAACGAGTGTTTTGGGGTGTGGTCTGAAATTCAAGATGGCCGATGGCAGCCATTTTGTACAAAATTAGGTGCAATCAGATTTTTACACAGAACTTCCATATGAAAGTGCTGACTTAAATAATTTTTTGTGTGAATGTTTAGTACCATGGGATACATCACATATAATACAGGTTTTTTTCTCATGCAGAAATTATGCAAATTAGATGAACTTTGATTTTTTCAGTGCTACTTACACACAGTAAGTGCACATGTCAATACGGCTCGGGCTAGAGGCTGTATTTATCAACCGATCTTCATGAAACTTCTTGGGTACCTCTGTTATCACCTTGGGATGAGAACGAGTGTTATTGAGTTCAGTCCAAAATTCAAGATGGCTGCCAGTAGCCATTTCGTACCGAAATTAGGTGTAATCAGTTTTTAGCTCAACTTGACAAAGTCAAGCTGAGCTATTGCCATCACTTCTCGTCCGTCGGCGTACGTACGTATGTATGTACGTACGTACGTACGTACGTTAGTACATTAGTACGTACGTCCACAATTTCCTTTGGCACACCTCACAGGTCGCATTTATGATCAGATTACTTTGAAACTTCTTATGCTTGTTTGGGGTGACCTCTAGATGGGAGCTATCGATTTTCTTCAATTTCCGTCAAAAAATGTTGCCGCGGCCAACGTTCTTAGAACTTAGTTTAGTCAAACCACAATATTTCCCTTTGGCACACCCTACAGGGCACATTTATGATCGGATTGCTTTGAAACCTGATATGCTTATTTAGGGTGACCTCTAGATGGGAGCTATCGATTTTCTTCAATTTCCGGCAAAAGATGTTGCCACGGCCAACGTTCGTAGAACTTAGTTTAGTCAGACCTCAATATTTCCCTTTGGCACACCCTACAGGGTACACTTACGATCAGATTGCTTTGAAACCTGGTATGCTTGTTTGGGGAGACCTCTAGATGGGAGCTATCGATTTTCTTCAATTTCTGTCAAAAAATGTTGCCGCGGCCAACGTTCTTAGAACTTAGTTTAGTCAGAAGACTCAATATTTCCCTTTGGCACACCCTACAGGGTACATTTATGATCGGATTGCTTTGAAACCTGGCATGCTTGTTTGGGGTGACCTCTAGATGGGAGCTATCGATTTACTTCAATTTCTGTCAAAAAATGTTGCCGCGGCCAACGTTCTTAGAACTTAGTTTAGTCAAACCACAATATTTCCCTTTGGCACACCCTACAGGGCACATTTATGATTTGATTGCTTTGAAACCTGGTATGCTTATTTAGGGTGACCTCTAGATGGGAGCTATCGATTTTCTTCAATTTCCGGCAAAAAATGTTGCCACGGCCAACGTTCGTAGAACTTAGTTCAGTCAGACCTCAATATTTCCCTTTGGCACACCCTACAGGGCCCATTTATGATCAGATTGCTTTGAAACCTGGTATGCTTGTTTGGGGAGACCTCTAGATGGGAGCTATCGATTTTCTTCAATTTCTGTCAAAAAATGTTGCCGCGGCCAACGTTCTTAGAACTTAGTTTAGCCAGAAGACTCAATATTTCCCTTTGGCACACCCTACAGGGTACATTTATGATCGGATTGCTTTGAAACCTGGCATGCTTGTTTGGGGTGACATCTAGATGGGAGCTATCGATTTTCTTCACTTTCCGTCAAAAAATGTTGCCGTGGCCAACGTTTTTAGAACTCAGTTTAGTCAGACCACAATATTTCCCTTTGGCACACCCTACAGGGCACATTTCTGATTTGATTGCTTTGAAACCTGGTATGCTTGTTTGGGGAGACCTCTAGATGGGAGCTATTGATTTTCTTCAATTTCCATCAAAAAATGTTGCCGCGGCCAACGTTCTTAGAACTTGGTTTAGTCAGAAGACTCGATATTTCCCTTTGGCACACCCTACAGGGCACATTTATGATCGGATTGCTTTGAAACCTTTCATGCTTGTTTGGGGTGACCTCTAGATGGGAGCTATCGATTTTCTTCCATTTCCGTCAAAAAATGTTGCCACGGCCAACGTTCTTAGAATTTAGTCTAGTCAGACCACAATATTTCCCTTTTGTACACCCTACAGGGCACATTTATGATCGGATTGCTTTGAAACCTGGCATGCTTGTTTGGGGAGGCCTCTAGATGGGAGCTATCGATTTTCTTCGGTTTCTGTCAAAAAATGTTGCCACTGGCAAAAAAACTGACATTGCTCCCAATGATCTCCAATTTTGCCATTTCATTTATAACTTACCAAGTTCAAGTTTGTCAAGTTGAGCTACAGTGTCATTGACACTTTCATTTGTACACAAGTTCTATACGGCTCAGGCTAGAGGCCGTATTTATGAACCGATCTTTATGAAACGTCTTGGGTACCCTTGTTATCACCGTGGGATGAGAACGAGTGTTTTTGGGTGTGGTCCAAAATTCCAGATGGCCACCAGCAACCTTTTGTGTACCAAAATTAGTGCAATCAGTCTTTTGTACAGAACTTCTGTATGAAAGTTCTGATTTGAATAAATTTTTGTATGAATGTTTATTAAAATGGAATACATCACACATAGTACAGGTTTTTTTCTCAAGCAGAAATTATGCAAATTAGATGAATTTTGATTTATTTAGTGCTACTTATACACTGTAAGTGCACATGTCAATACGGCTCGGGCTAGAGGTTGTATTTATCAACCGATCTTCATGAAACTTCTTGGGTACCTTTGTTATCACCTTGGGACGAGAACGAGTGTTTCTGAGTACGGTCCAAAATTCAAGATGGCTGCCAGTGGCCATTTTGTACCGAAATTAGGTCCAATCAGTTTTTTGTCACAACTTCTATACAGCTCGTATTTATGAACTGATCTTCACAAAACTTCTTGGGTACCTTTGTTTTCACCTTGGGACAGAAATGAGTGTGTTTTGGGGGTGCCTTTGTTATCACTGTGCTATGAGAACAAATATTTTGGGGTTCAGTCAGACCCACTCTGGGACTCAAAGATTTCTTTTCTATTTAGCATCTGATTGTCACCCACCCTTACAATACTTTATCTATACATTTGTTACTACAGTATTTATGTACAGACCGTTACAATACTTTATATGTACATTTGTTATCAGGTCATTACCTAGATGTTTGTCATTGCTGTGTCACATACTATACATGTACATGTCTTGACAAGTTGAGCTACAGTGTCATTGCCACTTTCATTTATAAAAATAGTCTCAACGAGTTCCATTCTACACATATGTGCAGAACAGATTTTTATTTTCTGCATGGTTTCATATTGCTGTAGATAGGGATTTTATAGAACAGGCGTGTATTAAACTTCAGTACACCACCTTGGAAACCCACATGATATCTTACAATTCCTCCATTTCTGAACTTGTTCTCATAATGAAGGGATTGGGTACAGTTTTTTAAGTGCATCTCTTTTGACAATCCTTCAGCATTCATGACTTCATGGTATTATGTTCTTGCACTGTACATGACGTAATCCTCTTTCATTATTTTGCTTGGACAATAACCTCTGAAGTTTATGGTAGTGTTTCAGCTGTGTATTTCTTTGTTTTATTTTTCATGATTAACATATGGTAGACCTACATAAAAATATCATCATGGCAAAAAAATTGATGTAGTCTAATTCAGGGACCGATCAGGACTAGCTAAAATACGCTCTAGCCTCGGAGCCTATTTTTTCAATTCATGCACCAGATTTCAATTTACGGAGTCACACTGCTGTTTGTAACACACACTGCAAGTATGTAATAGCTCTCATCATTTTCATTTAGTACACTATAGCAAACATTAATCTTCACTGTGGTTTCTGATCAAGTCTTGGCTGCCTATTTAGGCAGCCAAGACTTGATCAGAAACCACAGTGAAGATTAATGCTTGGTAATTAAGACTTGAAGTATTAACTTAAGCACTCTATAACAATGATAAATGATAATCATATATATAGTACATGTAAGAGTGTCTCTCTCGATTATCCATCGAAAGAATATCAAAATATGATCTGAGAAGTTACGCACCAACTGAGAAGCCTATTTCTGATATTTAAGAGTCAGGTCCTGATGTTTCAGAACCAAATACGCACTGGCGCATGCCCAGGTCGGTCCCTGCTAATTTATTTTGTTGTGCTGGTGGTTTATTTATCATTTAATTACTGTTTTCAAAAACAGTGACCTTGACAAATGCAATCAGTTTTTGATGCATGCAGAAAAACAAAACGTTCTCTTAATGAATCGATTGATTGCACATGCAGTTGCTATCCTCAATACAGATTTGTATTTTGACTACGCATTTTCATTTGTATTGGGGGAAATATGTTCTTTTTGAAAGATAAAACTTAAAATGTAGCACACACAGATGTCAAAATTTCAAATCTTTTTTGGTTTCCTGTGAGCATGGTGGTGTCTCATTGTTCAGAGTATTAGACTAAAGACTGAAAAGTAGTTTATTCTATCTTGACCCACATCATCTGCATCTGTCCTTGAGCAAGACATTTATTTTTAATTACCCAAGTGGCAGTGGGGTGGTACTGTGTACTAGAAAAAAAACGTATTGCATGTTGACGTTACAGTTATGCCACCATCTGCTGCTAATCCTTCTTTTGTGGGGTAAATAAGATGGAGAGTCTGTCCATTAATTCTTGCTGCTCACTGGTTCTCTCTGGGATCTCCGGCTTCCTTATTATTTTTCAATTTTTACCTCAAACACATAGCTTATGGTCCTTCATTGGAAACAGCTAATTCAGCTCATTCCATTGAAGTGTCATAAGCTACATGTATGTTTTTAAGGCACTTTTATGAAAATTTTTAGTTATTCACGAAATTCATTTGCAAGTGTCATCTTCTATCTATTCATTTTTGGTGAAAGACTGAAGATTGATTGGATAATACATGTAAGGCTAAACACAGTGAGGGGGGAGTATGGGGCACTGGAGTCAATGATCCAAGTTTGAATCTTTCATATATTTTGCATGTACCAAAGGACACATGAAATACATGAAAAACTCCAAAGAAGGATCGTTGATTCTTGTCCCCCATATTGTACCCAAGTTGTGTTCTGTATACCATGATTAACCCCCCTACACACTGATGATTAAACACACCTGAATTAAGTGAATGAGGCTGATTTTATCATAGAGAAATATCACTTTTGGCAGTCTGTTTAACCCTTTACCCAACGTAACGGCCAAAACCGGCCAGCGCTATTCTAAAAAATCGCCAATTAATTTTCATTATTTTTTCATTTTTTGTTTCAAAAACATAGGTTATAACCCCTCATTGGAACGAGCTCGTTGAGCTCGTTCCAATGAGGGGTCATAACCTATGTTTTTGAGACAAAAAATGGAAAAAATTAGTTATTCAAGAATTTTTCTTGCAAGTGTCATCTGCTTTTCATGTTAGGTAAAGAGTTAACTTCTTGTTTGACACTATTTTGTGTCAAAACATTTCTTTCACGTCATAACATCACTCCGATGCAATCAATTAGATGCATTTTACAAGATGCTCTTCCCAAAGATCAGATTCCACAGGGGGTGTACCTAGCACATTTCTCTGAGCTTGTACTGTACAGTTAAAACTAGAAGTCCTGTCATGAAATGCGCACAAATAGCACGTCGATCTGCGCATTAATCTATGCGTTATAACCATAGTGAGGCTGTCAAATTCTGTACATATGGCCTGTGCACAAGCAATGTTTCAGCCAATGGACTTCCGGGTAACTCGGAGATCCATTGGCAGAAACATTGCCTGTGTTTGCTATGAATAACCAGGAAAATATGCCATGCTTTGGATGGCATTCAATATGCCAATTGCCCGCAATTCCGACACGTGATTAAGCCAAGATAAGCGCACAGTTCATGACAGGACTTCTAGTTTCAATTGTATCGGCGATGTTGAAGACACACAGCAATCTTAGTATAATGGATAGCCACTTTGCCTTAAAAAATAGGGGATGGTCTTCTTGTGAGAGGCATGAACTATATATGACATCTGCAGGCCTTTATAATACCCCAAATTCAAGCCGGTAAAGGATTTCTGCAGATTAGGAGATGGCTACCAACAGCTTGTTGTAACATTCCAAAAAGAAGATATTTGTTAAGTTATACTTTTCACCATGCAAAATAGGTCTTAGAAAGACCTGTATCGTATTCTATTTGTATGTAAATTGACTAATTATGTAATTATACCCCCGCTTCGAAGAAGTGGGGGCTATATAGGAATCGCCCTGTACGTCCGTCCGTCCGTCCGTACGTCTTTCCGGACATGAAATTCTTGTGTGCGCAACTCCTCCTACATTAATGAACCGATTTTGATGAAACCTTTCAAACATCATCTCTACTAAGTGAACATGTGCATATTCCAAACTTTTTGATCTGCGACAATTTTAACCAGGTTATCTCTCTTGAACTTTGATTTAATATGGGTTTCTGCATGAAATTCTTGTGTGCGCAACTCCTCCTACATTTATCAATCAATTTGGACGAAAGTTTACAGACATCATCACTACTAAGTGAACATGTGCATATTCCAAAATTTTTGAGCTGTGGCAATTTTAACTAGGTTATCTTCCTTTAACTTAGATTTATTATGGGTTTCTACATGAAATTCTTGTGCGTGCAACTCCTCCTACATTTATCAATCAATTTGGACAAAACTTTTCAGACGTCATCACTACTAAGTGAACATGCGCATATTCCAAGATTTTTGATCTGCGACAATTTTAACCAGGTTATCTCCCTTTGACTTAGATTTATTATGTCTTTCCGTTCGAACAAATTCTTGTGTGCGCAACTCCTCCTACATTAATGAACCGATTTTGATGAAACCTTTCAAACATCATCTCTACTAAGTGAACATGTGCATATTCCAAACTTTTTGATCTGCGACAATTTTAACCAGGTTATCTCTCTTGAACTTTGATTTAATATGGGTTTCTGCATGAAATTCTTGTGTGCGCAACTCCTCCTACATTTATCAATCAATTTGGACGAAAGTTTACAGACATCATCACTACTAAGTGAACATGCGCATATTCCAAAATTTTTGAGCTGTGGCTATTTTAACTAGGTTATCTCCCTTTAACTTAGATTTATTATGGGTTTCTACATGAAATTCTTGTGCGTGCAACTCCTCCTACATTTATCAATCAATTTTGACGAAACCTTTCAAACATTATCACAACTAAGTGAACATACGCATATTCCCAAATTTTTGATCTGCGACAATTTTAACCAGGTTATCTCTCTTGAACTTTGATTTAATATGGGTTTCTGCATGAAATTCTTGTGTGCGCAACTCCTCCTACATTTATCAATCAATTTGGACGAAAGTTTACAGACATCATCACTACTAAGTGAACATGTGCATATTCCAAAATTTTTGAGCTGTGGCAATTTTAACTAGGTTATCTCCCTTTAACTTAGATTTATTATGGGTTTCTACATGAAATTCTTGTGCGTGCAACTCCTCCTACATTTATCAATCAATTTGGAGAAAACTTTTCAGACGTCATCACTACTAAGTGAACATGCGCATATTCCAAGATTTTTGATCTGTGACAATTTTAACCAGGTTATCTCCCTTTGACTTAGATTTATTATGTCTTTCCGTTCGAACAAATTCTTGTGTGCGCAACTCCTCCTACATTAATGAACCGATTTTGATGAAACCTTTCAAACATCATCTCTTCTAAGTGAACATGTGCATATTCCAAACTTTTTGATCTGCGACAATTTTAACCAGGTTATCTCTCTTGAACTTTGATTTAATATGGGTTTCTGCATGAAATTCTTGTGTGCGCAACTCCTCCTACATTTATCAATCAATTTGGACGAAAGTTTACAGACATCATCACTACTAAGTGAACATGCGCATATTCCAAAATTTTTGAGCTGTGGCTATTTTAACTAGGTTATCTCCCTTTAACTTAGATTTATTATGGGTTTCTACATGAAATTCTTGTGCGTGCAACTCCTCCTACATTTATCAATCAATTTTGACGAAACCTTTCAAACATTATCACAACTAAGTGAACATACGCATATTCCCAAATTTTTGATCTGCGACAATTTTAACCAGGTTATCTCCCTTTAACTTGGATTTATTATGGGTTTTGTGTGTGCAACTCCTCCTACATTAATGAACCGATTTTGAATACATGTTGCACATTGTAAATGTGTTTTTCCAAATGTAAACCATATATGTGTGGGCTCTTTAAGTATTCAGTGCTGTTCTGTGGAAGGCCACATGCAAATACAAATTTCAACAACAAAAAATGATCTTTATGTATACATTTCCTTATGGCCTTCGCCTACATGATCAGAAGTGCATTCCTCTAAAAACCCAAAGCGGGCGTATTAATCACCTTCAGTGATAGTTCTAGTTTCTCATATTTTGGCGACATTTTTTACTTGAATCTGGTGTCCCCAAATTTGACCAATTTAAAGCCCTGGACATCTGCCATATTTATATATGTACAGTACGGCCGCTGTGGATTGATCACTTTCCATGCATGGGCAATATTTCCATGGATGCAATAATATTAGATTTTAAACACTAATTATAGGAATAATCATCAAAAATTTAATTAATGATTGTACCCGGTGCTCCATTAATTAAACTTTTGCTGCTGCTGATTTTTTTTACTCGATTTTTTACATTGGTGGACATTACTCCAAGGTGACTGTACTGTATATATATATTAAATACAAACCATATATATCTATACATGTCATATATAGTTCATCAAAACCATCCTAAAATAGTCAATTAACAGGTGTATTTAGTTAACCAGAATTGAGCCATTCCGATTATTTCCTGAAAATTGATTCTATTATATACATGTAAATATGATATTACAGATTAAAAGTTTATAATGGAATTATTGGAATAAAATTATTGAAAGTGGACATTTAATTGAAAGGCACCTACATATATTTTGGTAAAAAAATAAGAGTATTCCAGAATTTGGTCAGTTCCTTATTATGTCCCTGAAAAACTTTTTTCGAGGGGGTATGTAGTTTGCGGTCTCCATCCGTCCATCCGTCCTTAGGTGTGTCTGTCCGTCCGTACGAACATTTTGTATTATAACTCGAGCATCAGATGTCGGATTTTAATGTTCTTTGGTATGGTGATAGGGCAGCTTGGGGGAACGGATGCCCTCGTACCTAGCGTTTCGTCCATTCATGTTTGGTAGAGTTATAGCCCCTGTTTGTTTTTGGCCTCTGTTTCTGACTAAGGTAAATTGTACCATAGCCTATAGGGCAAAGTGCTGCCCAATTTTTTTTTTAGTTCATTCTTTTTCTGCGGCCATGTGCTTGCAGGGGGGAGGGTTGCATGACATTTTAACCTCTACATAATAATATATCCATATAAATATGGATGACACAAGAATTATAGTGATTTTGGTTCCAGACCATTTAAAATTGTATCTCCACACCAATCGATTTCAAATTTTATTGCTTATTACTAATGTCAAAATACAGGTCAAGTTTGATTTGGAGGTTGAAGTTCATTCCAACCATTCTTGCAAGAGTTATGCCTCTTTTTGAATTAAAAAATCACATATTTCCCAATATCAGCTTTATTCTTAATGTCCAGTTCCTATAGGGGAAGTGCTGCCCGATTTTATTTTAGTCCACCATTTCCGTACTGACCAGTTCTTGCAGGGGAGGTTGCATGTCATTTTAAACTACATAACAATATAACCATATAAATATGGATGCCAATTTCAGCTTTATTCTTACCTGGCCAGCGCCTATGGGGAAGTGCCACCCAATTTCTTTTAGTCCACTATTTCTGTGCTGCCCAGTGCTTGGTTGGGAGGTTGCATGTCATTTTAACCCACTACATATCGACATAAACCATATAAATATGGATGCCAATTTCAGCTTTATTCTTACTGGCCAGTGTCTTATAGGGGAAGTGCTGCCCAATTTTTTCTAGTTCACTACTTCTATACTGCCCAGTGTTTGCAGGGCAGGTTTGCATGTCATTTTAACCTACTACATATCGATATATTCATATAAATATGGATGATACAAGAATCATAGCATTTTTTAATTTCATTCATTCAAAGTTGTTTGGATGAACTAATTCTCTTCAAACATTCAGAAGTTATTTATTTACATGCAAGTCCGACTTTGCTACCTTCGGGGGAATCAGCACACGCATTAGCGTTGCTCTTGTTATTTAGTTTTGTGATAAATTGGGTATATCCCATTTAACAGTGCTCAATAAACTCAGCTAAATAACATGATTACATGTATAGTGCATTAAATATTTGATTTATAGTTTGTTTATGAGTTTAGAGACACTTTCAACAGCTAGGATCATATCATATTGAACACTTTTACAGGTGGAGGAAACCAAGCACCCAGAAAGAAGCACCAGGTAGTGATAAGTAACTGTCAGACTCTTCAACTTCCAGTATAGTCGTCGTGAACTAGTCGAAACCATGCACAGGCAGTGATGTCCATGCGAACGTTTACCAGTTAATAAAAATCATCACCAGCAAAAATTTTAATTAATGAAGCACCAGGTAGTACCTGGTGTTTCATTGATTAAATTTTTGATGATTATTCCTATAATAGGTTTTTGGAATCTAAAATTATTGCATCCATGGAAATGTTACCCACCCATAGAAAGTGACCAGTCCATGGTGGCTGTACTGTACTAATGCAGTGAGCATTGGTTGAAGACACGTGCAGTTGTGCATCTGTCTTTCTCAGAACACAACACAGATGATGTGGGTCGGGACTGAACTTTTGATTTTTTAATCTGAAAAAATGCACTAACCAATAAACCACCACACTCCAAGCTCAAATTGGATAACCCTGCGTTAAGTTTTTCCAAAGGTTATCCATAATTTTCTAGGATAATCTTTTCTCACGCCTCTAAAATCACCCATTTCAAATTAGTGTTTCAAACAAATTTCTCATAAACCTTTTCCTATAATCGATTGTTCTCTTTCTGTTTTTGTTTTTTGAGTGTTTTTTGTTTAATATTTGTTTCTTATCAAAAGTTGTAGGTTATTCAGAATTTAAGGGATTATCCCTTCACATGCCGTAGAGGTGGTGTAATTTAAAGGCTCAAGTTATACATCTGATCAGTTTGGGCTCCTGTGATAATTCTAAATTTGATTCGAAAGTCAATATTCAAGTTTATTTGATTCAAAATCAGAAATTCATATCTTTTCAAATATACTTCGGCCATGACTGTGAATGTTTACAGATTGTAATTGATCACATTATTTTATATTGAGTATTGTTCTTGGCAGAAATGTAACTGACCTGTAGCGGTCTTTGTAGCTTTTGTATCTACAACTGTTCATTTCAACTTATTGTGCCCTATGATCAGTGACCATAAATAAAAATTTTAAGGAAAACCCTGATTACCATATTTACTCTATGTATTGGGACACTCTATGATTTGGGACACACATTTTTTCCAGAAAACTATATTTTTTTTTATGCTCCAAAGTTTGGGACATTCAGGAGATTTGTTTCCAGTTGGCCCGTCGCTAGTAGCAGACGACACTCATAAAAAAAATTCTTGAGTAACTAAAAATTTTCATTTTTTGCTTCCAAAACATAGCTTATGATCCCTCATTGGAACGAGCGTATTGCGCTCGTTCCAATGAGGGATCATAAGCTATGTTTTGGAAGCAAAAAATGAAAATATAAAAAAAAAATTGAACGGCGATTTTCGTATATAGTGATGGAAAACGAATCACACACAACTTTATTCAGCATCAAATCAAGACCAGGCTGTGTTCTTTCCCTATTTTCTAAGAATTGAGACACCTGTGAAAATAATTATTTTTAGCTGTCCCAATTCATAGAGTAAATACAGTATTATATATACATAAGTAGAACAGGCTATAATTTACACGTGGATCGACTCCATTCAATGTTGAATTATCATTTTGCTTTAGTCATTCTGCATTTTTTTTTAAAAACAAATGGCTTGATTGGCTTCACAGCCAATTGGAGTTGATCCAATTTAAAACAAGTGTTTTTCAAAGAAAACATGATAAAAGTGAGGTATCAGCCCTATCAGCCAGGTTTGTTTAAAAATATTTATTGCTGCAGTTTTGAAGCTACTAAGTCAACATTTTGAATAGTTCAGACAATTGCTAGTATATTGGTTTTTATTTAATGCTCAGGCATCAATTCACGCTGAAAAATTAAGTCATATTCCCCTGTCGGTCGGCAAAACGAAATATCAAAATGATATTTAGAAATCGATATTTCATCGTAGGTTCGGATGACGAATCACATGTACTTTAAACGAGTCAGCACATCAGTAATGAATTCCAGAGTCCCAAATACAAACGAATTCGAATAATTGATAGTGACAGTGACTAAATCAATTCATTAAATCAGCGGTTTCAAAGTTTGACTTTCTCATTCACCTTCCAGCGAAAAGCCGAAATCACTTTCAAATTTCTTCAGTTCAACTTCACACGTCTTCAGTGCATTGAGTTCAAAAAAAATAAAATGACGTGTCTTGTTATTGAAAATAAGAAAGTGGTGTTTTTTGTTATTGTTCTATTTCTTCGAAACACATTGCGATTATTTCAATTCGCCAGCCTTGGTAAATCGTAAAGTTAGGGGAGAAATAAGACGGGACTACTTTTTGTGCGGATATTCACACATTCCAATGGTTGGAGTTTGGTTGTTGTAATTTTTGTATGGACGCCGGTTCGGCACATAAATTTTGCGCCTTAATGGCAAATAAAGGCCACAAATTGGAGAGTTTGTAGTCGTAGAGCATTAAATAAAAAGAAAATTCACGAAAATTTGATGAATACCGAAAATATCTCGTTCGTGGCTACAAGAAATATGAGGATCCTCATATTTCTTTGTAGCCACTCACGAGATATTTTCGGTATTCATCAAATTTTCGTGAATATCCTCTATATATCTCAGTTTATAGCGTGGGTGAGGCGAAAAATGCACTCCACATAACTGTGTCTTTTAATAATCGGGGATATTTTTTAAAAAAAAAACCTAACTTTTCTTTTGACGATGTATTCATTAACTTGATTTGATTCAAAGTTTGATTTGAAATGCGCTTAAAATTCGTGATTCGTTTCACCAATTCGATTTGATATTCAATTTTATAAAAATTGGCAATTTGCAGGTCCCCTGATCAGTTGTATAATTGGCCGATGATGGGTGAAGGGGTGGTGAAGACATCACAATGACTTACAGAAGGAAGATGAACTGAACAATGCTAAAGATAAACGTTTTATTTTTGTGTTCATTAACTGTTAGGGTGTTGAAAGCCCATATTTGGGCTTTATTCTGAAGTGCAGATGTCACAACTTAAAGCCTTCATATTCTTACTTGTGCTTCATATTATCTTTGAAGTTAAATTTCTAAGTCGGTATGC
Source organism: Pictodentalium vernedei (assembly GCA_031216915.1). Classification (NCBI taxonomy): domain Eukaryota; kingdom Metazoa; phylum Mollusca; class Scaphopoda; order Dentaliida; family Dentaliidae; genus Pictodentalium; species Pictodentalium vernedei. The sequence continues at coordinate 109,209,901 of CM062295.1, read as the reverse complement.
CCTGTCACAATTCATAAATTGTAACATGTGAAAATCAGGTGAACAAATTTTGATGACCAAAAATAATACAGCACTCTACCAGTTAAAAAAAAACATTGACAAAAAAAGGAGAGTGTAATGGGATTGGGGTATCATGGCTCAAAAGGATTATGCAAATTTTTATAGGGTTATCTTAAATTTTCAAATTATGCATCCCTGGCATGCAGACATTTATAGTTCAACTGAACCCTGTTAATTTAATGTTTGCTTTACCAGTGAATAATATGCAGTTAACAAGATATTTCAGTTAATCAGAATTCTCTCAATTCCTGTATATGTTGTTGATAAATTCAGTTTTGTATCCATAGTACTGATATACTGGTATCCTGTTTGATAGAGCTCAGGACCATCTCAACAAATAAGATATTGTGATTTAAAAACTTAAATTGAAAGCACTGAGGCCCAGAATGTCTCTGGGTCTGAGAATTTGAGAGTTTATATCAGTATAAATTTATGATGGATCACAGTATTCTTCATTCAATTAACCAGGCCTTTAGATTAGCCCAGTTTCACTCCATTTGCAGGTGTGCTCAAATTAGAGAAGGTTTGAAGACATCAAAAAAAAAAATGAATTCTATGTGCTTCTTCTACATTGGAGAATAGCTTCCATCTTAATATGATCATAGAAACACGAAGAAAGACATGGCAATAAACAAAACAGGATAAGGCTGTTATATCTGGTTTTAATGTGCCCAAGTTAGGGCAAAAGAGTGTGCCCAAAATAAATGAATTTAAAGGCCTGAATTAACTCTTTCACCTAACATGCATAGAAGATGACATTAGCAAACATATTCTTGAATAACTCAAAAAATAGATTTTTTGCCTTAACCCTTTACCCAACGCAGACGATATCAAAATTTATACTTTTAAGTATAATTTTTTGAATTTTTTCAAAAAATTTCAACAAAACCATATCATGTGACCCCTCGTTGGAACGAGCTCGACAAGCTCGTTCCAACGAGGGGTTACATGATATGGTTTTGTTGAAATTTTTTGAAAAATAATATTATTTCAAATACTGAATTTACATATTACGCGGGCGGATGCGGGCAATTCGTTGGGTAAAGGGTTAAAAACATAGTGTTTGACTCCTCATTGGAACAAGCTCAATGAGTTTATTTATTCCAAACTATGTTTTTTTGAGTAATAAATTTCAAAAATAAACTTTTGAAATTTTTGTGAAGAATGCTGACTGTACAGAACTGTGATCACAAATTCCAATCAGATCTCGACTACATGTAGGTTATGATTTGGTTGAAATTATCTTTCTGCTTTTTTTCCACAGCAATATAGAATCTTACCCATCGGCGAAACTTGTGAGAATATTTAACAGATTAGGTGTTGAAGCTATTATCATGGCTCTATTAAAAACTGCTAAAAGCCACAATAGTGGTTTCACCCTGTATTCATTAGCTTGCTCAGCAGTAGAAGAAAAAATGTTGATATAAAATTGTTTGGTTGCAATTTATTGGAGAGTGTCATTTGCACTCTCCAATAAATTGTAACAAAACAATCATTTATGAACTAAATCTTGCTAACCTAAGGGTACTCGTGCTTGCAGTGTGCTATCTTTGAAAAAAATACCTGTGTTTCAAATCACCTTTGAAAAGTAATTTAACACTCTCCCAGTTAATCTGAGATGCTATTTTCTTGAGCGGGACGGTATTTCAGTATATCGGTAACACTGGTATTGAAATCTTCACTGGTTGAATTTCATCCATGAAAAATTCAACAACGATATACCGTGTGTGATGACATTGATACAAGACAATTTCCCATTATTTTTTAAACTCCTATAAAAGCACTGTAAGACTGTCAATAAGCATTTTATTAGCTTAACTTGACATAGTCAAGATAAGCTATTGCCATCACGCGTGCAGAAGTCTGTTAGTCCGTGAGTCTGTTCACATTTTCCTTTAGCACGGGCTACACCCCGCAGTTCTTGTCTGATAACCACGAAATTTCATATGCAGGTTTGGGGTCATGTCTAGATGAGAACGTCCCCTTTTTGTCGTGATCGGTCAACCGGTATGGCTGGCCGAGCCCAAAACCCGAAAACCATTAGCGCCGTCTACAGGTTGTATTTATGAAGGGATTTCATTGAAACTTGGTAGGATGCCTCTGTATAATGCCTAGATGAGAAAGTCCCCTTTTGGGCATGATCTATCAACCATGATGGCTGCCCAAGCCCGAAACCCAAAAACTTTTAGGACAGTCTGCAGGTCATGTTTAATATAGAGGGATTTCATTGTAACTTGGTAGGATGACTCCTTATGATCTCTAGATGAGAATTTCCCCATTTGGGCGTGATCTGCCAACCGTGACGACTGCCCGGGCCCCAAACCCGAAAACCTTTAGCACAGTGTACAGGTCATATTTATTGAGGAATTTCATTGTAACTTGGTGGGTAGACTTCATACAATGTCTAGATGAGAAAGTCACATTTTGGTCCTGATTGGGCAACTGTGACGGCTACAGGGACCCGAAGCCCAAAAACCTTCAGCACAGTCTACAGGTCATATTTATGAAGGGATTTCATTGTAACTTGGTAGGATGACTCCAAATAATGTCTAGATGAGAACGTCCTATTTTGATCGCGATCATTCATCCTTGATGGGTGCCCAAGCCCAAAGACCTTTAGCATAGTCTATAGGTCGTATTTATGGAAGGATTTCATTGTAACTTGTTAGGTTGACTCCATATAATGCCTAGATGATGACATCCCCTTTTGGTCGTGATTGGTCAACTGTGATGGCTACAGGTGCCCAAAGCTCGAAAATCTTGAGCACTGTCTACAGGTCATCTTTATGAAGGGATTTCATTGTAACTTCGTAGGATCACTCCAGATTATGCCCAGATGAGAATGTCCCCTTTTGGTTGTGATCATTCAGCCATGATGGCTGCCCGAGCCCAAAGCCCGAAAACCTTTAGCACAGTCTCCAGGTCATATTTATGAAGGGATTTCATTGTAACTTGGTAGGTTGACGTCATATAATGTCTAGATGAGAACAGCCCCTTTGGGACACCATTAGGCTACTGTGACGGCTACAGTGGCCTGAAGCTCAAAAACCTTTAGCACAGTCTACAGGTGATATTTATGAAGAGATTTCATTGTACCTTTGTAGGATGACCCCAAATAATGTCTAGATGAGAATGTCCCCTTTTGGTCGCTATCATTCAGCCTTGATGGCTGCCCGAGCCCAAAACCCCAAAACCTTTAGCATAGTCTATAGGTCATATTTATGGAAGGATTTCATTGTAACCTGTTAGTTGGACTCCATATAATGCCTAGATGATGACATCCCCTTTTGGTCGTGATTGGTCAACTGTGACGGCTTCAGGGGCCTGAAGCCCAAAAACCTTGAGCACAGTCTACAGGTCATATTTATGAAGGGATTTCATTGTAACTTCGTAGAATCACTCCAGATGATGCCTAGATGAGAATGTCCCCTTTTGTTGTGATCATTCAACCATGATGGCTGCCCGAGCCCAAAACCCCAAAACCTTTAGCACTGTCTACAGGTCATATTTATGAAGAGATTTCATTGTAACTTGGTAGGTTGACTTCATATAATGTCTAGTTGAGAATGTACCCTTTGGACGCAATTGGGAAACTGACGGCTGCAGGGGTCCGAAGCCCGTAAACCTTGAGCATAGTCTACAGGTCCTATTTATGAAGGAATTTCATTGTAACTTTGTAGGATCACTCCAGATGATGCCCAGATGGGAATGTCCCCTTTTGTTGCGATCATTCAACCATGATGGCTGCCCGAGCCCAAAAACCTTTAGCACTGTCTACAGGTCATATTTATGAAGAGATTTCATTGTAACCTGGTAGGTTGACTTCATATAATGTCTAGTTGAGAATGTACCCTTTGGACGAAATTGGGAAACTGACGGCTGCAGGGGTCCGAAGCCCGAAAACCTTCAGCACAGTCTACATGCCATATTTATGAAGGGATTTCAATGTAACTTGATAGGATGGCTCGTTTTGGAATAATTTCACTGTAACTTGGTAACTTTTGTTGATATACGTTAACTGTGAGGGCCACATACATTAACTGTGATGTCATATTAACCCACTAGAGCCACCTCTTTAGTACAGTGTACACCTCATATTATTTTTATCAAAAACATAGCATACAGGGAACAGAAATGAACATATTCCCAATTATCACAATTCTTGTCTCATTTCATAATCCTTTCATAAACATTGAACATTATCCTTTTCATCAAATCAGCACACATGATAACCCTTTACCTAACTTGAAATGCAGACGGCACTTGCAAAACAAATTCTTGAATAACTATTTTTTTGTCATTTTTTGTCTCAAAAACATAGGTTATAACCCGTCATTGGAACGAGCTCGATGAGCTCGTTCCAACGAGGGGTCATGACCTATGTTTTTGAGACAAAAAAATGAAAAAATAACGAAAATTAATTGCCAAATTTTGAGTATAGCGCTGGCCAGTTTTGGCCGTTACGTTGGGTAAAGGGTTAAGCTACAGTGTCATTGACACTTTCATTTAATTTTTTGTTTCTTTTATTTTATTTTTATTTTTAGAGCTATATGTAGATAAGGGGCCAGTTGTATTTAGTACTAACTTTTACATGTATCATGTATTGTAAAATAACAGCTTCACCTTCAGCTGTTACAGTAGGTTATTTATATTTAATGTAATATTTATTTAACTGATTATTTTATAGCAGTGTATTGAAGAGTGTCATGTGACAAATTTAACAAAAGAAATCAGAACAAAAATATCTCTTGCTTTCATAAGCAGCAGATGCTCAATGAATGTGTTTGTGTGTTGGGGTGGAGGGAGGGAATGCATTTAATGTCCAAGATGCACTGAATCTATGATGGTTGGCATGGTGGTAGAAAATTTAAAAAAAAAAAAGATTCACAGAAATCACATTTCCTTGATTCTCAGGTCATGACAAGTGTGAGAGAAGGTGTTAAAAAATAAAAATGTTTGTGAGAGGAACACTGATAAATAAATAAATGGGAGCGCATGGCTCAGTGATAGACTGTTGGACTTCTGTGCTAGAGGTTCCGAGTTTGATCCGCATCTGGAATGACCCACGTTGTGTCCTTGGGCAGGGCACTTTATCCTGGTTACCTACACGATGGTACGATAATGCCACATACTGAGGTGTACTGCATGTCAGTGGTGCACATGTCTGCAACTGCTGAAACCCTGCTTGAGCGGAATAGTTAGAATGTTGAGGAGCTGATAGTTGCTCGCCAATGCTCTGTGGTTCTCTCCGGGTACTCTGGCTTCCTCCACCCATAAAACTGTCACAGTCACGATTAGCCATTGTACATAAGTATGTGACCTTAAACACCAATAAATAAATAGCACTGATAAATATACTTTACCTTTGGAATAGCTAATGACTTTCCATATCGCACCATTTATGGGGTTCCCACGGGGCCTTGGATTCAAGAAACAGCTTTTGCAATTGACTAGGGCCATTCAAGGCCTTGAAAACCTGGAAAATGGATCAGGAGGCCTTGAAAAAACCTTGAATATTCATGAAATAAAAATGTTGGTGAAGCTTGTAATCATAACTGTAGAGTTTTATATACCAGAGTTTGTGAAGGCGTAGTCCTAATTAGGACCCTATGATCATTACTGTAATGACTGGAGGGTTCTAGTTAGGACTAGTGGTCCCAAGACTTTTGAAAATTCTTGAATTGGACATTTGTGGAGCCTTGAATAATGCAAAAAATGTCTCAAATGACCTTCATTAGCTTTTGTCCTTGCTCACAGGAACCCTGATGTTTTATTATCATACATAGGGCAAGTGTACAGATACCCGCTAATCTCTCCTTTTCAGTCATCATGCCATGGTCTGGTTCAGTCCATGTCTTCTACTTTAACCCTTTACCCAACGCAGACGATATCAAAATTTATTATTTTAATTTTCATTTTTTTCAAATTTTTTCAAAAAAAATTCAACATATCACATATCATGTGACCCCTCATTGGAACGAGCTCGTTCCAATGAGGGGTCACATGATATGGTTTACCCAACGCAGACGCACATGATATGGTTTACCCAACGCAGACGATATCAAAATTTATTATTTTAAATTTCATTTTTTTCAAATTTTTAAAACAAAAATTCAACATATCACATATCATGTGACCCCTCGTTGGAACGAGCTCGTTCCAACGCGGGGTCACATGATATGGTTTTGTTGACATTTTTTGAAAAATAATATTTTTTTCAACTGCTGAATTTTGCATATTACGCGGGCGGATGCGGGTGATTCGTTGGGTAAAGGGTTAACCATTTTCCAACCTGAAGTGTAGTCTTTGGGTTAAAGATGGTTGAAACAAAAGAACCAGCCATCTGACTGAAGGTGGAATTCATTGACCAAATGCTACTAACTTTTGTTTGCATATATCGTTTTTTGTCTTGGATGTTGAAATCCGGCTTATGAACTCAAAGAACATAAAAATGTGTTTACATGTCTACATAACTTATAATCAAATGGAAATATTTTAACCAATTATCCAGTCCGAACAGTGGACAAGACTCTCAACAAATGTCTTGAGTGAGTAAACATTTTCATTTTTTGTCTCAAAAAACATAACTTATGACCCCTCATTGGAATGAGCTAGTTGTAGCTCAAGTGGCGATAATCTAATTTAGATTTCTTTGGTATGCCGACAGACCAGCATGGGGGAAAAGAACTTCACATAGAACAAGTTCTGTCTGCACTTTATTGACAGAGATGTAGGGTTGCATGGTATTTGAAACTGAATACCAGTATTGGTATTAAAAAAAAATACTGTGGTACCTGTATATCGAAAGACTGTTCAGATATCTGAACATACATACCACAATCGGGACTTGAACAATCACAGTCGGAATGAATCAGCATGCCTTGATGATGCAGTTCGAATAAAACCTTACCCAATGCAGATGGTATTAAATTTATTATTTTACTTATTAGTTTATCAAAAAAAATCTATATTTATGTCATTTTTGGCCAGTGGGGGTTAATGTTGAAAGATTTGAGTGGTGATTGTGGTGTATCATATTATCCTCTAAATGTGTGGAAAATTTGAGCTAAATAGAATCCCTGACATCTTGCCCCCCGGATGTTTGCCCCCTCTGTCAAAATTGACAGAAGAGGACAATTTTATTAACAGGACACCTGCCCCCCCCCCCCTCCCCCCCCATCTGCCCTCCTCCTACTGGTTTATACATCTTGGACATATGGCCCATTTTCTAACAAAAATGTTATATTAACTTATTGAAGTGAGCGGGCTTAACTGTAAACAATTTTGAGACTTTCAAAAAATGTTAAAATTTTGCAAGTTTTTGGCAGAATATTGTGAAAATACGCGTTTTCACAGATATGACGATACCGCATTTCACTATGACATTACAAAAGTATGCCAAATTTGATCAAAATTACTCAGTGGGTTAAGAGTTAATCCCAATCACAGCTTGTTTTTGGCTCACCAACGTTAGTTGTGTGAGCCTATGGCATAGCCCTCATGTCGGCGTCGGCATCCGCTCTCAAATATTTGGAACTTTTGTGTACAGGTTTTGATTTTTTGGCTTTTTAAATTTTTTTTTAGTTTCTGCATACTGCTATGGTGGTTCACTATAACATTTAACTCTTTTCCAGGGTATTTTGTCTTAATTTTAACCCTTTGAATCAACTTTTAGAATTATTTTGATGTTTGCATGCAGGTTTTGATGTTGTTTTTTTTCCTTTCTTCCAAGTGGAGATTTACCTTGCAGCATATGTCCATGCTTTCTATTGTATGTAAACATGCATCTGAGGGCTATGTTTGTATTATTTAACCCTTTTCCTGCTGAATTACTTCAATTTTGGACTTTTATGTACAGCTATTGGACTTAGGCTTACAGCTTCTTACTTTTATGTACAGGTTGTGATAAAAAAAAAACAATTTCAAGTGAGGTTGACCTCACTACATATTGCAGTGGTGGTTATTATAACATTGATATCTTTCCAGTGCATTTTAAAAAATTTTTTTAACCCTTTGAATAGATTTTTAGACTTATTTTGACGTTTGCGTGCAGGTTTTCATGGATTTTTTTTCCTTTCTTCCAAGTGTAGAGCTTCTGCATATTGCTATGGTGGTTCACTATAACATTTAACTCTTTTCCAGGGTATTTTGTCTTAATTTTAACCCTTTGAATCAAATTTTAGACTTATTTTGATGTTTGTGTGCAGGTTTTGATGGGTTTTTTTTCTTTCTTCCAAGTGGAGATTTACCTTGCAGCATATGTCCATGCTTTCTATTGTATGTAAACATGCATCTTAGGGCTATGTTTGTATTATTTAACCCTTTTCCTGCTGAATTACTTCATTTTTGGACTTTTATGTACAGCTTTTGGTATTAGGCTTACAGTTTCTTACTTATATGAACAGGTTGTGATAAAAAAAAAAATTTCAAGTGAGGTTGACCTCACTGCATATTGCAGTGGTGGTTATTATAACATTGATATCTTTCCAGTGCATTTTTTTTAAAAATTTAACCCTTTGAATAGATTTTTCGACTTATTTTGACGTTTGCGTGCAGGTTTTCATGGGTTTTTTTTTTCCTTTCCTCCAAGTGTAGATTTACCTTGTAGCATATGTCCATGCTTTCTATTGTATGTAAACATGCATCTTAGGGCTACATTGTATTCTTTAACCCTTTTCCTGCTTAATTCTTTAAATTTTGGACTTTTTTTGTTTACAGGTTTGGATTTTTGTGCTTTTAAAAAAAAAATTTTCTTCTTTGCATATTGCTGTGGGGGTTCACGATAACATTTGACTGTTTTCCAGGGTATTTCGTCTTAATTTTAACTCTTTGAATCAAATTTTTGATTTATTTTGACGTTTGTGTGCAGGTTTTGATGTTTTTTACTTTTATGTGCAGGTTTTGAGGTTTGTCTTTCTTCTCTTCCAAGTGGCGACTTACCTTGTAGCATATTGCTATGGTTCCTATTTTATGTTAGAATGCTTCTTGGGACTATTATTATATTATTTAACCCTTTAGCTGCTTACATACTTTAATTTTGGACTTTTGTGTGCAGGTTTTGTACTTTTGTGTGCAGGTTTTGATATTTTTTTTTAAGTGGAGTTTTACCTCACTGGCATATTGCCATGGTGGTTACTGTAACATTTTCAGGATATTTTTCTAAATTTTAACCCTTTGAAACAAATGATACTTTTATGTGCAGGTTTTGAGGTTTGTCTTTCTTTTCTTCCAAGTGGATATTTTTCAAGTAGACTTTCACCTTACTGGCATATTGCCATTGTGGTTACTGTGACAGGGTATTTTTCTTAATTTTAACCCCTTGAAACAAATGTGATAATTCTTTTTTACTTTTATGTGCAGGTTTTGAGGTTTGTCTTTCTTTTCTTCCAAGTGGTGACTTACCTTGTAGCATATTGCCATGGTTCCTATTTTATGTTAGGATGCTTCTTGGGCTATTTTTATATCATTTAACCCTTTAGCTGCTTATTTACTTTAATTTTGGACTTTTGTGTGCAGGTTTTGTACTTTTGTGTGCAGGTTTTGATATTTTTTTTAAGTGGAGTTTTATCTCACTGGCATATTGCCACGCTGGTTATTGTAATATTTTCAGGGTATTTTTCTAAATTTTAACCCTTTGAAACAAATGTGATACTTTTTTGACTTTTATGTGCAGGTTTTGAGGTTTGTCTTTCTTTTTTTCAAAGTGGAGACTTACCTTGTAGCAAATTGCCATGGTTCCTATTTTATGTTAGCATGCTTCTTAGGGGTTATTATTATATTATTTAACCCTTTAGCTACTTATTTTCTTTAATTTTGGACTTTTGTGCGCAAGTTTTGAACTTTTCTTTTTTACTCCAGCCACGCCAGCCCTTTACATTGGCCACCTGTTGGTAAGTCACGAGGTACTGATACCCCCCACTAGCTGAGCAGTGCAACAGACAAAATTCACGGCAGAAAAAAAAAAATTGATAATATGATACACTAATATCACCACACAAATATTTTAAAATTAAGCCCTATTGGCCACAAATGATATGAATATAGCTTATAGATAGTGACTTGTAGCACTCAGCCAGTTAACAGATTTTGGGGGAAAATGGTGTAATGCATCTTTATCGAGACAAAATTTTATGACTTGTTCAGGCTACAGTGCCCCCACCACCCAATTTTTTCAAAACTTGCAAGCTTGGAAAAACATTTTTTCATTTTCCATGACATTTCCAGGATTTCATGACCTATAAGAACCCTGAAAAGAGCATAGGAAGGTTAAATTATAATTAATATCACCCCAATGGGAAGGGATATAACAAAAAGCCCTCTCCATCTGTCCTTCCATCCATATGTACAAACTTTGTGCAATAACTCGAACAATAGTTATTGAATTTCAGTTACGGTGTGCAGCCTTATAACAATAATATCTTGACAGATTTGATAACCACTTTTATTCTATCAAAATTAAGGTAGTTGTTGTCCATTGTTTGTTGAATTTTGCTTAAAATGTCATTTGTTTTTGGCTCACCAACGTTAGTTGTGTGAGCCTATGGCATAGCCCTCATGTCGGCGTCGGCGTCCGCTCTCAAATATTTTGAACTTTTGTGTACAGGTTTTGATTTTTTGGCTTTTCAAATTTTTTTTTAGTTTCAGCATATTGCTATAGTGGTTCACTATAACATTTAACTCTTTTCCAGGGTATTTTGTCGTAATTTTAACCCTTTGAATCAAATTTTAGACTTATTTTGATGTTTGCATGCAGGTTTTGATGTTTTTTTTTTCCTTTCTTTCAAGTGGAGATTTACCTTGCAGCATATGTCCATGCTTTCTATTGTATGTAAACATGCATCTTAGGGCTATGTTTGTATTATTTAACCCTTTTCCTGCTGAATTACTTCAATTTTGGACTTTTATGTACAGCTTTTGGACTTAGGCTTACAGCTTCTTACTTTTATGTACAGGTTGTGATAAAAAAAAACAATTTCAAGTGAGGTTGACCTCACTGCATATTGCAGTGGTGGTTATTATAACATTGATATCTTTCCAGTGCATTTTTAAAAATTTTTTAACCCCTTGAATAGATTTTTAGACTTATTTTGACGTTTGCGTGCAGGTTTTCATGTTTTGTTTTTTTTTTCCTTTCTTCCAAGTGTAGAGTTTCTGCATATTGCTATGGTGGTTCACTATAACATTTAACTCTTTTCCAGGGTATTTTGTCTTCATTTTAACCCTTTGAATCAAATTTTAGACTTATTTTGATGTTTGCGTGCAGGTTTTGATGTTTTTTTTTTTCCTTTCTTCCAAGTGGAAATTTACCTTGCAGCATATGTCCATGCTTTCTGTTGTATGTATACATGCATCTTAGGGCTATGTTTGTATTATTTAACCCTTTTTCTGCTGAATTACTTCAATTTTGGACTTTTATGTACAGCTTTTGGACTTAGGCTTACAGCTTCTTACTTTTATGTACAGGTTGTGATAAAAAAAAAACAATTTCAAGTGATGTTGACCTCACTGCATATTGCAGTGGTGGTTATTATAACATTGATATCTTTCCAGTGCATTTTTAAAATTTTTTTAACCCTATGAATAGATTTTTAGACTTATTTTGACGTTTGTGTGCAGGTTTTCATGGGTTTTTTTTTTTTCCTTTCTTCCAAGTGTAGAGTTTCTGCATATTGCTATGGTGGTTCACTATAACATTTAACTCTTTTCCAGGGTATTTTGTCTTAATTTTAACCCTTTGAATCAAATTTTAGACTTATTTTGATGTTTGCGTGCAGGTTTTGATGTTTTTTTTTTCCTTTCTTCCAAGTGGAGATTTACCTTGCAGCATATGTCCATGCTTTCTATTGTATGTAAACATGCATCTTAGGGCTATGTTTGTATTATTTAACCCTTTTCCTGCTGAATTACTTCAATTTTGGACTTTTATGTACAGCTTTTGGACTTAGGCTTACAGCTTCTTACTTTTATGTACAGGTTGTGATAAAAAAAAAACAATTTCAAGTGAGGTTGACCTCACTGCATATTGCAGTGGTGGTTATTATAACATTGATATCTTTCCAGTGCATTTTTAAAAAAATGTTAACCCTTTGAATAGATTTTTAGACTTATTTTGACGTTTGCGTGCAGGTTTTCATGGGTTTTTTTTTTTCCTTTCTTCCAAGTGTAGAGTTTCTGCATATTGCTATGGTGGTTCACTATAAAATTTAACTCTTTTCAAGGGTATTTTGTTTTAATTTTAACCCTTTGAATCAAATTTTAGACTTATTTTGATGTTTGCGTGCAGGTTTTGATGGGTTTTTTTTCCTTTCTCCCAAGTGGAGATTTACCTTGCAGCATATCTCCATGCTTCTTAGGGGTTATTATTATATTATTTAACCCTTTAGCTGCTTATTTTCTTTAATTTTGGACTTTTGTGTGCAGGTTTTGAACCTTTTTTTTTTACTCAAGCCACCCGTTTACATTGGCCACCTGTTGGTGAGCCACGGGGTACTGATACCCCCTCTAGTTTTATATTGCGATACAGTGGAGCCCACTTAATTGGATATCTCTTAACTGAATAATCCTGTTAATTGAATATAATTTCCCAACACAAAACCATCTACCATACCTCCAGTACAAATTTGCCCTGTTAATTGAATATAGGTTATAGAGTAAACTCCTGTTAATTGAATAAAAAATCTTGCAACCTGTCAAGAAATTACCCTCACTCTCCCCTGTTTTCCTCATGGAGCTCTGTCAAACAAGATAGAATAAATGTTAATATTTTTCCGCTATACCAATGGCCCAGACTAGCTGGTGCAACCCAATTTATTACCAGGGCCAAACACAAATTTTGAATCCCCAAACCCCCAAAATTTGCCAAAAAACTTAAAAAAGAGAAGACCAGTATGGTCCTCAATACTTTTTGCGCAATGTACAACTTGTCAAGGACAACAATAGACTAACTTGTCAAGGACAACAATAGGCTACCGCCATCTTGTCATTCTATTGTTTGGCCCATGTCAGATCAACGCGTATCCTAACTTCTGTGCTATAAAATCCTAAAGTATAATGAAGCCAGACGCGATTATGGAGTGGAATGGTGGAATATTTGCAGCAGAAACTAGCTGTATAAAGACACTGAGTTTTTGAACGTTCAGGGCTATAACTTTATTGAAATTAAATAATATTTTTTATTCTTCCCGTTTTCGGGATATGCACCTGATTCGTTCATTCTTTGTTGATCATTATGTGTTTGTTCAATGTTCACCCTTTTCCTCTTGAATCCCTTCATTAGATGTTTAGGACCTTTTTTCTGTTTGCGAATTTGTTATTAAATTAAAAATTCTTCTTCTTATAAATCTTAAATAATTTACGGACTGTGGATTAATCGTACCCCCTTTGTCGCGTACCGGTTATTCTCGACATAGTCGGGTGTGTCTGTTTGCCATTACCCTTCTCTATGGGGAATCTTCTGGGGAAATTTCTCTATTGTTAAGGGTATTCTTTGGATACTGTTGTCTGACCTGGGCCTTCGTTGTGCCTGTTTTGGACTTTGATTACCGGCTCCTATTCAGTTTAAATTTTTGCCTCGGGCGTGTGTTTATTATGAAGTCCTCATGTTCGAATTGTAAGAGGAAGAAGTCCTCTCTTGATTCTCATTCATCATGTTTGGCTTGCACTCGTTGCTCAAAAGATGTTACCTGTGCAACTTGCTGTTCTTGGGATTCCAAGCGATGGAATACCCTCTCAACTTATGTATGTGTCGGCGAAGCACCGATTTTGGTGCTTTCGCCTAAGGTAACTAATCAGAATTCTGTTTCCATTTCAGAGGAACAAGAACATGGTAATGGTCATGGTATAACATCAAGTTCTGTGCTGCCGTCGTCTTCAGATACAGAGCATGTTGACTTACGAGGTCTCGCAGAATACTCGGTACCTCGGCAAAGCTGACGGTCAACTAGCTCAACTGGTGTAACAGAGCCTTTCATTAGTGCTTCCGTACCGGGAAAATCTGAGCGGTCCAGGATAAGGAGGATGGAAGACAGCTCTGTTCAGACGACGGCACGTAAGGGGAAGAGGCCAGTCAAGTTGAAAGGTGCATCAGTAGCGAAGCATTCTTCTGTTTTGGGGTCAAAACAGAACGATTCAACTCTTATTGCCAGTTCCACTGGTAGTCAGGTAGATAATGCTTCGGAGCCAGTTTCTGATGTACCTTTCTCTGCCAGCATGGCTGGCAGTAGTCTTGATATAAGAGCCTCTTCTTCGTCTGCTTCCTGGACTCGGCACAGTAGACCACATGCTAGCCGGCAAGATCCAGTGGTGGAGAGTCAGAGCCAGGATCTGGCCCTCTCTAAGGCTAGCATTTCGAGGCAAACGTCTTGTTCTAAAAGACGGACACAGGGCGCTGTGTCAGATCACCTCCCGGAGCCGAAAAGGCGTAGAATGGGGGTGGACATAACCTCGAATACGGAATTGCTGGAGCAAATTGCCCAGCTAATTGCAGATTCCCGGCAGCATAAAGTGTGACCGTCATCGATCTCTGCTTCGGATGATTCGGACGGTGCTGGATCGGCAGAAAGAAGGGTTTCCTCAAATAATGAGTATGCCGATAATAGACCAGACCAGGAACCTCAAGATGGTAGTGTTAGGGAGTTTGATGAAGACGAGACTGACACTATATCTTATCTTTGGCTGAGCAACATATGGAAACTATGAGGTTCCTGCAGGATTTTTTGCCTGAATTAATACCATCTGGTCAGAGTTCTGTGCCTTCTAGATCCAGGCCTCTGTCTTCTTTGGACAGGGAGGTCATTAAGTCGAAGGAAAGTATCCTGTATCCGTCACAGTCAGTACAAGCGTTAGATGCGTTTGATTGCAATGACAAAGCTTTTGCAGGCCTGGCTCAGGCTAGAAAAAGTTCTTTCCTTTCGGAAAGGAAGCTTGACGTACCATTTAGAGGCAATACCTTCCTAAATACGGTAGACGAGAATAAGATTCCAAGAGCTCCTCTGTGATTGGATGATGGTGCAAGGGACTTAGTTATGTCCCTTCAGTCATCGTGTATCATCAGTTTGTTTGTTATAGATACTTGCATTGAATCTAGCAGAAGTATCTTGGGCGCTATGTCATACGCAGATCACATTTGCAGGGCGTTGGCTAGCAATCTGGAATCTGAGAGCCTACAGGAGTTATCTCCTTTGAGAGTGCTCTCTCGCACCGTCATGTATACAACATACCACTCTGCTCTTTCCATAGCGAATTTAGAGTTGGTCAGGCACGTTGCTGCCCTTCAATCTACGTTATTTATTGATGACAGTGTTAAGAGCTCTCTGAGGGCTGCTCCGGTTTCAGGCTCTTCATTATTTAATGACCAGTTAAAAGCTATATTTGAAGATGCTTCTAAGAAAGCCACAAGTCAGCTTTTATTGCGCTCAGCTTCACAACATCAGCCTTTGACAAGTGGCACTGCTTGGAGAGGTAAATTTTTCTCCATGCTGCTTCTTGAGCTTATCGTGGTCGTGGTGGCTCAAAGCAGGGGAGCGACTTTAAAAAGGGGATGACACAGTCAGTAAATATCGAAACGCGTAACCCCACACCGACGTCACAGAGGGGTGCGAGAGCTTCACAAGGTTTCTCCTCGTATAAGCCTCGTAAGTCCTACAAATGAAGAGTTCGACCTCTACTGTTCTCCGGTTGGCGGAAGGCTTTAATATTCGCAAGCAACGGGAACAAAATAACACAGGATCTTTGGGTTTGAGACATTGTAAAAAAGCGGATTCCATGTTTTGTGAGCCTTCCACAAAATGTAACAAAGAGAGAGACTTTGATTTCAGTGGTAGACTCTCTTCTACAAAAGGAGGCAGTAGAGGTCATAGAGAATCCCAATTCAAAGGGATCCTACAGTCATCTTTTCCTTGTACTGAAGCCAGGTGGCTCGTTCCGGCCAATCATCGATCTCAGTTGGATAAACAAGCTAATAATTGCTCCAAAATTTTATATGGAGACAATTCGGTCGGTGAGAAACAGCATCCGAGTGAACAATTACGCCGCAAGCATAGACTTGAAGGACGCGTATTTTCACATCTTGATTCATCCGACTTTTCGGAAATACCTCTGTTTTGTAGTTCACGGAAAAGTATCAGAGCAATGTGTTTTGGCTTGAACCTTGCTCTGTGGGCATTCGCTCGGGTGATGAATGCGGTGATGAGCCACTTCAGAACGCACTCGGCTTCAATGACGTTGGCATATCTGGACGACATTCTTCAAAGAAACAGAAATTGTCATGCTCTTCAAAGCGACTTTCAGAGTCTGCTATCAATGCTACCATGCCTAGGTTTTATAATCAATGTCGACAAATCGGAATTAATGCCGATAAACGTGCAAGTCATTAATGCAAGAGAGTTTATGCGGCGGTTAGGACTTTGCGGAGCCGCTGCGGAATTAATTCCACTAGGTCGTTTGCTCACTCGTCCACTTCAAATTTATCTAATTCAAACTTGGAGCGTAAAGCGTCAGTTGTTGGACAGTCCAATTGCTTTAACACAGTCAGTAAAGCATCATCTTCAAATTTGGGCAGATATCCAGTGGTTATCCCAGGGAATACCTCTTCAGATTCAGAAGCCGTCGTTCATAATCATGACGGACGCCAGTCAGGAGGGTTGGGGTGCTTCTCTGATTCCAGGCGATCAAGTGTGTCATGGTTTATGGGAGAGTCAGTTTCTTGTGTCCCATATAAACTGCAAAGAAATGAGGGCAATTTGGTTAGCTCTAAATCATTGGCTCAGTCGAGTAATAAACTCACATGTTCAAATTCTATCGGACAATTCAACAGTAGTAGCCTATATTCGGAATCAGGGAGGTACTCATTCCATCCAGCTGTTGAATCTCACTGAAAAGTTTCTTCTTTTCTCTCAGGAGAATCAGATTCTTATATCGATTTGTCATATTCCAGGCTGTCTCAATGTAATATCAGACTCTCTATCGAGAAGGGATCGAGGATCGAGAAAGGATCGCCTGCTACCTTCAGAATGGATGTTGAAAAAATCTGTCTTCAATCAGATTTGCGTCCAGTGGGAATGTCCAATGATCAATCTTTTTGCCACGAGTCTGAACAATCAGTTACAGACTTTTGTGTCTCCACGCCTGGACCCTCAGGCTTATGCAGTAGACTCTCTGTCAATTTCATGGAACGGGATAATAGGGTATGCTTACCCTCCAGCTCCCCTGATTCAACAGATCTTGCTAAAGATAAAACAGTCTTCTTGGAAGATTCTACTGGTAGCATGTCTGTCCGTGGATCAGTCTTCTCCAGGAACTTTGTTGGGACGTTCCGCGGAAGTTACCCCCTCTCAGGGATCTTCTGACGCAGGGGAAACTCCCCCGGCTTCATCACAATTCGGAAAGCCCCAACCTTCACGTTTTTCCGTTGTGCGGTCCTTCCTGCACGGAAAACAAGTTTTCCAGACAAGCAATGAATGCAATTTTTAACTGTAGGATTTTTTTAACCCAACTATTCCTCAATTAGCTAACTTTTTTATTTATCTTTTTGATGAAGTTAAGCTACAGCCAGTCACTATTAAGGGCTATAGGTCTGTGCTTTCTCACACCTATGCACATCACGGGAAATTAAACATTGGGTCAGATGTATCTTTAAATAATTTAATAAGGAATTTCTCTGTGAACAGACCTCGTACCTTGAGACTAGTCCCTAAGTGGAATTTAGCTTGGGTTCTTCTGAAACTTCAGGTAGCACCTTTTGAGCCGTTAAATACTGTTGAGTTTAAATTTCGTACTTATAAAACGGGTTTCCTTTTAGCATTTGCATCAGCTAGAAGAGTTAGTAAGCTTCATGCTTTATCTGTTGAAGACTCGCATTATCTTAGTGTTGGTAATTCTATTACTCTCACTACGAAAGTGGGATTCTTAGCTAAGAATCAGGTCCGATAAATGGCCTAACCCAATTCTTATTAAAGCATTACCTTCTTCAGATGGTCAAAGACCTTTGTTGTGTCCAGTAAGAGCACTTAGGATTTATAAGCAGCGTTCTAGTTTTATTAGAAGAGGTTGGAAGAGGTTATTTCTTTCTCTTCTTCCTAACAAAAATTTATATTTCTGTTCAATCCATATCTAGATGGATTCAGTTAGCTATTCGGACAGCTTCTAATGCTTTGTCTGTGAATCAGAGAATAGCTTATAAGATTTCAGCTCACGAAGTTAGAGCTTTAGCTTCTTCTTGGGCTTATGCTAGTAGTACTTCTTTGCAGGATTTGATGCAAGCTGCTTACTGGACTCAACAGACGACTTTTACCAACTTTTATCTTCGAGATTTAGAATCAATTTCGGATGATCTCAGATCTTTAGGACCGTTATCGGTAGCTCAGAATGTCGTCCATTCTAATTAGGAATTTCATTCTACCTTCTGTTTGGTCTGCTCTAGCACTGTCACCACTCTGCTACCCTCTTTGTTTTGATGTGTAGTTACTTTCAAAACAAGGGGAAGGGGGGTGGTATTTCAAAATGGTCTTCTGGCTTTATAGTGAAAAGCATGGACATACCTGTGGTCGGTGCTATGGTAGTTTTAATGTGTAGCTCGATGTGAAGCATTTTTAGCTCAACTTTGACGAAGTCAAATTTGAGCTATTGTCATGGCCCGTCGTCCGTCTGTCCGTACATCAACAATTGGCTATGGCTCGGGCTAGAGGTCGTATTTATGAACCGATCTTTACGAAACTTCTTGTGTACCTTTGTTATGACCCTGGGTCGGGAACGAGTGTTTTTAGGTGTGGTCCGAAATTCAAGATGGCTGCCAGCGGCCATTTTGTACCGATGATGCAAAAATCAGTTTTTTGTACAGAACTTCTGTATGAAAGTTCTGATTTGAATAAAGTTTTGTATAAATGTTTAGTACCATGGGATACATCACATATAATACGGGTTTTTTTCTCGTGCGTAAATTATGCAAATTAGACTGACTTTGATTTATTTAGTGTTACTTTCAGAGCTGTAAGTGCCAAGCTGCTATGGCTCGGGCTAGAGGCCGTATTTATGAACCGATCTTTACGAAACTTCTTGGGTACCTTTGTTATGACCGTGGGACGAGAACGAGTGTTTTTGGGTGCGGTCCGAAATTCAAGATGGCTGCCAGCCGCCATTTTGTACCAATAATGCAGAAATCTGTTTTTTGTACAGAACTTCCATATGAAAGCTCTGATTTGAATAATTTTGTGTGTGAATGTTTAGTACCATGAGATACATCACATATAATACGGGTTTTTCTCTCGTGTGTAAATTGTGCAAATTAGACTAATTTTGATGTTTTTTGGTGTTACTTTCAGCACTGCAAGTGCAAATGCGAATACGGCTCGGGCTAGAGGCCGTATTTATGGACCGATCTTTACGAAACTTCTTGGGTACCTTTGGTATCACTGAGGGACGAGAACGAGTGTTTTGGGGTCCGGTCCAAAATTCAAGATGGCCGATGGCAGCCATTTTGTACAAAATTAGGTGCAATCAGATTTTTGCACAGAACTTCCATATGATAGCGCTGATTTGAATAATTTTTTGTGTGAATGTTTAGTACCATGGGATACATCACATATAATACGTTTTTTTTTTCTCGTGCAGAAATTATGCAAATTAGATGAACTTTGATTTTTTCAGTGCGACTTACACACAGTAAGTACACATGTCAATACGGCTCAGACTAGAGTCTGTATTTATGAACCGATCTTTACGAAACTTCTTGGGTACCTTTGTTATCACCGTGGGATGAGAGCGAGTGTTTTTGGGTGTGGTCCGAAATTCAAGATGGCCACCAGCAGCCATTTTGTACCAAAATTAGTGCAGTCAGTCTTTTGTACAGAACTTCTGTATGAAAGTTCTGATTTGAATAAATTTGTGTATGAATGGTTAGTAACATGGAATACATCACATATTGTAAGGGGTTTTTTTTCGTGTTGAAATTAAGCAAATTAGATGAACTTTGATTTATTCAGTGCTACTTACACAATGTGAGCACACATGTCAATACGGCTCAGGGTAGAGGCTGTATTTATGAACCGATCTTCACAAAACTTCTTGGGTACCTTTGTTATCACCTTGCGACGAGAATGAGTGTTTCTGGGTACGGTCCAAAATTCAAGATGGCTGCCAGTGGCCATTTTGTACCAAAATTAGGTCCAATCAGTTTTTTGTCACAAGTTCTATACAGCTCGTATTTATGAACTGATCTTCACAAAACTTCTTGGGTACCTTTGTTTTCACCTTGGGACAGGAACGAGTGTGTTTTGGGGTGCCTTTGTTATCACTGTGCTATGAGAACAAATATTTTGGGGTTCAGTCAGACCCACTCTGGGACTCAAAGTTTTCTTTTCTAGTTTAGCATCTGACTGTCACCCACCTTTACAATACTTTACCTATACATTTGTTACAGGCAACGGTCAGTATTTATGTACAGACCGTTAAAATACTTTATATATACCTTTGTTATCAGGTCATTACCTAGATGTTTGTCATTGCTGTGTCACATACTATACATGTGCATGTGTTTGTCTTGACAAGTTGAGCTACAGTGTCATTGACACTTTCATTCTATGTATTATATGCTTTTAATGTGTAGCTCGATGTGAAGCGTTATTGTATATGTCATGTGTCAAGACGAGCTTTACTATACAATATTCAGACACTTTTAATGATTTATAAAGAGTCTCATTTCTCTGGACTTCTTTATATTTTGGCTTCCTTTATCAAGTTAGCATAATGGGTTATGCTAGGCATTAAATAGAGTTACACCTATATTTTCATTGTTTTTCTGAAATAGGAGCAATCAGTATCAAGTACTAGGCCCCCCTGCCTGTTTACTATTCTCAGCTAGTCTGGGCCATTGGTATAGTGGAAAAATATGAAAAATTTATACCAGTTTTAATATTTTTAATACTTACCAATGGCCCAGACGGGGATGGGCCTCCCTGGAGTGGACATTCCTTCCTCCCCACTGAGTTATATTACTGTTCTTATTAACATTTAACAGGCACAACAATAAAGAATGACAAGATGGCAGTAGCCTATTGTTGTCCTTGTTGCGCATTGCACAAAAAGTATGGAGGACCATACTGGTCTTCTCTTTTTTAAGTTTTTTTTTCAAATTTTGGGGGTTTGGGGATTCAAAATTTGTGTTTGGCCCTGGTAATAAATTGGATTGCACCAGCTAGTCTGGGCCATTGGTAAGTATTAAAAATATTAAAATTGGTATAAATTTTTCATTTTATCTCTAGAATACAGGAAAGTGACACAATCCTTGTTAATTTAATACTCCTGTTAATTGAATAATTTTCATTGGCAAAGTGGCCATTCAGTTAACACTGTATTTTGAAACGTATTCATTGAGAAAATATGGTATTTTCTTAAATTTTCACAGGACCACTTCATCCCAACTACCATCACCATGCCTCGATTCAGATTAACTATTTGAGAACCATGAACAACATCTTACCTAACCCTTCACCAATGGAAATTCTCTCAGCATTTAACACAAACATTGCCTTCGACTTCTTTTATTTTTTCCAATTTTTCCTACCAAAACATAGTTTCTGGCATCTTAATGGAATGAATTTGTTGACTACATTTCATTGAGCAAATAATGAAGTTTTTTCAGTTATTTAAAAATGTTATGCCAAATAAAAAAATGCATCCTAGCCTCACAATATACAATTGAGAACTGACACCTTGTGATCCCTCAACTTATCCCATGCTATCCTGTCACTGTCATTCTCCAAGACATTCAGCAGCACTGCACTCGCTTCGCAAAGGTTATACTACATAAAGATCAGGCACACAGAACAAATCTCTTTGCTTCTGACAAAGTACAACATGTACAAAACCAGTTAGGCAGACTCTGGGGAAAAAGGACCTGCCAGGTTCTTTCGGACTATTGATTTGGTTATGTTTTATATTATGTAATATAGTTTGTGCTCAGTTTATCACAAGAATACAGGAAAGGGACAAGATTCTGTTAACAGAATATTTTTCACCACCAAAAGTGGCTGTTCAGTTAACAGAGTTCCACAGTAGTTGTCATTATTGTCTTTTTCAGTTCTTGTACAGAACACAAAAAATGATACCATAGTTGACAATACAAACAAATTTTTATTCTTATATTTCTGTAGATGAATATTTTTATACAACTTTCTTACACTGCGAACATTCTAATGCAATCTATTACCATTCCATTGAATTAGTCGATATATTAATTGTATAAATGCAGTTTCTACTTTTATGAGAATCTTGAACAGTTATATGATTTTGACACTTCACACACATGGTAATTTGAAATGTGATTATCTCTCCATTCCCATACAGAAACAGTCCCTTTCATATTGCTCTGAAAACATTGTCCCAAGTGTATTCTTTCTTGATAACTCTACTGATAGGATGCCTTTATCTTAACATTGTTTTTGCATCATTGTTGGCTGCCTGTACAAGCAATAATGTAGAAACACTGTCACCTGCAGCTCTTTACTTGTATAAATGGTAATTATTAACACAAAATTAATCTGAGGACTTACCTAGTCCTTTACCTAACGAATCGGCCGCATCTGCCCCCGTAATATGCAAATTCAGCAGTTGAAAAAATATTTTTCAACAAATTTCAACAAAACCATATCATGTGACACCTCATCGGAACGAGTGTGAAAATTTTTTTAAAATCTTTAAAAATAATAAATTTTGATATTGCCTGCGTTGAGTAAAGGATTAAACTATTGATGAGAAGCAAGCGATGCAATAAAAGAATAATAAATGATTTTTCTTCTCAGTTTTTAGCTCACCAATGAACTTGTGTGAGCTTATGTCATGACCTGAGGCGCATCGGCATCAACACTTGTGGTTAAAATTATTGTACGAGTCCACTTTGACTTTCCACCCTGTTACTATGCACCTCATACTGTTTCTATAGTTTACATGAGTGGAGGCTACCACCGGTATGCTGTGGCTTTTATATTTCATATATGTGTTAAATGCATCAATATAAGATGGCATTAACCCTTGGCTGGACATTTTTTGGAGATTTTGGACTTTTTTAATGCAATATTAGACTTTTTTGTCACTGTGGATTTACAAAATTTCTAACCTGTACATGACCGGACATTTTTTGCTCAACTTTGGCGAAGCCAAATTTGAGGTATTGTCATGGCCCGTCGTCCATCTGTCCGCCTGTCGCGCCATACACACGGCTTGGGCTAGAGGCCGTATTTATGAACCAATCTTTACAAAACTTCTTGGGTACCTTTGTTATCACCCTGAGATGAGAACGAGTGTTTTTGAGTCCGGTCCAAAATTCAAGATGGCCGCTGGCAGCCATTTTGTACAAAATTAGGTGCAATCAGATTTTTGCGCAGAACTTCCATATGAAAGGTCTGATTTGAATAATTTTGTGTATGGATGTTTAGTACCATGGGATACATCACATATAATACAGGTTTTTTTCTCATGCGTAAATTATGCAAATTAGACTAACTTTGATTTATTTAGTGTTACTTTCAGCACTGTAAGTGCAAATGCCAATACGGCTCGGGCTACAGGCCGTATTTATGAACCGATCTTTACGAAACTTCTTGGGTACCTTTCTTATCACCATGGGATGAGAACAAGTGTTTTTGGGTCCGGTCTGAAATTCAAGATGGCCACTGGCAGCCATTTTATACAAAATTAGGTGCAATCAGATTTTTGCGCAGAACTTCCATATGAAAGCGCTGATTTGAATAATTTTTTGCGTGAATGTTTAGTACCGTGGGATACATCACATATAATATGGGTTTTTTTCTCATGCATAAATTATGCCAATTAGACTAACTTTGATCTATTTAATATTACTTTCAGCACTGTAACTGCAAATGCCAATACGGCTCAGGCAAGAGGCCGTATTTATGAACTGATCTTTACGAAACTTCTTGGGTACCTTTGGTATCACCGTGGGACGAGAACGAGTGGTTTTGGGTGCAGTCCAAAATTCAAGATTACCACCAGCATCCATTTTGTACTTTAGTTAGTGCAATCAGTTTTTTTGTACAGAATTTCTGTATGAAAGTTCTGATTTGAATAAATTTTTGTATGAATGTTTAGTAACATGGAATACATCACATATAATACAGGTCTTTTTCTTGTGCTAAAATTATGCAAATTAGATGAACTTTGATTTATTCAATTCTACTTATACACAGTAAGTGCACATGTCAATACGGCTCGGGCTAGAGTCTGTATTTATGAACCGATCTTCACAAAACTTCTTGGGTACCTTTGTTATCACCTTGGGACGAGAACGAATGTTTCTAGGTGTGGTCCAAAATTCGAGATGGCTACCAGTGGCCATTTTGTACCGAAATTAGGTCCAATCAGTTTTTTTGTACACAACTTCTGTACGGCTCAGGCTAGAGACTGTATTTATGAACCGATCTTTACAAAACTTCTTGGGTACCTTTGTTATCACTGTGGGACAAGAACGAGTGTTTTTTTGTGCAGTCCAAAATTCAAGATGGCCGCCAGCAGGCATTTTGTACCAAAATTAGTGCAATCTGTTTTTTGTACAGAACTTCTGTATGAAAGCTCTGATTTGAATAAATTTCTGTATGAATGTTTAGTAACATGGAATACATCACATATAATACAGGTTTTTTCTCGTGCAGAAATTATGCAAATTAGATGAACTTTGATTTGTTCAGTGCTACTTACACAGTAAGTGCACATGTCAATACGGCCCGGGCTAGAGTCTGTATTTATGAACTGATCTTCATGAAACTTCTTGGGGTACCTTTTGTTATCACCTTGTGACAGGAACGAGTGTTTTGGGGTGCCTTTGTTATCACTGTGCTATGAGAACAAATATTTTGGGGTTCAGTCAGACCCACTCTGGGACTCAAAGATTTCTTTTCTAGTTTAGCATCTAACTTTCACCCTACTTTTACAATACTTTACCTATATATTTGTTACAGGCTACGGCCAGCATTTATGTAGAGACCATTACAATACTTTACATGTACCTTTGTTATCAGGTCATCACCTAGATGTTTGTCATTGCTGTGTCACATACTATACGTGTACATGTCTTAAACAAGTTGAGCTACAGTGTCATTGACACTTTCATTTACAGACTTGTAATAAGCCTAGGTTTATTGCATGTCATGCATTGGTGGGCTAATGGGGATGGACACACCCCTCTTGTTAGACTTGACATAGTGTGATTTACCTGAGGCTCATGTCTGCAAGTCCTCTAAATTGGGTAGTATAATAATAAACAATTGGCCAAACTTGACTTTATACTTGTTTTGTAGCCATAATATAGTCACTGATGCTCAGAGAGTGGTCAGTGCTTATCACCAAAATTTACTATCAAATTTTAATACTTTTTCAATTTTTGTCGCTTAGACATGCCTATGACCAATAATGGGAAAGAGCTCTTCAAGCTTATTCCAAGGAGGGGGTTATAAGCTATTTTGGAAGCAAAAGCAGAAAATTTTTAATTATTCAAGAAATCTTTTTGCAAGTGTCGTCTCAATCAGGTTTGGTAAAGGGCTAGCCCATTACCAACACACAAAATATCAAAATTATTTATTATTAATTTATTTGGTTTTTTTTTCTGATTTTTTTTTTCAATATTTAAAAAAAAAGTTTGACAAAAACATATGTGACCCTTCATTGCAACAAGCTTGGCAAGCTTGTTTCAATGAGGGATTCACATGATATGGTTTTGTTGAAATTTTTCGAAAAATAATTTGCTTTCAGTCACTAAATTTGAAAATTACAGGGCAGATGCAGCTGAATCATTAGAGTTAAACAACAATAGATTAATAAAAAACTCTCCCAGAAGAGTGTTAATAGGTGATACAGTGGAGCCCACTTAATTGCACATTACTTCCAAACACCAAAGCATTTACCATACCTTCAGTACAAATTTGACCTGTTTATTGCATCGAGGTTACAGAGTAAACTTCTGTTAACTGGTAGAGTGCTGGAAGCCCATATTTGTTTGTACCACAACTGAAAGGCTTCTTATTCAATGGATGTTCTACATATCACCTTTAAAGTGAGATTATTTAGACTGTTAGGATTTGCCTTGTTTCAATTTATGGAAGAATAATTAAACTTTTTTTTCGGTTCAGATAAAACGATTGGCTCACACGATTCTGTTTTTTCTTTTCATAACTCAATGAACCGAAAAAAACACAATTAGGTCCGCCCCCAGCCACGCCCCTAAAATACCAGTCTTCGGAGTTGCAACATGGTGTCAAATCAATAGAAGTTAGAACACTGGCACATTCTAAATCTGAAAAAGAAAAATAAATTTATATTACTAATTTATCACCATGAAATTATTTATCAAATATTTAAATGACCGTGGTGGGTCAATTTTTCTTTTTCTTCACAACTGTATTTATTTGACATTTCAATTTTTACACACACTGGGTGATTGTCTGCGTTCATCGTTTTACCCAAATCGATTGTAAACAATGGCTGGTCACGACGAATACGGAAATTTTGACATTGCTAATTTGAATGAAATT
The DNA here is from genome assembly GCA_031216915.1 of Pictodentalium vernedei. Taxonomy (NCBI): domain Eukaryota; kingdom Metazoa; phylum Mollusca; class Scaphopoda; order Dentaliida; family Dentaliidae; genus Pictodentalium; species Pictodentalium vernedei. The sequence continues at coordinate 109,183,307 of CM062295.1, read as the reverse complement.
TTTGGAAATCAAAATGATTTTATATTTATATCTAACTCCACTTTTACAGACTGTGTTTTTCTGTTCTCGGGAAACGGTCAAAACCAAAATACAATATAATACTACTTCCACCTACCACGGAACGTAACTTTTACGTGAAGTGAACAGTTGAATGAAATTTGAGGGAGGCGTGGCTTATGACGTTTTCTTTGCATTACGTAATTCATTGGTCAATAAAAAATTTAATGACATAAGTGCATTTGACTTGGAAAGTGTGTCAATTGCTACCTGCATTTCAATAATATGCGCCCTCTTTTATGCCAGAAAAATAATATGTCTACCGGTTTTAGTTTTTAAGTCTTTGTTCGCTGAAGTAGAGGACGACTAACACTATTTATTTATTTGGGTCGCGAACGTTTAATTATAAAGAATGATCGTTTCTTTCTGTCTATTTCTTGAGTTATGAACCCCAAAAAACAAAGTTCAAACATCGTGTAAATGGGCTACGCCCATTTACACAGTTTGGACTTAGTTTTTTCGGGTACATAACTCAAGAAATAGACAAAAAGAAACGATCATTCCTTAAGTGCTTATTGGCACTCTCCCACAATGGTAACAAGGCAAAGATATTTTGATGACCAAAAGTAATTAAGTCATCTACCAGTTAATTGAATAAAAAATCATCTAATCAGTCGAAGGATTATTCTGAAAACCATTGAGTTCCCCACATTCATAGACAGCATATCAAATACATGCATTTAATCTTAACACAGGGGGCACGGTGGCTCAGTTGGTAGAGGTGCAGGCTGCAAGCCGAGAGGTCCTCGGTTCGAATCCCATTTGCGGCAACCGCGTTGTGTCCTTGGGCAAGACACTTCACTCCGATTGCCTACATGGGGGCGCGATGACGCTGTGTACTGAGGCGTACTGCACGTCGATGGTGCGCATGTCTTCAACCAATCTAACCCTGCCTGTGCTGCAGTGCAGAGTTCAGAGTTGCGATGTTGGAGAGCTGACAGCTGCTCGTCGTTGCTCGGTGGTTCTCTCCGGGAACTCCGGCTTCCTCCACCCGTAAATCTGTCACGGTCACGATTGGCCATTGTGCATAAGTATGTGACCGTAAACACCAATAAATAAATAATCTTAACACAAGATGATAATAGTAATTGAAACCTTGAAAATACTTGCTCTATTTGTCAGCAAACTCTTTTCAAAGTTCAAGAAGTTATATGTATTGTACAAATAACTGTATGTCAATACAGCTGTCATCTGAAAAATTTCCTTGACCAATATCACCAAAGTAGATGTTGAAAAAAAAAAAATTCAAGAATTGTTCAATTTTGGCTATTCCATTAATTAATTTTTAAGTACTATAACGTCAGTGATGCAGACCGGAAAATACATAGAACAATGTGTGTGTGAATGGGTGAATCGATATGGCACAAGTGCCAGCGCAGAAGGATTGAACGAGAGGCCACATGCCATATTGATTTACCCATTCCCACACGCGTGCTGTTCTATGTTTATTACATGCCTTCACGTCAAAAAAACAATTATTAGGACACTCAGCAATTCATTTGACAATTATCAACAAAAACAACACATGTTATTGCCGAACAAATTTGCAAGGGGAACCTGTGTTACTATTTCGTCCCCTGAGTTCCAATGTGTTATACGTGCCTACTGACACGTAGAACAGATTGGGACTTGGAGGGCGATTTTTAGCTATCTCAAGCAATTCATATTGTAAATAATTAAACTTTTTTTCGGTTCATGCATTTTCAGATAAAACGATTGGCTCACACGATTCTGTTTTTTCTTTTCATAACTCAATGAACCGAAAAAAACACAATTAGGTCCGCCCCCAGCCACGCCCCTAAAATACCAGTCTTCGGAGTTGCAACATGGTGTCAAATCAATAGAAGGTAGAACACTGGCACATTCTAAATCTGAAAAATAAAAATAAATTTATATTACTAATTTATCACCATGAAATTATTTATAAAATATTTAAATGACCGTGGTGGGTCAATTTTTCTTTTTCTTCACAACTGTATTTATTTGACATTTCAATTTTTACGCACACTGGGTGATTGTCTGCGTTTATCGTTTTACCCAAATCGATTGTAAACAATGGCTGGTTACGACGAATATGGCAATTTTGACATTGCTAATCTGAATGAAATTTTTGGAAATCAAAATGATTTTATATTTATATCTAACTCCACTTTTACAAACTGTGTTTTTCAGTTCTCGGGAAACGGTCAAAACCAAAATACAATGTAATACTGATGTCCTACTTCCACCTACCACGGAACGTAACTTTTACGTGAAGTGAACAGTTGAATGAAATTTGAGGGAGGCGTGGCTTATGACGTTTTCTTTGCATTACATAATTCATTGGTCAATAAAAAATTTAATGACATAAGTGCATTTGACTTGGAAAGTGTATCAATTGCTACCTGAATTTCAATAATATGCGCCCTCTTTTATGCCAGAAAAATAATATGTCTACCAGTTTTAGTTTTTAAGTCTTTGTTCGCTGAAGTAGAGGACGACTAACACTATTTATTTATTTGGGTCGCGAACGTTTAATTATAAAGAATGATCGTTTCTTTTTGTCTATTTCTTGAGTTATGAACCCCAAAAAACAAAGTCCAAACATCGCATAAATAGGCATTTGGACTTTGTTTTTTTGGGTTCATAACTCAAGAAATAGACAAAAAGAAACGATCATTCCTTAAGTGCCTATTGGCACACTCCCACAATGGTAACAAGGCAAAGATATTTTGATGACCAAAAGTAATTAAGTCATCTACCAGTTAATTGAATAAAAAATCATCTAATCAGTAGAAGGATTATTCTGAAAACCACTGAATTCCCCACATTCATAGACAGCATATCAAATACATGCATTTAATCTTAACACAGGGGGCACGGTGGCTCAGTTGGTAGAGGTGCAGGCTGCAAGCCGAGAGGTCCTCGGTTCGAATCCCATCTGCAGCAACCACGTTGTGTCCTTGGGCAAGACACTTCACTCCGATTGCCTACATGGGGGCGCGATGACGCTGTGTACTGAGGCGTACTGCACGTCGATGGTGCGCATGTCTTCAACCAATCTAACTCTGCCTGTGCTGCGGTGCAGAGTTCAGAGTTGCGATGTTGGAGAGCTGACAGCTGCTCGTCGTTGCTCGGTGGTTCTCTCCGGGTACTCCGGCTTCCTCCACCCGTAAATCTGTCACGGTCACGATTGGCCATTGTGCATAAGTATGTGACCTTAAACACCAATAAATAAATAAATAAATAAATAAATAAATAATAATCTTAACACAAGATGATAATAGTAATTGAAACCTTGAAAATACTTGCTCTATTTGTCAGCAAACTCTTTTCAAAGTTCAAGAAGTTGTATGTATTGTACAAATAACTGTATGTCAATACAGCTGTCATCTGAAAAATTTCCTTGACCAATATCACCAAAGTAGATGTTGAAAAAAAAAAAATTCAAGAATTGTTCAATTTTGGCTATTCCATTAATTAATTTTTAAGTACTATAACGTCAGTGATGCAGACCGGAAAATACATAGAACAATGTGTGTGTGAATGGGTGAATCGATATGGCACGAGTGCCAGCGCAGAAGGATTGAACGAGAGGCCACATGCCATATTGATTTACTCATTCCCACACGCATGCTGTTCTATGTTTATTATAATACATGCCTTTACGTCAAAAAAACAATTATTAGGACACTCAGCAATTCATTTGACAATTATCAACAAAAACAACACATGTTATCGCCAAACAAATTTGCAAGGGGAACCTGTGTTACTATTTCGTCCCCTGAGTTCCAATGTGTTCTATGTGCCTACTGGAACATAGAACAAATTGGGACTGGGAGGGCGATTTTTAGCAGTCACAAGCGATTCATATTGTAATTGCTGTGCATGATTTGTAGAAAATTCCAGTGAAATTTCGCTTCTTTTTAAAAAATAGTCCATCAATGATTTCCATTCTGCACATATGTGTGGAACAGATTTTCATTTTCTGCATGGTTTAGTGTTTCTGTAGATGGGGATTACATAGAACAGGCATATAATAAAGACACAAACAGCCCTGTTTATATGCTCTGAAAATGTTCCAAGTGTATTCATCGTTGATAATTCTGGTGGAATGCATATATCTCCCGAGTTTTTTTTAGATAATTGTTAGCTGCCTGTACAAGTAGACAATTCTGCACATACGTGTGGAACAGATTTTCAATTTCTGCATGGTTTAGTGTTGCTATAGATGGGGATTACACAGAACAGGCATATAATAAAGACACAAACAGCCCTGTTTATATGCTCTGAAAATGTTCCAAGTGTATTCATCGTTGATAATTCTACTGGTGGAATGCATTTATCTCCGAGTTTTTTTAGATAATTGTTAGCTGCCTGAACAAGCAGACAACAATAATGTAGGAACACTTTAAAGTTATATGCAGCTGTGCACTAGTATGTATGGTAGTTATTGACATAAAATTAATCTGAGGGATTGGGGGTTATGAAGCAAATTTTGACTTGGTGATCCATGAATTTCAACTTTGCTAGTCTTCCAGATTAGAAAATGTAGGAATGTCTACACATTGTGTGGTCATGTTCAATATCACCCTGATGGGACTGTATTCTGAGTTTTTGAGATATATTCATGTTGCTGTTATGCCATTTTTATTATTTGTAGAACAAATTTTTCTCATTTATTATTTGTAGAACAAATTTCCACATGACATGTAATCTGTATTTTTGCTTTTTATGTTGTTTTAATTTAAAATATGTGATTAAAGCTTTTATCTGTTGCTTTAGATTTTTTATTTATACCATTTCAACAATTATTGCGTTTATGACATAGTTGGATCCAGGAGGTGGGTGGCAATGTTCTTCCTGGCCCAAAACGTTTTGGTGCCAAGTGGAATTTTTGTTGCAGTGCCAAATCAGTTTTTTGATGCCAAATGAAAGATTTTAGTTCCAAATGGAATTTGTAAATAAGAAGAAATTAATCATGTATTGTCCTTTGAGTGCAACAAGGCACAATCTGCAATGCTAAAGCATTGCAGATGGAAGGTATGTAGGAACTTTAAAGTGTTCCTACATACCTTCCAGAAGGATCATAAAAAAGATTAAGCAAGATAAAAGAGATTAAGTAACATAGAAATGTTTTGATAAGAATCACAGACTTAATGGATAAACCGTTAATTCAGTTGACCAGTAACAAAGAGTCATGACTATAACCATGTCCTATAGATTACTTAACAGGTGTGTCTTTTGTCTCACCAGTGTCATCAGACAGCGATTTTATCAAAAACAATGCTATGAAATAATAAACCATAAAACCTTTTGAGATGTACCCAAAGTATAGTTTTGGTACCAAATGCTGTATATTCAGTGTCACGCAATTTTTTTTTTTAGTGCAAATTGGCATCTGACAGGCAGAACAGTGATGGTGGAGGTTGGGGGTGGGGGGGGGGGGGGGGAGGTTGGGGGGTTACTAACCCAATACATGCACACTATTTTTTGTAACTCAAATCTTTTCACAAGTACATAGACCAAGGGACACGGTATTTCTGTGATAACAGATGCCCTCATGGATAACCTGTAACCATAACCCATGCAAAGAGATATATATAGCTTCTTGCACAGTTCTTCTATGAGCTGTTATTAATGGCCTTCCCATTTTCAAAATTTGAATGATATCTGTACAAAATTATGTGAATATTTTGGCTGCTAAGTATTGATCATGTCTAAAGAGGCCACACTGACCTTCCATTTTCCAAAACCTTTCCCAGAGAGGCCCCCTGGATTCCAACGACAAGAGAAAAATAATTCTCTTGTGATCTTTCCAATTCTAAACTTTGCATGCTGACTAGCTCCTTAACTAGTTGAGTGCTAGAAGTCACTATCATGGCTTTATTGAAAAGTGCTGGAAGTCACTTTAGTGGCTTTACACTGGATCCATTTGCTTTGCTTGATGTTTGCTCAGCAGTAGAAGAAAATATTTTTGTATAAAATTGTTTTGTAACTTAACTAGTTAAATCATGAACATGATTGAAATGTACCCACCCACCCCACCAATCCTGGATCCGACGATGTATGCTTCCAATTGTTAGCTTCAGTCTGGGTAACGTTAGTGGAAGAGAAGTTTTTGTGGTGCTGAGCCATATCCTAAAGGGGTGGGTGGGGGTGGGGGGGGGGGAGTCCCTGGGTTCATATTTGGGCTCACTGTGGTAGCCCAAATTATAACTTAGTTCAAATTGAGGGATTTTCTTTAAAAATCTTCTTCAGATCCAGCAGTCGGAATGTTTTGATATGTGGTGTGTAGCATCCTTGGGGGGGGGGGGGGGGGGGGGGGGGAGGGGAGATTCAAGTTTGTTCAGGCCATGTCCCATGTCCCTAGGTCCATATTTGGGCTCACAGTGGGAGCTTGAATTGTAACTTGGTGCGAAATGAGGAATTTTCTTAAAAAATCTTCTTCAGATCCAGCAGTCGGAAGTTTTGATATGTGGTGTGTAGCATCCTGGAGGGGGGGGGGGGGGGAGGGGGAGATTCAAGTTTGTCTCACTGTGAGAGCCCGAATTATAACTTGTCAATATGAGGAATTTTTCTTTAAAAATCTTCTTCAATTCAGCAGTCGGAATGTTTTGATATTTGGCATGCAGCATCCTTAGGGGGTGAGATTCAAGTTTGTTCAACACTGTGGGAGCCCGAATGGTAACTTAGTTCAAAATGAGGAATTTTCTTTAAAAATCTTCTTCAGATCCAGCAGATGAATGCTTTTGATATTTGGTATGCAGGGGGGTAAGATTCAAGTTTGTTCAAGCCATGTCCCTGGTTCCATCAAATTTGTCTCTCATGACTTCATTCTTTGTAGTGTTGATGAACCATGCCTAACTGAATGTGACCCCAAATTTTTCTTTGAACCACTTTGGCCGGTGAGCGATTAAGGCTCCTTGGGGCCTCTTGTTTAGAATTGTATTTTCTAATTATGACTTTAAATGTGTTAAAATGAACCATAAGCATTTTCAAAGATCTGGCAATTTGCCAGTTTGCAAATTGCTGTATCTTTAAAAATGCTAATGATTCATTTTAGTCAGTTATATTAATCAGTAGAAAATACAATTCTAGAAAGTAGTATTAGTCCCTGGTGTTCAAACAACTGAGATTTTTAAAATTCTCTTGGACAGGTTGTTTTGTTTTTTTTGGGGGGGGGGGGTGTTTGAGCACTATTTATTAGCTCAGATGACTGCAAGTCAGTGGGAGCTTTTGCCATCACTTTTGTCTGGCGTCCGTCGCCCGTTAGCTTTTTGCAAACTTGACATCTTCTTCACAACCTCTAGGCCAAATTCAAACATATATTGCACAGACCATCTATGGAGTACACCCTTTCTATTTTGTTTAAATGAAGCAGCTGCCATATTCAGGCTCTGGTTTATGCCCCAAGAGCTTAAAAACCTTGATAAATCTTCTTCTCATGAACCACCAGAGGGAATGCCTTGATATTTGGTATGGAATATCCTTTGGTGTAGAAAATTAAAGTTTGTTCAAGGGAAGTTGATAGGTCAATATCTGGGCTCTCTGTGGGAGCATATCCATTTTGGGCTCTGCCCCAAATTTCTATTTCAAGAACCGGTGGGCCAATTTCAACCAAATTGGGCATGTAGTATAAGTGAGTCCTAAGTAATTGATTGATGCCCCCTCAAAAAATTTTCACAGCCCTTTGGCAACCCCAGGGGTTAAAAACAGAACAAAATTCAAAAGCCCATACATCCCAAACCACAAGGAACAGAGAACTATTATTTGGTATGAAGCAACCTTAGGACTGGAAGAAGGGATTGGTTAAAAAAAAATTGCCAATGGTTCAATCAGGTAGAGGGTATTGAAAGAATTATGAGTTGGCATTTTTGCAGTAGTTTATCCTGGAGGAAAATGTTCATTCACTGAGAACCTTGATTGACATATTGTTCTTAATGCTGCTAGAAAACATTCTTATCTTGTTATTTTAATCTGAAAATTTTATGGACTTTTTGTTTTGCAAAGATTTTATTTCACCCTTTCAATGATGGAAACATCTGATTCCTGTATGCATGTCTTTAATTTAACCCTCTCAAGACTGCAATGTGGGTTCCAAAGATATATTGATGCTGTGAACAAAAAAATCCCCTTTAATGCTGTGTATGCATTTTTCTGGTTCCTTGGAAAAAAATTATCTGATTCCTGTATGAATATCTTTAATTCAGCCCTCTCATGACTTCATTGTGTTTTTCCAAAGATTTTATTTCATTATGAACTCTCACTGCTGTGCATATATGTTTTTTTATCATATATGTTTTTATCTGGTTTCTTGGAAACATTTATCTGATTCCTGTATGCACATCTTTAATTTAATCCACTCAAGACTGCAATGTGGGTTCCAAAAATTTTATTGATGCCATGATAAAACACTTTCAGTTCTGTGCACATACATGTTTTTTGCTGGTTCCTTGGAAAAAAATTGTTCTGATTTCTGTATGAATATCTTTAATTTAACCCTCTCATAACTTCAGTGTGTTTTCCAAAGATTTTATTTTATGCTGAACTCTTTCAATTATGTACAAAATATATATGTTTTTTTATGGTTTCTTGGAAACATCTCTCTGATTCCTGTACGGATATCTTTAATTTAACAATCTCTAGACTTCAGTATGTGTTTCACATATTTTACTGATGCCTTGATCAAACCTTTTTCAATGCTGTGCACATATATGCTTTTTAGCTCATCTTGACAAAGTCAAGCTGAGCTAACCTCATCGCTGTCCGTCCATCATCCGTCCTTCCGTTGTCCATCAACACCATGTTTTGGTCTTCTCCTCCAAAGCCACTTGTCCAATTCAAGTGAAAGTTTGTGTGAGTGATAGTCCCAAAGGGGCATTGCATTTTTGTTCAACTCAACATGCCCAGCCCCATAGGGAAGGAGTGGGGGGAAAATGATCCAAAATATTTTTAAAATCTTCTCAAGAACCAGTGTGTATAATGACTTGATGTTTGCTTCCTTTTGAGGTATAGAATCAAGTTTGTTCAAACGATGTTTGTGAAGCAATATTTGGCTTTGTAATGGGAGGGGTAAGATTTTTGGCCCAGCCCAAAATTTCTATTTTCTGAACCGATGGTCCGGTATGAACCAAATTTGGTATGTGGTATTATTGGGTCATAAGTACTTGACCCATGCAAAAACAAAAATTCCCGTCTTCCCATGAGAACCCTGAAAGCTAAAAATAGAAATATTTTCAAACGCCCATATTTCCCAAACCACATAGAACAGAGAGCTGTTATTTGGTATGAAGTATCCTTAGGACCAATAGAATTGAAGGGTAAAAAAGAAATTGCCATCGGTTATGCTAGGGTGTTCTGTAATGGGCATCGAAAAAAAGCTGAGTCGGCATATTTTCAAAAATTTTAAAAAAATCTTTTCTCCAGAACCCATCATCAGAATCTTTTGATATTCGGTGTACAGCATTCATAGGGGAGTCAGATGCAAGTTTGTTGAAATAAAGCTCATTGGTTCATATTTGGGCTCACTACAGGTGTCCGAATTTTTAACATAGGGTAATATGGGGAATATTCTTTAATGAAAGTGTCAGTGACACTGTAGCTCAACTTGTTAAGACATGTACATGTATAGTATGTGACACAGCAATGACAAACACCTAGGTAATGACCTGATAACAAAGGTACATATAAAGTATTGTAATGGTCTGTACATAAATACTGACCGTAGCCTGTAACAAATGTATAGTTAATGTATTGTAAAGATTGGCAACAGTCAGATGCTAAACTAGAAAAGAAATCTTTGAGACCCAGAGTGGGTCTGACTGAACTTCAAAGTATTCGTTCTCATAGCACAGTGATAACAAAGGCACCCCAAAACACTTGTTCCTGTCCCAAGGTGATAACAAAGGTACCCAAGAAGTTTCATGAAGATCAGTTCATAAATACCAGCCATACAGAAGTTGACAAAAAACTGATTAGACCTAATTTCGGTACAAAATGGCCACTAGCAGTCATCTTGAATTTTGGACCACACCCAGAAACACTCGTTCTCGTCCCAAGGTGATAACAAGGGGACCCAAGAATTTTCGTGAAGATCGGTTCATAAATAGAGCCTCTAGCCCGAGCCGTATTGACATGTGCACTTACTGTGTATAAGTTGCACTGAATAAATCAAAATTCATCTAATTTGCATAATTTCTGCACGAGAAAAAAACCTGTATTACATGTGATGTATTCCATGTTACTAAACATTCATACAAAAATTTATTCAGATCAGAACTTTCATACAGAAGTTCTGTACAAAAAAACTGATTGCACTAATTTTGGTACAAAATGGCTGCTGGTGGCCATCTTGAATTTCAGACCACACCCAAAAACACTCGTTCTCATCCCACGGTGATAACAAAGGTACCAAAGAAGTTTCGTAAAGATCGGTTCATAAATACGGCCTCTAGCCTGAGCCGTATAGAAGTTGTGTACAAAAAACTGATTAGACCTAATTTCGGCAGATTCAAGTTTGTTCAAATCAGATCCCAAGATATATATTTGGGCTCGTTATGGTAGCCCAAATGTTCTACTTAGTGCAATATGAGGAAATTTCTTTAACAATCTTCTTCTTCAGATCCACCAGTCGGAATGCTTTCATATTTGGTATACAACATCTCTAGGGGGGATCAGATTCCAGTTTCTTCAATTCGAGTGCCTGGGTTAATATTTGGGCTCCATATGGGAACCTGAAATTTAACTTAGTACAAAATGAGGGAATTTCTTCAAAAATCTTCTTCAGATTCACTAGTCAGAATGCTTTCATATTTGGTATACAACATCTCTAGGGAGGTCAGATTCAAGTTTGTTCAAATTGGATCCATAGGTTAATATTTGGGCTCCCTGTGGTAGGCCAAATTTTAACTTTGCGCAATATGAAGAAATTTCTTTAAAATTTCTCTTCTTCAGATCCAACAGTCAGAATGCTTTCTTATTTGGTACACATCATCTCTAGGGAAGTCCGATTCAACTGTGTTAATATTTGGGCTCCTTATGGGAGCTGGAATTGGCCATTTTGCTGAAGAATTAAAAATTTGTATTCAGTACCCTGTAGAGGTGTGTAACTAAGCTTAATCCACACATAGGTTGTATCAAGGGGCTTCATAGGGGAGCTCTACATTTTACATTATGATCAACTGAAGAAAAGGCATGATGCCCAGATCATTTTTGTCACTCCTGAGGGACTCCATGATTGACAGTGTAGCCCATGGAGATGACTTGCTTAATGTACTCATTCTTGGACTCTGTTTATACTATGTTCTGTTCAAGACGAGCGCTTCAGGCCCGTGGGGCCTCTTGTTTCTTGGAAAACATTTCTCTAATTTCTGTATGAATATCTTTAATTCTCTCAAGGCTTTAGTGTGGTTTCCAAAGATTTTATTTCATGTAATACTGTTGATGAAAACATTCTTTTCTTTAAAAATATTATACCCCCAAAATAAGCCTCCATAAATTCTCTTTCTGTTTTGTTTATTTTTGATACCATTTTCACACAGACTTGAATTTACTGGTGGCAGTACAATTCTGCTTCTCTAGTTTGATGCGACATTGGGTCCTCTAGGTCTTTCCCTTCAAAGGGCATGGGACCAGGATCAAGCAGCTCTTCACATCAACCAAAAGGAGCTTCTTGCTCTTCTTTTGAGTTCCGGCAGTGGATCCCCCACCTTTCGAATCGCCAGGTCCTTCTGTTGTCTGACATTTTGACAGTTGTTGCTTACATTCGGAACCAGGCAGGCACTCGGTTCCCATGTACGAATTGGCTTGGGATCTTCTGCTTGCTCAGGATGTCAACGCCCCGGGTGTTGGTTCGTCACATTCCTGGTCGTCTGAATGTCCTAGTCGACTCCCTGTCCCGATAGGGCAGTGTCATTTTCCACCAAGTGGGTGCTCCACAGGGCGGTGTTCCAGTCGCTTTGCTATCTCTGGGGTCGTCCCCACATCCATCTCTTTGTGACTCGTTGGAACCATCAGGTGGACACTTTCGCGTCCCCAGTCTTGTCGGCTACACCTTCCCGCCAGTTCCGATTCTGCCTCAGGTTCTAGCCAAGATACAAACCTGCAGTTGTCGAATCATTCTGATCGCTCCCTTGTTCCTCAGCGGGTGTGGATCAATCAGTTCTGCTCTCTGTCGGCGGCGATGCCAGCACATCTCCCTCTACATCACGACCTTCTTTGCCAAGGTCACCCGAGGAGGTTTCACGTCCACACGACTTCATTGTGCCTTCACGCATTTCTTTTGTCAGGTCCTGTCTCTTCCATAGAGGTTTTTCGAGACGAGCAGTGGAGTGCATTTCTTCTTTGAGGAGGCACTCCACTGGTTTAGCCTATGCGGCAAAGTGGAAGGTCTTATGTCAATGGTGTGCCGATCACTCCTTTGATTATGCCAATCCTTCGATTTCACAGATTGCGGAGTTTCTGGTATGCCGTTTTGATTCTCGGGGTCTCCAGCTTGTTACCATCAAATGGTACGGTCCATGCTTTTGGAGACCTTTTCATATGTGGGAAAGCATTGTATCGGCACTAATCCATTCCTCTCCAAGGTTGTTCGGCACTTTTCCTTGAAAAGGCCTAGGACTTTGCAACTTTCCCCAAAATGGAATCTTTCTAGGGTGCTGCTTTGCTTGGGGGGGGGGGGGGGGGGGGGGGGGGGGGGGGGGGGGGGGTCGAACCTTCATCCCAGGTGGATATGCGTTTTCTCACATACAAGACGGCTTTTCTGATAGCTTTTGCCTCAGCCAGACGGGTTTATGAGCTTCACGCCCTCATGGTTGACCTGGCCTTTTTTCAGGAGCTCTCCCAACAGTGTTACATTCACCACTGATTGCTCCTTTCTGGCCAAGAATCAGATACCAGAAACGACTCCACCTTCTATCTGTATCAGGACTCTTCCTTCTGTTGAGGGTAACCGCACTTTGCTCTGTCCGGTTCGTGCAATTCGCATTTATCTCAATCGGACGCAGTTCATAAGGAAAGGTAGGAAACATTTTTTTCTGTCTCTTATTCCTGGACGACAAAGATCTCTCCTCAATCCATTTCTCGATGGATTTGTCTTGCTATTCGCCTGGCTTACGCTTGTCAGGCGATTGTATTCACCAATCGTATTTCTGCCCACAAGGTGCGTGCATTGTCCTCCTCTTGGGCTTTTACCAACTCTGTCATGTTGTCGGATGTTATGCAGGCAGCCTACTGGAGAAATGCTACTTTCTCCACCTACCTGCATTAGTTGGAGGAGCAGTCAGAGGACCTTTTTACTATGGGCCCTCTTTCTTCTGCTCTGGCTGTTGTCTACCCCAGCCATTCAGCTTCTTACAAGGTCAATTCCAATTCTATGCTGTTACTG